>CACRXP010000626.1:104677-144919 GCA_902702965.1 Spirometra erinaceieuropaei | reverse complement strand
CCGCCGAACGTTGCCCAATAAGGAACCGGCTTGCCGGGCCCCCGCGGCCATTGTGACCCTGATGTTGTGGGATACATTGGAATTTTCACCGTAGTTGCTGTGAGACCCGGAGTGTCCACCCGAGCACGCACTCAAGCAACCGCTTACGTATTTTCACAAATAACAACAAAAACAGTAAACAAAAAGCGGTGACATTAACCAAAATATGGCAACCTTACTGAGTAGGAAAGCCGGCCGCGCTAATCTTGATGGTCTGCAGGATGCCGCAGGCTCGCAGCTGCTGGACAGTTCTCTGAGGCGACAGGCTAATAGAAAGGTGGAGGATAGAAAAAAGGAAAGATTGAGTGAAATAGAACAAAAAGGCATATGGGGAGTCTAATAATCTAACAGTAGTTTTACACCTGAACCTTGTAGATGGCTTACTCGAGACGCGCACTGTTCGCGTAATCACGCCATCATCACACTGGCACCCGACTTTCTATCCCTCTGTTATTCTAAACAGCCTGGCATCCCAGCCTTCGACGAGATCTCGACAGCTCATCTTTCCCCATTGGCAGCCTCAAGGTCATGTGAGCCCTCGAACAACTGAATACATGAGAAAGTCCACTTCCAAGGTCGGCAGTGAAAAATTAAACCCAGAAAGGGCTGGGTTTGTGCGTAAGACAGCACTGTCAGCATGACTTGAATAACAAAATGTGGGCTAGGGGGTCTGGACCGCAAGAGTGAACCCAATTGCAAACAAAAACGATAAGAAGCAGAGCGGGGGAGGGGTGAAAGCTTACAGAAAGGCGGCCTTCTGGTCGTTGGGTTTGATACAACGCACGTAATGGGCCGTTGTGTTATCCAGCGTCTCCAACAGTTGTTTCAGAGAATCTGAAAACTGGAAATGCAAATGAGGCGCGTCAGGGCTACGAGGGAGGACAGTTAGATGGAGGGAAGGACGCTACCGCTATTAGATGCATCCGTCCCTACACCTGAGGACGGTGAATAAAAATGTTATTCTGTTCCCGATACTTATAATAAATCCTACAGGCAAATAAAGGAAACAATACATGGAGACTTTAGCTATACATTTACACAGAGGAAGACGGCACTTATCATATCACATATAACAAAGCAGATAATGGAATGGGCAGAATGATCTTCATATTTGCTTTCGGAATGTCGAGTTATTGAAAATTTACCCAAAGCCCCTAGTCGTTTTTAAAGATCGTCATACTAATATATCGGGTCACACTCTGTGGACCACAGCTGTAGGCACTATCAGTGAGTGGCGCGCAGTAGTTAAACGTGATTCGAAAGCGAATACTGTTCAGAATCCCAATAATCTGACTTCATTTTGAACATGAAGACTATTTAGAACTTCGATAGCTACTTTTTGAGGGTCTACGTCCAATACGACTGACTGACTTATTATACTGTCACCATGTTATTACCGGTATGTCAGTAATAACATACTGCCTATATCATGCGTCGCTGTGCGGCTGCTGGTTGGGCTCGAGAGAGAACTCGTAAGGCACAACGGAACGAGTGGGTTCCGTAAGAACGATCGGTGAGCGCCTTCATAACAAACAAAAGTGCTGTGCAGACCACAGTACTACTGAAGTACAATTTGGTACTATTGGTCAGGCGTGTCTGGGCGCTTGATTATTAGACTGAAAGTGGATTGCAGAAGGCTAAGCAACCAACCTGAGTCGCCACCGTTGGCTGTCGCAGGACACCGTCGTAACTGGCCCCTTTGTCGTTCTTTCGCGCCAAGGGATCTGCGTGATTCCCTACAGGCGGCACCTTTCCGAGCATCTCCAGCAGCAGTGGGTTCTTAAAATCGGAACAAGTCCTGTCAGTTACAGCAGCTTACTATTGACCAAAAGGTCAAGAAAATTAGTTTTATTTTAAACACAATAACTACCCCAGTCGAGAACTCAGAGTTTTTTCAACAGAAACAAGACATCCTGCGGATGCTCCCATGTTACACCTGAAACGCCAAGTCAGTAAATACGTGTTTTTGGTACTTTATCAACAGGCCCATACAGCAGCATAGGGAATGAAAACATGCGAAGTTGACAGGGTTTATAAGTGTCTCGTGGGCTATTTACACTCATCGTTCCCATGCCACCCGCATTAAGAGGTCGACGTCTTGTGGTCATTGCGACTGGGAGAAGGGGGGGGTAAGGTAGGATATAAGCGATGTTTAGAGGTTGAGTACGCAGTGTGCGCATCATTGTCATCAGGGAGTTCGGGGCGGCGTGCGATCAGCAACTGGAGTCGGTATTGGCCACGGAAGACAGAACGCTTGTACCAACGTCTTATGTTGCCTTAGCGGTGGATTCGCTAGCCGCATAGCCACTGCTCAATTCTTGCTATCACTCATTGGAGTGGGCCTTTAGAGAAGTTTGTTGGTTTACTGGCATCGACTCCGTGGTTCGTATTAGCCAGGTGTCCGAAAATAGAACTCGAAATCGGTCTGTTTTCGGAGGTATGCGTTCGCGTAACTTTTTCACAGGTGCCCCGTTGTACGGCCAATGTATCTCGTCTCACAGGATCAGGTGAATAAGTAAATGCACATCTATGTGGCCTGCAACGGTAGCCTGCCTTTACCTCCCATGAATAGAAAGGGAGAGTTTGCGAATAATACGTGTTAGTCTGTCGCGGGCCAAACACTCAAGATCGCTGTCGTTCGACGTCTTACTAATTCGCCTGCTATGTGCCCCCAGAAGAGGCAGTTTACTAAATAAGTCTTTTTAAGTGAAGAAGAAGAGTCGAGCACCGGAACACTGTTTATTGTCCCGAGCATTCAGACTCGTACAGGAGTCCATCGTCAGAGGTAGTAGCAGCGACAGAACAAACGGCAGTTATAATGCATGTAGACCAATCATCGACCGACGGCGCAAGACCGGAGGTGACTGCGTAGGGCTCTGTACTTCGGCGCCAGATCGATAAATTGATTGACTGAGTTCTCATCCGAGACCCAAGCTTCAGTCAGTTCTCGGCCCGTTTTGTTTCGGGCGTGGGCGACTATTTTGGTGGCTGCGAAGTTAAACTTGTGACCCATTTCGTAGGTGTAAGCGGGCACTTGTGATAATGCGTCACCTCGTCGCACAGCCAGCTTATGTTCGTGTATGCGCGATCCGGGCATACGTCCAGTCTGCCCTGTGTAGTTACAAGGACAATTTTGACACGGAATGCGATACACTACTCTAGATTGCTCTTCAGGCTCTTCTGAGACGCCCTTCATGTATGGCAGAGAATGTCATATTATCGGTGGCGTTGATGCTCGAGTTCTCTGGTGGTGACCACGTAGGCAGCGACTTATGAATGCCCTCGGATAGCCAGGACAATAAACAAAGTGCTCCGGTGCTCGACTCTTCTTCTTCACTTATGCATACACCTGCAACTCGAAATTTCGCCTTCAAAAGTCTTCCTGTTGTGCATTTGCGGTGGCAGGCTATGTGGTGCGCTTCCCAACATTCCAGAGGATGGAATGGATGTACGGTGGCCGTTTTCGCGAAGTGCGTTCTGCAGCTGCTGGGGTCCTGCCCCAACAGTTTCGGGAGCGCAAATGCGCCTCGGTCTAGGCGCCAATCTCTGGACTAAATTTCGTCTTATTTTTAAGGGAACAAAACTGCGAAAATTGATGTGTTGCCCTGTCCAGTTTTCTTTTTGGAATACCCTACGCTTGTGCTTGAGCAGAAGGACATTGAGAAACGCAATTTCGTTATCCACCCCAGGCTCCGCAGAGAGGTGCGCACTGTTTGGCTTCCGGACCAGGACGTCGGCGTCAGTGGTATGATCTGGCTGGCAGAAAATTTCTTCTACGTGCCGACTTTAGATGTCGAGGCCATTAATGGTATTCCGTAAACTTGTTTTCTCGACCGTTTGAGATAAACGACCCAAGCAGCGAACCCCACGCAGCAGCATATATTTGCCTCTATAGCTGGCCGTTGCAGAGAAACTGAACAATAGCCACCTATACGGGCAGATAGGCCCATTTTATCGGTTTCGCTACCTCCCGCATACCAGTCATCGCCCTGTTTTAATCGAAAACATGGCTATAACCTTACTGACTGGAAGGGAGCAATGGTTGGTCCGCAAAAACGGAAGTGTTAGACACGCCTCAGATCTCGATATATGATTTACTGTGTGTGATGACTAGAATCTCATGGCATGAACTTGACTGAATCAAAATTCCACCGGCAGTAAGGAGTGCATCGATCATTCACCGATTTAAAAGGACTACATTTGCGCGCAATAAATAAAAAGAAATCAATCATCCACGATATGCGGACATATGAGCAGCAATGACAGTCCAAGAGGTATGGCTGACAGCTGAATGGAAGTCTTCGAAAAGACAGATTTCAGCTGAGGTTGTGCTTGCAGAAAAAAGTCCTTAAAATTCTGCAGAATATCAGGATATAGAGAGAGGGGGGGGGTAATGGACTCCACCCAGTCTTTCACAGTCCTTAAAATAGACTCCACCTCGTAGTTCACGGATGCAAAACGTGTTTCTCTGTAGGTGTAAGATTGTTCTGGCTTAAGACGCAACTACTGCGTGAAGAGCTGGTAAGCTAATCTGCTGGTTCCCGCCGAGCGCACTAAGCAGGAGCGGAAGTTCAAATATACAGAAAAATACGGCCCGTTTTTTCGTGTTTTCACGGTTTCCAGTTTGTTTTGGGCGAACTTACAACGATGGTGTCCACATAATTTTGTGATGCACTACTTGGGGACAGCTCGGCTCGCAGAGACATCGGCATATATATGGAACAAATAATTGTTAAATATTTTTTTTACAAAATGTGGAGGGGGAGAGAAAAATACAGCCAGAAAATGTGCGTGCCAGACAAGATCGAACAGCCGACATGCCATTTATGTTACGGGAACTACGTCTCCGAGTTACGTCGGTCGCATCCGTCAGTTAAACAAGTAATTACTATTCGCTTATCCATGATTTGCAAGACAATCCTATTATTCGCCCAGAGAGAAGGTTGTTACCGGATTGCAAAGCGAACCTAGGGAATTCAGAGGTAAGGCAGTTGTATTCAGGTAAGAGTGAAAAAGAAGAGGGTTCGAGCACCGGAACATTTTGTTTATTGTCCTGAGCTTTCAAACTCGTGCAGGATTCCTACACGAGACCGACAGCTCAGGACAATAAAAAAAATGTTCCGGTGCTCGAACCCTCTTCTTCTTCAGTTATACATACACCTGAAACTCGGAATTTCGCCTTCATTCGTCAGGTAAGAGTAGGCAAAAATAGAGCTAACGACACGGGCGAAAAGGCGAGTTTCAGGCAGTAATTGGGAAGAATACAGGTTCGTTAAAGAGGAATTTTAATCGACTGACATTTCGAATTCGCATTCGAACAAATCACTAGTGAGGGCGGCCGCTAATGGTAACAGATGCAGGCGACCAAGCAATCATTGCAAAACAACTACGCCCCTCGTGCATCCAATATCCTTATCTGTTTCCGTCACCGATAGCAGATTCTAGCGCGACCCTGAAACATCAGACGAGCAAAATTCGTGCGCCAGCGATAGTGTTTCCTTCTTCTCGAACACCGAACTGTTGGCGTCCCAGGGAAGACGAGCTCCAAATATGGCGGCAGCGGTAGCGGAGCGACCCCCATTTGTTAGACTGCAATCCGGCTGAGTGAATATCAGTGGGGCAGATGAGTAGATCTGTCTCTGAATTATGCATTAGAGAACTTTCCAGAAGGTATTAAGGATTTATTTCCACCGATGAATATTCCGTCTTTTGCCAGTAGTAAGATTTCAAGAAGACTTGACCTTCGACAAAACGGCCGTAATAAATGAACAGCTGGAAAACCACGCTGACCGAATGTAATTACGGAAGATCGAGGGCAAGGATGCATACAACTTAGGTAGAAACGTACTTCAAAGAAGGAGCAGGCCCGGATGCATGGAGGAATTTTAAAGATGAAGGCAGTAAGCTGCAGTGGGCTACCTGATTTGAGACACACATGGCTCTATTGACCACTCCCGAACCAGGCTACACCGCTTTTGCGCTGGAGAAAAACGTGACAGCTGATAGCATGTGCAGTCGGGCTGCACTGAATTTGCATGCGTCCTCAAACAGCGCTGCACGTGCGTTTGACACACGTCATTACTGCTTCAGCTACTGAGTCTAACCTCGACTCCTGACCAGCTTGACTCAGATAGGCCACTGGCATGGTGGAAAAGGAGCACAGAGAGCAAGACCCACACAGCAGTACTCTGCCATATGGCGATCCAGCGTATGTGTCAGTATAATAAATGTGATGTGCCTTAAACTGCCAGGAAGTCCCAAAATCCCCATCTTAGGGGTGTGCTAAATGACGGGCTAACTTTATGCTACTTATGACTGCAAAGACAGCTTCTAGGCACGACCTTTTTGGCACGCTCGCCTGGAACATTATCCTCTTTAAAGTCTGGCCCCTGCGGAGTTGGGGATGGGGTCAAGTGTGCCACGAGTAGACGGGGTGTTTAACTTCGACTCCTATCGCACTCGCAGTCGTCCTGATTTTGTCTTGCCATTAAAGCCAGGCGGATGCGAGAGGAGCGAGTGAGATAGATGCCTCGAAAGTCCTACTCAAATGAACAAACACACATGCAAGTCACCAATGCCCATACAGGACAGCAACAGATTATGTTGCTCGCGACGGCTGAAATATTGGCATTTTTTCCGTGTCCATAGATGTTGAACCCGATTTCGGCAATTTTGTATATTTGAGTGCACATACAATAGGTTGTCTCACTCATGAAATGCTGTGGTCAAAATTTGAGCGAGAAGTGTGTCGTGCATTTGGTGCTGTCATTTGTGTTTACTAAAATGATTTGAGACACTATAGGCCATTTACTGAAGAGGGGTTCACTTCAAGTCAGTTTTCTTAAAGGAAAACAGGCCAGATTTGGGCGAAATCTGGCCTTTCATGATATCCAGATAATTTCCTAGGCTGTGGAAATTTGCAGATCAAAACTTGATGTTTATGTGCAGTTCGTTAAAAGTACAACAGGACAGACGCAGACAGCAGTTTCACGGTCGTTACCGATCATCAGTACGTCATATGTGGTATGTGTCCTATAACGCAGCGTTCGTTGTCGCCAGTAGCAAGCTGGCGGGCGGACAGAATGGGATCGAGTGAGATCCTAACCACAACAGTGAGGGTCAAACGTCCACTTGGCATGTAAACATATATATATATATATATTGAGTACGCGCGACATGTTGCCACTTCTTTGTGCCCCGCCGCGCGATAAAGATGTCCGGACAACGTCTTTTATCAATCGACTATGAAAGGATACAGAAATTAACAGCGGAAGGGTTATCGCGTGAGTACTAGCAAGTATTTTTAATATTAGTAAGGTTACTCCGTGGCGAATACTTAGTGACAGAACCTTTCTCAGAAAAGAGTAAGGTAGAGCAAAACAATCCACAAGTAAGCAAGACGACGCTTTTATTCGTCGTTCACTAAAAGTGTCATTATACACCCATTAAGACCATTCACTGGGAACATCTGCTAATTTTTCCGTGAACATAATTGGGGAAAGTATGCAGGAGTTCTAACAAAAGGCCATAAGCAAGCGGTGTTTAAACAGAAAACGCATTAGAGGACGTTTTTTATTTGTTAAGAAATATATTGCTTGCCGGCCTTAATTCTGGAAGAGTATTACTTCTGCGATGAGGTCTTATTTTTAGAAAACATATGAAGTCGATCCAGATAGATGACCCACAAAGCACTGATTTTCAGTATTTGTTATGATTTTTCATTATTTTCCACATTTCATGCGTCACCCTTCATTATGCACCCTTATAGTTAGCCCTTTTCAAGCGATTTGTAATATAGCCATTTTCTGATATTTTAGTTTTCAGTGAAAATTAATTGTTTTAACACTAGTTAATATTACTTTACAACCCAAACTATGCTCTCCTTCTCAGAACAATTGTTTTTCCACTGCCCCTAGTCTTTGGGGAACGAAAACTAAGTGGATTTTGCGTTATAGGGATTTTCTTGTGCTTACTCATGACAGTTTATGAGCTAGCACACCTACTGTACAGGGATTACAAGCGGTGATTTATAATCTACTGCAGATCTGGTGAAACTACACTTGACTTGAGATGTACATTTTACGAAGGGAAATGATTAAGCGTATGAGTAGAGAGAAAAATAGGGTAGAGGAGAAGAGGAGCTTACCGAAGTCCTCTCAAAAATTGCAGCGTGTTCCCTAATCACACGGTCACAGTTCTTCTCGACAAATCCAGCCACTGTATACGTCACCACCTCAGCAAAGTGATGCACCTGGAAGGTCGTTCTGGCGCCCAATTTGGACTGCGAAAAGTCCCGTGACCGATTCAAGTGATGTTCGATGAGCCGGGCAAGCCAGTTTGAGTCACTGGCTTTTGGCATCTGGTAACAGGTAAAACTACAAAGTGTTCACTTAGCCAGACGGAATAGGATTCAAGAGTACAGGCTAATAATACGGATGTGAGGGACTTGGACCTTACATCGAAATCTTCCGTCTTCAGATATCGATCGGAAGTGTACAGGACCTTGTGATTCGCCTAAGAAAGCTGCCATTTTCAGTGTCACTCATGCATCTGGTCAGCACATAAATTTAATAATATATGGACTTTTATATTGTGCGCTGCCCGCATTTGGCCATTCCTGCACGTTCTCGAGAGGTTTCTTATTCACAAATTGTGGTACAAGACACATTCGGTATGCGGCACACACTAATTTTCCGTCGGCCAATCGCGATCGGAGTTTTGTCGCATTTCAATTATTGATCCAGACGCATGCCTTAGTGACGACTGAATGTGACTATATTGACTCGCCCGATGATAAACGGTCTCACTGCCTCAGGTAGCGTTGAAATCGCTTGTACTAGACAATCAATACGTGTCCGCCCACTTCCTATTTTATCTGCCATACACACAGGAAGGATGCATAATGGTGAAAGCTTAAAATACCTGCAAAGTCGAACCGAGCTTGGCGGTGTCTAACTTCTAATCAGGTGAAGAGACTACAAAATTTGGCTCAGAAAAGTCCCATGGAGGGGGCTCTCACTCATTGGTCATTTATGGTAGACTTTTGACTGCGACGATTGAGTTTCCGTAATGCTAGGCAAACATTGCCCAATATTATCCTAAGTATGCGAAATCCTGCAGCATATAAATGCGTCCGAATGCGGTCTTACTATTAAACCTGACACTCATAGATCGTTTTGAACGGTCTTTAGGGGCAATTCATCTTTGAAATTCAACAAGGCAGCATGGAGACTGGATTTCATGTACCAGAAAGAACAGGAAAAACGCTGGGGGCTCCACTAATGAACCGAGCCCCTCGAAACTCCATCAATCAGTGACAAAAGATCGCGAAACACACGTGTTTGGACTTTTAACTAATACCTTTGCTGTCGGTACGGTACACCGTGTAGTATTTGTATACTACTGACGGCCTGTTGGCAGCTTATGAATATCATGTGGATATTCTGCAGTAGCTGATTCACCTCAGCTCTAGCATTCATTTACATACTTTCGGACCGAGATTGAAAAGCCTTGTCTTGAAGGATTTTCTCCAAGTTCGTGCATTAATTTCCCCGGAAATTAAACAAGACGGCAAGCCGCAAAGTCTCCCACTTGCAACATTATTTTACAGCCCCCGTAAGCCGAGCATCGGGAGGATGTTGTGACGAGGAAGATTAAACTGAGCCAATCGTCCTCATAATCGTTTAACGTGTCTGAGTTTTCGGAATCAGACATATTAGAAACAATAAATAGGCAGAGGCGACTCTAACGCCTCGCATACAGTCAGATGAGGCGGACCGGCCTTGATTAGTTCTCAGTCAGATCCCCAGCGAATCGGCGGGTACACTAGCTGACTAAATATGATGAGTTGTGTTTTTACAGTCAGGAGACGTGATCCTGTTTTTTGCTAAAAAGCCTGCGGATTTTCACTTTGAAGGTGGTAAAACTACAACTGACGCGTTTTTATTCTTAGGGGCTACTATAAAACTCGGAGTACTCGGTTAGACTTGATGATGCTTCCGAAATTCCACCAGCCGCCATCTTATTATCCCCAAAAAGACTGATAAAAACTCTGAAATCATGTGACTTTCCCCTCTGTTGGAGCCTATTGACCAAGTTACTGACCTTGCATTCATCGTTTAGCAGAGACAGTATACCCATGGGTCCTTCAATCAAATCGATACAGGGTTGATTGTCGTAGAAATCCACGAAATCCCATTCCAGACCTTCTCGCAAGTACTCCTCCTGTTCCAGTTTGAAAACATGCTAAAATGTGCAAGAATATGGAAAAGCATAAATTCTATCGGACCAGAAAAGTATTGTGTGCAAGTGGTTCGATCATCATCGTGTGCCCAGATCATGGCTGGCACGCGGCCAGTGATCTGCGCGTGAATACGTTTGTAATGATAGTAGATCGGTGCAACATCCACCGCACTCTCTCCTCCCCCACCCACTTGATCCTGGTGCAAAGATAGGGTCAGAACGGGATTAGGTACAATGACTAACAAAGCTAAACAGTCCATCCATGCATGCCACGCACGCACGTCCTGAGAAGACTGAGTTATCCCGTCAGTTGTTAGCCTTCCTACAGTGCGTGATCGATCTCATGAAATGTTGGCCAAAATTCTCAAATGCGTTTCCTACTAAGATGGATTACTTAAATGGGGTTGTTGTAATGATTATCATGCAGCATAACCCTATAACATTACGGACTTGCCAGGATGTTCGCTTTTAAATGCACTTCTTTTTGACCTCCTGCAGAAACTGCACTCGGTAAAAAATAACTACTCATATAGCATGCATTTTTCCTATTGATTTTCGATGGTCTCATAAATTCAAATACATTTTATAGAAAACATGCACAAAATATGCTTTATTTTGCTCATTTGGTAGTAAATCACATTGTCTTCATATTTTTTGCCCGAAGAAAGTGTATATTTAGGTTTTAAAAAAGTTTCTAATTATGAGATTTTTAAGACCGTGCGATGTCTATGCATGCAAGACCGCACATGCCCGTTTACTAATGCTCCTCATGAAATCTACAAAACAGTCCAGATCCATTGCAAAATTTCATAAAATCTATGTGGTATTTTCCTAAAGACATAGAGGAATATATGATTTTCCTTACGCGGAAAGCATGCACCTTGTAGACTGAAATTGCTAAACACTGATACAATGCCAGATCAGGCTGACAATTATCCGGGAATCGGAAAACTTTTTTAAAACCTAAATACACACTTTCTTTGGACATAAAATATGAAGATAATGTGATTTCCTACCAAATGAGCAAACTAAAGCACATTCTTGTGCATGTTTCCTGTAAAATATATTTGAATTTATAAGACTATCGAAAATCAATAGGAAAAATGAATGCCACACACGTAGTCATTTTTTACTGAGTATAGTTTCTGCAGCAGGTCAAAAGAATGTGCATTCAAAAGCCGACATCCTGGCGACTCCGAAATGTTATAGGGTTATGCTGCATGATAATCAGTATAACAGCCCCACTTAAGTAATCCTTCCTAAAAGGAAACGCATTCGAGAATTTCGGTCAAAATTTCATGAGATCGGTCACGTACTGTACTCCCCTGCATTATTATTGCCTGCTTACGGTTTGTTCGTTTTTATGTCAGTGCGGTGGGCCTATTTAAAAGGATCAGAAAAGCATTATGTGCAAGTGGTTCGATCATCCCCGTGTGCCCCAGAACATGGCAGCCACGCGGACGGCGATGTGCGCGTGAATACGTTTGTAATGATAGTAGATAGGTGCAACATCTACCGCACTCTCTCCTCCTCCACCCACTTGATGCTGGTGCAAGGATAGAGGCAAAACGACCGGAGGCGGGACAAAGGTACAATGATTGACAAAGCTAAACAGTCCATCTAGGCGTGCCACGCACGCACGTCCTAAAAAGACCGAGTTATCCCGTCAGTTGTAAGCCTTTCTAGGCCACGGCTTTCGGCATCCCGTGATAGTTTAAAGCCGCGTTGGATTGTTTGTAGTGAGGAAGCGCTCTGAGATGCCATGGAGACGGAGTCCGCAGGGTCGACCTCACTCTCTCTCCTAGGCACCGGCTCACTGTCCGAGACAGTCGGCCATCAGATGTGGAGATTGGGAGCAAGTGGCTGGTGCGGTGTGGACCCGCGCCCAGGCGTGTCATCTGCCATGAGTGCGCAGCTCGATTAACGTGTGCGTTATTAGTAGTTAATAAGTGTAAATAAGCTCTAAGCTGTTTACGACAAAGGCACAGAAACGGCGCTTTCGTTCATTCATGTTAAATTAACTCAGACTTAATCTCGCCTCCGCGTTTGTTCAGTGCATCTCCCGCGTGAGTCGTTGTGAGGGTACATGCGATCAATACTACCTATATAGCCCAAAGTCATTTAATTGATAAATCTCACACTCTTGAAACTATTTAGCGCCAAGCCTAACTCATCCGCAACCCTAATTGTAACCGTAAAGCCCAACTCCAAACACCGCCGAGACACTTATTAAGATCAGAAAATATTTTGCGTATTTGACTACTACTACTACTACTACTACTACTACTACTACTACTACTACTACTACTACTACTACTACTACTACTACTACTAATACGACTACCACCTACTTACCTATCTGCCTGTCCCGCAGTAACTTAACATACTGGATTAGAACTGCCAGACAGAAGTTGCTGCTCTTAGTGTCCAAAACTGCTTGGCAGCTGTTATTAGCGATTAATACATTCAAATAATATTCAAGCAGTTTACAGCAAGGGCAAAGAAACGGCGCTTTTGTTCATTCATGCCAAATTAGGTCAGAGTTCACGGTCTCATCGAATGCGTTCGTCCGAGACTCACAGCACCGACAAAATGTGCAAAGAATACAATGATTTTGTAATGAGAAAATATGAACTAAAATAATTGGCTAGACGCCACACATTCAAGTCCAACGCAGTACTTCAGGCTCTTAAACGATCCTTATTTTCCAGGGGTATCTATAAACATAAGTCCGAAATCTGAAATTTTAGATTCAAGCCATGAGGATCACAATACTTTTGAGTTTGTAGACAGTTGGGATACTTTTGGGGCAGGTTCCAGAAATCAAGCACAACTACTCTTGGTCCTCCCCGAGGGTTAGGCGGTGATTCCTTCTGCACTGAGGGATTTTAGACTCGATGGATTTCAAGAGCAGTAGTCGTAAGGGTCTGATGGTAACGAATCAAGCTTTTCTCCTCTAAGGACTTTAAACTGGAAGTTTTAAGGAGAACTTAAACTGCCCGGCAGGCTTCAACTGTCATGTTTAAGGTTTTCATCAGTATCTGCAGGAACTCTCTGAATGTTGATTCGTAATATAGGATCACTTCGTTTGTGGATAGTAGACACAAATGCATCAGATGGTTTTGCCTACTTCTAAGACGGTAACTTCTGGGCAAATATAAGTAAGATGGAGATAAATTAAAAGGGGCTACTAATGAAAGATGTGTACTCTGTGAAAGTATTGGTAAGGGGGAGGTCACAATAAGAAAACTTACAAATACAAACCTCTGTTGCAATTTCTCATTAGCATAATTAATGCAGAACTGCTCGAAACTGTTGACCTCGAAGGTCTCAAAACCGTAGATATCAAGGACGCCGATAAAGTTATCTCGTCCACTTTCAATGTCGTTTGGTGCCTAAAATAAAATTGCTGTATTTAGATACCAAACACGTTCGTCCTTATTCACACGGGATACTTGGGTCAGAAAACCCCATCTACTACCTAAATGTCAGTAGCATCACTCACATTGCGTCCCAATGCACTCCTTTTGCCCTTTGTCGCAGGTTTTCCATCCTGAAATGCCAACGAGCGGTTGCACCGCTTCACAATCCACTTGAACATGCACTGGTAGAGGTGTTTTGCCAGCGCGTCTCTGGCTGCCCGCGCCTCGTCCGGCGTCAGGGGTTTGGACAAATCGCCATCCACCGTCTTAATCACGCGATGACACAGGGCTGATCTGGAATCGGCTGGCGGGCACTTCAGTAGTCGCAGAGTACTCTGGAAATGTGCGTCGTCTTCCTTTGGTAAAGCGAAAAAAACAGTGGCAAGTGAGAATAACGAAGAATAACGATAAATCAGGTCTCCTGACAGAAACTTGCTGTCTTTTTTAATTTCCGAGGAAATTAATGCGCGCACGTGGAGTAAATCTTTCGGAACAGACCTTTTCGGGCATGGTTCGAAATTTGATATGAATATTTGGGCTGAAATCCATCAGCTACTGCGGGATAACCGCACAATATTTGCGAACCACCAACAGACAGCCAGTAGTATAGAACTGTGCAATGATTTACCGTACTAACAACAAAGGTATTAGCTAAAAGCCCAGGCATGCGTGTTTTGCCAATCTTGTGCCGCTGCCTGGAGCAGCTGCGAGGGGTTGGGCTCGTCAGTGGGTCTCTCAGCTTTCTCCGTGCGTTTTTTGGTATATGAACTCCAGTTTCAACTTGCCTTGTTTAATTGTCGAGAAAATTAATGCGCGAACTTGGAGTAAATCTCTCAGAACAGACCTTTTCAGGCACGTTCCAGTTTACTATGAATATTTGAGCTGAATTTCATCAGCTACGGCGGAATAACCGCGTAATATTCACAAACCGCCAACAGGCAGTCAGTAGTATAGAATTGTGTAATCACTTACCGTACTAACAACACAGGTATTAGCTAAAAGCCCAGACACGTGTGTTTCGCCGACCTTTTTTGTCACTCTACCTTCCCTAATGTTACTGTGTAGGGCCGATGATGAATAATCGAAAGCGTACGTTTTCCGAAATCGACTTTTTGACTGTTTACGTGCCGCTGCCTGATGCAGCTGCGAAGGGTTCGGCTCATCAGTGGGTTCCCCAGTTTTTAGCTAATACCTGTGTTTTTAGTACGATAGATAATTTCACAATTCTTTACTATTGGCTGCCTGTTGACGGTTTGTAAATATTACGCAGTTATTCCGTAGTAGCTGGTGAATTTCAGCTCAAATATTCATAGCAAATTTCGGATCATGCCTGAAAAGCTCTGTTCCGAAAGATTTACTCCACGTTCGCGCACTAATTCCCTCGGAAATTAAACAAGGCAAGTTTAAATTGGAGTTCATATGCCAGAAAACACACAGTAGAACTGACTGGCAGAACTCCACGCAGCTGCGTCAGGCAGCGGCAAAAGATCATCGAAACACGCAAGTCTGGGCTTTTAGCTAATACCTGCGTGGTTAGTACGATAAATAATTACACGGGGACTTGCTGTGCTCAGATGTAGAGGCATGAAAACTTGCCGAATCTGATAAAAATTACTTATTTTTAGAACGTAGGATTCCGGACAGAGAGCGGGGAGCAAATACAACGTACCGCTATGAAGGCCTCCTCGTTTGAGGTCTGTTCATAGTTCACATTGCCAAAGTGAAGTATTGCCGCTAGGATTGTGAACACAACTTCAATCTCCTCGTTTTTAAAGCCTGAAAGCAAATTAAACCAGTTTAGGTAATCAGCTCCCAATTACTTACTGGCTAGTTAGCGGTAGAAGGCATAAGAGGATATGGTTAGACCGCAATATAAAATTGATATTTCTTTGTGGAGAACATTCCGCAGTTACTGATTTCTCCCCGTTTCTGTTAGGGCTTCTTTTGGCAGGCCTTTCAAAGGTTACTTAGTTTTTTTCTTCACAAACCCACCGTTTGAGCCCGAATATTTCCCTTTCATAAAATGAACGGCGTTCGACCGTTTCGAATGAGGTCGAAGTCCCACTGAACGATAGAAATTTCAGTCTATTTGGAGGATGACTCACCCAAACTCTCCATAGACCTGACAGTCTCCTTGAATTCCTCCACGTCATCGATGCCATCAACCTTACCACAGCCACCCTGATTCACAAAATGGTATCGACTGACGATGTCCGAGTTGTCATTGGCCACGAAGAGGTCCAGTTGGTCTAGGAAGGAGAAGGATCGGCGGCATTGCGTGTCACTGACGGCGGCCAGCAACTGATAGAAGCCGTGATAGTTTCGTTCATCGGAGCTCTGCGAAAGACGAAAAACAAGCATAGCTCTGTTTCAAACAGCGATCGGCAACAGGTTGCTCTTCAAGTAATATCAGAATGGTTGTGACAGTGTCCGCTAACTACGGTAAACCCTCGAGTCCATCATATACGAGGTGAAATATTGAAATTAATTTTTAAACAGATATACTGCTGTAACCGGCAGGGCAAGGTCCCTGTTCATCTTCAATTCGATGTTGAGGAAAATGCCTCGGTGAATCCATACGGAGGACAGAGGCTTGCCAAATGCTTGACTGGCTTTGGAGGTCCGGACACAGTCGTGTTATCGATTTTGGTGTTTTTAGAGAGAGAGAGATACTTGCAAGATGGGAGAACTAGCCCACGACGGCGACGCAGTTGTCTTTGGCATTGAGCGTGGACGCTGGTTGACAAATGCAATCGTCTTTTTCGTTTTTATAGTTACCCTGAACCAGGCACATCGGGAAGGAAAAGTTACACGTGCCAACGAACGTTCACTTCAGTTGTGGTGTTCAGTGAACATTCATCTACGAAGAGGGAGTCCTCGGAAGTTTGATTATGGCCTGCATACGAAGAATGCCGAATAGTTTCCTCTGGATTGTTTTAATCTTATTGGTAGACGGCCATCAGCACTCTGGGACACATGAGAATGAAGAGAGCTGAGGAGAGCATACAGTTATTTCTCACTTCATTTATGGCTGCGTATACCTTCGATATAGATCCGCTATCCCTGAGGTGTTCCATAATGTCTGCTCACCATTTGATTGACCCGTTGGTGACTTCCGAATGTCGTCGTGATTTTCGAAAGTCCGCCTCAGTTCAGGGGATCGAAGGCCACGGTGTGATTCACGAAGATAATCCAGAGGCTGATTCATATTTCCTCGAGTTTCTCCAGTGGTTGCCGCGCCCAGATCACGTCGGTAAGAGTGTGGATTTTGCGGAAACCGCGTCGGCTCTTGGGCAATGACATTTGTTCAAGACGTGAATTGAAATAATTCAGCAGGACTCGGGCTATGGTTGTGCGGGAAATACTGAGAAGGGAGATTCCTTCGTTACTCCGCAGACTTATAGGTCCTATTTACGGTTTCATAAATGACCAATAGTTTCGTCTCTGGAGTCTCTCACTTCATCCTCTAGGGCCGAGGCATGACTCTGTGTGATTCAAGAATCCTTGTATTTTTGGATTTCGGCTGGAATTGACTGCATATTCGAAGGTATTTCATTGGTACCAAATGCAGTGCCCTGATTTACGATGACAGAGAGGACAGCCGATCGAGGTCAACGCTGGCCCCTACGTGGGGAGACTCTCACAATTTATAAAAAACGGTTTAGAGCGCGCCCGAATCGCTCAGTCTAACGCTGCAGGATCAGCGGTTTATTTATCGCTGGCTTTTAGGTTTCCAAGCTGAGCAGCAAGGTAATTCCGGTGAACTGGTAGCCGTCGATCGTCTTGATACGCGTGTCCGTGGATTTCAAAAATCTTGCAAGCTAGGCTGCTGTTTTTCATCTTTCTTCGCCTCCGTTGCAGTGGGCGACGACAGTACAACCCTCCGGCCGTTTCTCGGGCTGTAATGCTTTTCACGTAGGTCCGGTATGGATGGGTCTTCACGGGGCTCATTCACTGTATGCGTTATCATCAAACCAATCCCAAGGCTTTCAAAGTTCAGGTTCGATCACTTTAAGGGGAGTGACATGGAAACCATCACTTAATTTTTTCCACTTGTCTCCAACGCCAACATCCTCCGAGACCTGCCAGTGATCCAGCCTGCTGTTCACTTTGCTGGAAGACCCCGTTTGCGTACACCCAGGCCAAGTGCTAACGCGTACAGCTTCATCGGTGCCACCTTTCTTTGAGGTCGTTTACGTGTTTGAGTATACACAGCCTCATGGTTTGGACGAGAAGGCGATGGTCGGTCCAACATTCAGTCTCAGGCTCCGTCTTTGCCATCAGGACTGCAAACTGATCCCGCCTCTTGACGAACAGGTAGGCAAGTGTTTGTCACACCCAGAAGAGACCCGTTGCTACAGCAGCCTATTTTGGGGGCAATCAAGCCTTCTTTACTAGAAAATAGGGTCAACCTTTGGAACGGACACGTGAACCTCTTTTCTACGTAACCATTTCTTATTTTAGTGGAGAAGGCGCTAATGATGGAGGTAAAATGGCTCCGTGAATTTGATTTCACGTTGAAAAGAAGACGAGGTCGTTTTTGATTATGACGTCAACACAAATATCCTGATGTCATTCATGGGGACGACCTCTCTAAAATAAGTTACATCCTGCACCAAGCTCATTTATAGTTCCTTTTTCCGAAAAAGCGGGTGCTTCAGAATGCGGCGATGTTCGTCAGGAAAAGGGTTTGTTTGCGGGCAATTAAAGCGACCATCCTCGCTGGCCCCTTGCTCACCGAATTTCTTAAAAGAGAACGAGCATTCTACGTTACCCTTTTTGGAGTAGTTACTCTGCCCGTAGGGGTTGGAAGATGTAGATAGTGGTTGCTGTTTCATATACATTCCCTAGACCCTTCCTCATGAGGAGTAGGCAGCGTCATCATAGGTGGGATGTGTTTCGCTACGGGCCACAACTTTGGCTTATTAAGGAAACAACCTAAGCTGACCCCGGTAGTCTACGACGTTGCATGACGCGCTCATAATGAAGAGTGAGGGGTGGGAGGGCCCAAATTGTGGCTAAACTGGCAGAAAACCTCTGTCTACGCGTACCACAACACGGCCCGTTCTCCCTTATGATATTATCAGACTTTGAACGCTGCAACGGTCGCAAACGAAGCTTCGAGTATTTACTACAAGACGAGGACGTATTTGTCTACAAAATGGACTTGGAAGGAGACTTTTGTATGCGACAGTTCTACGTATATTACGATCAAATACGTCCAGATGCCTAGAATAGTCGTGATGATGCACACAGTTTAAACAGAATTCTTAGTAAAAGGGATTATTGCAGATGTTCAGAAAGATGCTTAACCCAGACACAACATGCTGCGGTGGACTTCTTATCTTGAAATTACGATGTTAATAACCTCCAGTGAAAATACACTTATGTAGTGATCTCCACTCGAAAGCGCAGTTCAGCATTCCTGGCAACGCTTCGTGAATTTCGAAACCTACTATGAATTATTGATATTCAGCCTTACAGATGTTCTTCACGTATTGGTGATACGTAACCCCAATGGACGTTGTTTGCGAATAAAACACATATTCGACTAGCTGACCACACACATTGGTTTCAGAGAAATAGATGACGACGATTTTAGCAACCAACAGTAGGAGCACTCCTTCTATCCTACCGATAGGCCGCGGTGTTACCTTCAAATGTTCGCCATCGGACAGTCTAGGTTGATGTCGTTTTTCATCAGTATTGTCAACTGCTGATGCAGATACTGTGATTTCTTCGATCAAATGCCAATTTGATATGAAATTCGTGAGCAGAGGTATGTTTGATATCATGAATGATGCGCGCATGAAGTATCCCAAGTTTCACAGTAAGACACAAGTCTCATGTCCGAAAATACAGCAGTTCACGGGGAGGAAAATATCGTAGGTAGTGTGTAAGACCCCCAACTAGATGGCAACTTTAAAAATATGCCCTAAACTTCAGTATGGCTGTAAAAATCGCTTATTATTCACTGTTCCCATTGTTTTAACTTTCCTCCTCTTCTTGACTAAATTTAAACTTACCAGCGGCGCTTTATCCAAAGTCTGTTATTATTTTGGAAATTATTTTTTGTTTATTTTTTAATTCTCGCGCTCACTTTCTTTGCCGAATGACAGCGTACAATAAGACCTTCAGCAGAAATTTATTTATTTTCTGTGTCTTCCTGCTCTCCGTCCTGTGTGTTGTCACACCCGTAAAACCCCCTTTGCCACCAACGTATGACACGGTCCACAGGCTAGCTCAACTTAGTTGTGGGCGCTACAACCTATCGTTGCCTAACCCCATTCTCAATTCCTGGAATCCATTCTCACTGCTCGTCAGAATTCGTGCGAACGATAATATGGGTGATCGTTTACGTGTTGATGTACGACGGGAGATGTGCCGAAAGAAGCGCTTATTTGGTCAAAATGACTTTGCAGCCCATAAGTTAGAGTGAAGGGGTGGGCAGTATCCGCAGCACGGATTCCAATCACATGTCATATTTTCTAGTTTGATTTAAACCTTCTGTTGACTAGAACGTCAAGTTAAATCTATAGATAGTTCATTCTCGAATTTAGCCTTGGTGGGTTTGATTAGTTAGACAGGAGAAGACCATTTTAAAACGGTTGTTTTAAAAATATCAGCAAAAGGTTCCCAGTCACTATACTTTATGAAATAAATATAAGCTTAAAAAGATATGACTATTATGGTAACAAATCAATTCTCACCTCTTGGATTTCATTCTTAATGCACGTCGGAAGCCATGCGAGCGATGATATGGGTGGTCTCGAATAATTTTGAACTCGGCTTGCCGTTACACTTGCATTCAGGGATTCCAAACTATAAACCATATATGTTCCGCGTACGCAAAACCATACATTTCGCTACAGCATTAAGAGATGACCATGTGGGGTTCAGAAAATTTAGCAGTGGATTTGGGCCATATTGTTAACTTGACAAGCCACATTGGCAACTGCAGTGACATTGCGTTTTATGAACGGTCATTTCACGGTATTAAAGAATCTCACAAATAAAAACTCTTTTAAAATCAGATTATACCCTTCCTTCGAGTATAAAATCGGAAGAAAACGTCATTTGCCACCGAATGAGCAAAAGAATAAATATTTTAATGCGTGTTTCCCATAAAATATGACTGACTTAAGTAGTCATTTCTTACAGAGTATGGTTTTTGCATACAAACGGAAAGAAGTTCGTTCGAAAGCCGGCATCCAGAGGTAACTGAATTATTACAGAATTACGCTGCATGATGATTAGTTTTACAACCATACTTCATTAATCTTTTCGAAACGAAAACACATTACGGAATTCCGGTTGACATTTCATGTGTTAGCCCACCTACCACACATAATTATGTGTCGGTAAAGACCTGACGTGATCACCAAACGGTAGCAAATTAGACAAAGTGATAGGAACAGGTACTTCAAATTCCAGGAAAAAGGGACGGCGTAACATTTAATCACAAGCATATCAGGACCCGTTTAGTTCTTAACTGTAGGGAAATAATTAGTCCGTCGCTGAACGCACTGCAGCGACTTTGACTTAAGTCCCTTCCCTCGGGAATAGACCTTGATAGGCAGAAACGTGCGATGCATTACGCATTACCAGCATTATGTCAGGCAATTTTCTTCGAAAGACCTCACCTGAAACACCACTCTCGACTTTTCTAACAGGTACGTCCGCATGCGGGCCTCAACGATGCGATAGCGGCGATTGAAGCCGATTTCGAGAAACTTTCCAAAGCGGCTGCTGTTGTCATTGCGAACAGTCTTTGCGTTGCCCAGCGCTTCCAGCAGCGGGCAGCTGTCCACCACCTTGGAGCGCATGCAAGCCGTCGAGCTGCGCACGGTGGCATCTCCGTGCGCCTCTGCGCCCGCTATAGTGGCCAGGTAGCGAAGAACGTGCTTTGCCGAGACGGTCTTGCCAGCACCGGACTCGCCGGAGATGATGATGGCTTGATCCCGAGAAAACCTAGGTATGCGTAAATGCCGGTCAGTAAGGCAGTTGCAGAGAATCGGTGAACTATTTTCCAGCGCGCGCACACACACGAACAATCTACAACCGGTGTCATAGGAGGTTTTTCGGCCTCCAATGAACCAAATGGCCTTTCATTTATGGAAAACTAGATGACAAGGTTTTAGTACCGTCCTGAGCTACGAAGCCTCGGCCAAGGGCCTGGGGTTTTTCACACTTGAGTTAAGTCATCCGTTTAAGCTACTGAAAAGTACGAAATTCACCAATACTCTAAAGTAGGTTGACTAACTAACTAGTTTTTAAATCTACCAGATAACTAATAGGCGAATCGAGCTAGCAGATGTTTTGACAGCTTCGGGTGATTTAACTGACTGCCCCATCGTAAAAGGGCCAACGGTTTCGAACGCCCGAGAGGTCTGCGAATTCATCATAGGTGAATCCATAAAAGTTATTTAACCGGAATTGACGGAAGATCAGAAGTAGCAGCCGTTTGATTGCGTCCAACTGAGTAGAGTCGTGAACTTCTGAGTACCGAGCATCATTTGGCTAGGGTACTGGAATAAGTCCGTCCTTTTTGCAGGTGGCTTGGCGCTAAATTCCGAGGGACATTGGGGTTGAGATCAGTGTTAGGGATAGGATTAAGAAGGCTAGGTTTGGAGTCGGGAGGGATAGTGCTATGGTTAGGCGCGTTAAGATTAAGGTTAGCGTTGGGGTTATGTTTACATTTAGAAAAAGGGACTAGGTATCTCTGGAATTAGGGCAAGGCTACTATAACACGGTAAAGGGTACTTATTTCCATGTTTAATACCATTTTCAAATGATACCAAAGCAACAGAAAGCCGCCCGTTGAGGTCTTATTGAAGTTAGATAATTTACTACCGCTGCAGCGAGGCATCCTCAAGTAGAATATGTCGAGGGGACAGACTAACTGCCCTTTGACAGTCTGGCCACCTCTCTTTAACTGTGCTGTTTGTTTTAACCAAACCTGGAACAACGCTGAAGGAAAGACATACATCACACCTTTGCCTAGACATCAGGTAGTTAGATGCTTGAGTGTTAATTTTATTCATTTACTGGCTTTTCTTACTGTCGTTCTTATTTGAGTTGATGTGTATGAATAATGGATTGGAATAGTAGCATATGGGCTGCTAGACGTGAGTATAACATCCTCGGCGTTGGTGACCTTAGACCTCCATACAGACTTTAGTCCTTTTTTCTGCTCAATCGAGATACATCGGGCATTATTTAATTTTCGCGCAGTTTTCCTATTGACGTCCCTTTTTCTTGCGCACTGCAGTAATTGTCTTCTGTATTCTGATGACTATGACCGACTACCTGATGTTCTCGCCCAAACCCCCATGTCGTCGCTTTCACGCTTTTGCATTCTGACAGAATGCGCCTGAACTCTATTTCATCTGCATCGATGCTGTGTTTTATTCAACTGGCGAAATACCACAAACTTGTGGAGGATCTCCCCACCAGTACTACCTCGTAAGTCCAATCCCTCCTATCTAATTCCCCCCGAAGAAGCTACAGATTCCAAACTGAAGACGGAGACCTGTCGCCCTAATGCCACATCTGGCTGACAGCATTATCACTAGTTGATAAAGAAGGGGTCATTGGGTGACCGGAAGCCTTTAGAGCTTCATTGTCACAGGCGTTCTCCCCTTAAAGACATGCATATTGACAGGGAACTCGTTGGACCTTTCGTCGGCCATGTCCTACGTGGGCTTCCTTTTTTCTGTGCTTGTATTGACGATGCCGTAGTCGCCAATCGCGATGCTGACGAACATCTCCAACACCTTACCTTGTATAAGTGAAGAAGAAGAGTCGAGCACCGGAACGCTTTGTTTATTGTCCTGAGCTTTCAGACTCGTAAGGGAATCCATCGTCAGAGGTAGTGGCAGCAACATAACAAGCGACAGTTATAAGGCATGCAGGCCAATCATCGACCGACGGCGCAAGACTGGAGGCGACTGCGCAGGGCTCTGTACGCCGGCGCAGATCGATTAATCTATTGACCGAGGTCTCATCCGAGGCCCAGGCTTCAATCAATTCTCGGCCTGTTTTGTTTCCGGCGTGGACGACTATTTTGCTGGCTGCGAAGTTAAACTCGTGACCCATTTCGTAGGTGTGGGCGGCCACTTGTGATAATGCGTCGCGTCGTCGCACAGTCAGCTTGTGTTCGGGTATGCGCGATCCGAGCATGCGCCCGGTCTGTCCTGTGTAGATACAAGGACAATTTTGACACAGAATGCGATATACTACTCCAGATTTCTCTTCAGGCTTTAACTGGTCTTTGATTTTCATGACCCTACTGCACATGGTGGCTTTGAGGCGGTGTGCAATTCCAACACCTAGCTCCGCAGCAATGCGCTCGGTCGCTTCTGAAACGCCCTTGATGTATGGCAGAGAATGTCATATCGTCAGTGGCGTTGATGTTCGAGTTCTCTGCTGGCGACCGCGTAGGCAGCGACTTATGAATGCGCTCGGATAGCCATTCTGCGCAAACTGGTCGCGGAGATAACGGGTCTCATGTGCTCTGTCCTCCGGTTTGCTGCAATGAGTCTGGATCCGTTTGAAGAGCGTCTTCACACAGCTTCGTTTGTGAGCCACCGGATGGTTGCTGTGAAAACTGAGAAGCTGTGTGGTGTTCGTTGCTTTCCTATAAACCGTCGTTTCAAGTTCACCGTTAAGGTTTTGTCTGACAAGCACATCCAGGAAGGGCAACTGCTGTTCCTGTTCTTCTTCCCTCGTGAATTTTATATCAGGGAAGATTGCGTTGAGCAGGCTGTGGAAATGTTGTAGCATGTCCTTGTTTTTCGACCGTTTCTAGCAGCTTAGTCTCATTCTGCATCCCACTTGATTGGAGTGCCCTAGAGGCCACATTAAGAAGGGGCCATTGCACCAAGGCAATGAAAGTGCACCATAGTGAGAAACCTCTTCGGCTGATACCTGAATGTAGCGGATGGAAAGTCCTCGATATGAGCGGCCTTTGAGGAAAGGGACTTAATGACTTCTGAATCAATCAGATGCATTAGGAACTTGAGAGGAATGACCCCCAAGACGGATTTTACGGGTGCGGGGTGAGATTAAACTGTTGGAAACTGTCGAAAAGCAAGGAAAAGTGTTGAAGACGTTTTGGGAACGTTCTCAGACGCATTGGAGATTCGAATGAAACTCCAGACCGTGTCAAAGGAAGCTCCAACAAAGTCCCGAAGATGCGGAACCGGGCACCGAAGTGATCGACTCCGCCAGTCATTGAAACCCCCCTATTACGGCCCCGTTTGGGTTGTCTCTCGGGGAACGAAGACGTTCAGCATCCAACGCGGAACTGGCGGGGAGGTCATGAGCGTAGACCACTTCAAAGCTACCGTCGCAAACACTCCTTCAGATGGGCCCTGTGCTCCCCTGGTTTTCCACCTCTAGGTCCCCATCCCGTCTATTTCCTGTCCCTCCGTTCCGCCGCCACCAGTTACAACTTCCTCGTCAAATTCCAGCCCTTCAGTCGCAGGACAGCATTATTCTTCTTCCGTTCCTCCTGTACGTACCACCGCCATGTTCATTTCTTCGACCGTCTCGTTACTCATGTCTTTTGGACTTGTATTTAGCTCTCGGCGTCGCATGACGCTAACCTTAGCACCTCGTCTGGCGCGCTTACTTTCACAGACGTAAAATGTGCGACCAATTGAGCTGCACGAGAGTCTGGTCGCGTTTTCTCTCCGACCCAAGGGTTTCTCTGGGCAGAGCGGAAGGAGCAAGAGGAAGTTCGGATGATATAAAGAAAAATCGGCGCATTAAGGTCGAGAACGAGAGCGGCGACGGCTAGATGATCGACGGGATGTGAGGCGTAGGAGCTGGAGTTTCACAAAAGCCCTCTCATCCGCACTGGCCGCCATCTGCCTCTCTGCCTGATTTTTCGCTGCCGACAACGACTGAGCGGAGAGCTGGGCGACGGAGGGTAACTGAAACCGCTACACCTCCATCATTTGATCCGCCATCTTGGCCAGCCGTGAGACGGTGCGATCCTCAGAACCGGATGCCAGGATCGTTTGAACATCTGCTGGCAGACGCTTTAGAAACTCCTCCCTAACGAGTTTCCTATCAATCTGCATGTCTCCAGAGGGAAAACGCGTGCTATAGAGAAGTTCTAAAGGCTCCCAGTCACCCAGTGATTCCTCCTTGATCAACTGGTGATAATGTTGGTAGCCAGACATGGCATCAGGGCGAAAGATCTCCGCCTTCAGTTTGGAATATGGAGCCTCTGCGGTGAATTAGATGCGAGGCATTGGACGTAAAAAGTAATACTAGTGGATAGATCCTCCATACGTTTGTGGTAGTTCACTAGCTCCTTGTCAACGTTCGCTGAGTACAAAACAGCAGAGCGACGACATGGAGTTTAGGCGGGAACGCCAGGTAGTTGGCGATAATGATGAGGATACAAAGGGCACAATAATTGGGGTGCGCAAGAAGAAGGGCGTACTAGAACGGCCCTAAAAATCTTATAATTATAAACTTTCTAAAACCTTAATAAACCGCCCCTTTGCACATACACCTTGGAGACGAAATCGTTTGCCACCAAATGAGCACGAAGATTTTCGCGCACGTCTTCTGTGAAATAGACTTGAATTTATAAGGGCATAGAAAATCAATAGGAAAAATCATACAATCGTAGTAGTCACTTTTTTTAACGAGAACGGTTTGAAACAGCACACAACTCGGCCGCATTCATGTCTAAGGTCTACGTGAAAATGTGAAGCAGTCGGTTCCCAACACTGATTCGGTATTCGGGTGCCTTGTTCGAGGCACCTCGTGGCACCCACAGAGAAACTCAACACCTGGCAAGAAAAGCAGGCTGCCGCAACGTTTCAAGAGAAGGAGGTATGTTACCAATGCTGATTCATGCTTAAAGCAGCCCAGCAAATAGGCTCAAGTCGACGATTCTGATTGGACCACAAAGTCGGTCCGTGCGCACATGCGAACCTGAATTCTGATTGGTTTGAGGCAGGAGGGCAACAGATTCGACAGTGAACTTACTGTTTTAGTTGGGTCAGCGCTGCATCAGCCACGGCGAAGATGTGAGGCTCGTTGCGGTGCTGCGAATCCACACGATTCTGATTGTAGGCTTCCATAAATTCAGTGCTATAGATGGGCAGGTCCATATACGGATTGATAGCTATCAGAATGACCCCTGAAAAGAAGCAATTTTTCTTTTAAGTCTGCAGACAAACAGGTCACCGGTGTGTACTTGCAAGAAACAAACCAAGTCAGTGTAGGCAGAGTCATGTAGAACAAATTGCCAACTATTTACAGCAAATAAGTGTGAAATGGCCACAACAGCTCCCGCTCCGGTCAGATGTGAGTATATAGCCCTACCGGAAGTAGACAAACCTCAGCCACCTGTAATACGGGACCGGTGGTAATGGGGGTTTTTACAGATGGAGCCTGGAAACGCACAGGCGACGAGGTCAAGTAGTTGTATGCAAAAGAAAAGCTATTGGGAATGCGCGGTTGTACTTTGAGTGGTTCAGAAATACTTACCCTATCCCCAAACCCTAACCCCTAATTCTAGCCCCTGGCTTTAACTTCTAACTCTAACGCCAATACCAAGAGTATTGTGTCCATCAGGTGGGGCTACATAACCACGTCTTACCCCCACTCCTTCGTCGGTACTGCGACCATGTTAGGGGAAACATGTCTAGCCGACTCTCCGGTAGCCATAGTCCGGTGCGCTAACACTTCACCTCCTGTGGGTCGTCACTGCGGCAACTTGTCTGGTGAATGTGCAGCCGCGAACATACCCGTATACGTATCGACGAGTTAATGGCGTTCTTCATGGAGTCAGCCTGTTGTGAATAAGACACTGGGGTCCATCATCTAGATGAGTACATTATCCCTCGTGTTCATATTAGTCGTAGACAAATAGTGTGCTATGAGAAACCGTGCGCATTAGACTTTGATTAAAGTGCTGGGATGGAATAAAAGCTGAACGATCAGCACAATCAAGCCTAAAACCCAGCTTCCGAGCTTGCTGTGTGGAGAAGGATTCGTCAAATCGAGAGCTGGACTGGACAACGGTTTTCAAAGCACACGAAAAGAACATTGAATCAAAAAACAAAGGCGTTGGGAAACATAATTGCCGAAGATCTTTAGAAAAAAGGCTTATTTGCACGGACAGACCTCGTTATCGCATACTACCATCAGGATCACCGTACCCCACGACAGAAATATTGGTTGGTCAGGCTGTACACTTGAGGCGTGCTCAAGCAAATTTACGAAAGCCTGGTGTAGTAATCTCCTTTCTCCGATGCTCATCGTGCTTTTCCCACAGAGTGCTTTCGAAGCCTCAATTTTTCGCGCCCCATGCAGAAGATATCACATGGGCACAACTTCAACAACGAAAAGAGTCCTAGCCGAAAAATCTAAGTCCTTTTAAGAAACAACTGAACAGCGCACGTGTATGAGACTGTGTTGACTATACGGTAATTTGTTTCTGTCAGGTCGAAACTCAGATGACAGCTAAGGACCAAGCATGTGACGCACTCACTCAGACTTCAGATATCAATTTGTTGACAAAGCGAGGCACGGTCGGGCGTCTTCTCCGTCAAGTGACTCATTCGGCGATGGCTTCCTATTGAGGCTATCGCATTTGCGGTCACGTCAACTCGCCCAGGTAACCACTTAAACAGCCACATACAGTGCCTCAGAGGCGCCCTTGACCACCCTATGACAGTCTCTTAACCAGGTTGAAGTGGGCAGCACTTGAGCGGGCGCGTTAACTGAATAACATCTCAGCACCTGCTGCCGATCCACACGTGGTCTCGAATTCCAATTTGCTCATCTGCAATGCAGATTAGGCTGAGCTAGGTGGACCGGGTGGATGTGAGATTCTAACTTCAGCCGAGGAACTTACAACCATTCTTCATGTCCACGAGAGGGGCGCTTCCTCTAGAAAACCACTCCAAAGGAAGGTAAGTAGCCCTGGTGTAGGGCCTACTTTAACATGCTACAAATGATGATTTACGAGGAAGACCCTACGTGGCATCAAAAAACATATGCATGTGGCAACCAAAAAATCCTGTTAATGACATGAAATTGAAGAGTGTGTTTACTTTTAATCCAGGGCTTCACCCATCTAAAGGTTTTTATTTTGAAGGATATTTAGAAAGGCCAGGAATTCGCAAAAGAAGACAGTGAGCAAGGCGAGTTTAGACAAATTACATGAGACTCATTGTGCAGAGTCATACTGCGGAGCCGCACAAAGAGAATGCTACCGGTTGCAGAATTAACGACAGCATAAAACATGTGCAGATCCGGAAGGGCGACAATGTCGGGAACACGTAAAACAGGTGTCATAATGGCATCTACTACACAATTACCGAATCTCATCGACCCTGTTCGAGGACGGCACACGAGTTCAGCGTTTACTCTCCACAAAGATAGGCTTAACAAGACTAGCATAGACAGCAAGGCAGCATCTTATTGCTATCGACGCCTAATGCAGATGAGGCTACGGACTAGGCAAAATAATAACCGGGTTTTAAGGACAGAACTTCACAAAATGAAGGGCTTCTTCATAGCCACCAAGAAAATCTACAAACGTTAATCCATAGCATCTGAAGGGCAGTTCAGTTTAGACAAATTCACCCAGCTCTCAGCGAAATCGAAAACCTGAGAGCAGTGGGCCAAATACCTCAGACGCGTCCTCAGTCTATGAAGAAGCCGGCAATAGAATTTCCCAAAGTTGAACTCGATCCTGCCCCTGTTCATATCTCGTGCCTGTAGGAGACGAGTAGGGCAGTGCAGCCGATATACAGCGGAAAAACTCTGTAATCCGGCTCAGTGTCGGCAGAAGTCCGCAACTACATCCGCTTCAAATTTTTAGACAAACCAACTTCGCCGTTCTGTGGGACGTGGGGACGAAGAAAAATTCCAGAAGACGTTAAGGATACCAACACTGCCATCTCTCACGCATGGGAACTAGGGACCGACAAGTCTGCTAGAGTCACAGCGAGATCATCCACTTTAGCACTCTGATTTCCCTCGCATGGGAACTAGGGACCGACAAGTCTGCTAGAGTCACAGCGAGATCATCCACTTTAGCACTCTGATTTCCCTCAATAAGCTGGATATATGCACCTACAGGCAGGAATCCTCCCAGAAACTCACGGGAAAGGCCGATCAATACGCACGGAAAGCAATTACCGGATCGCTGAGATGAGCAGTCATTCACATTTTAACAGGACGGAAAAAGAGGTGTGGGGAGACCAGGTTTTCGAGCATGTCTTAAAATTTACCAACATCTGACATTTTGGCAGGGCGTGTTCTGAAGTGGACGTAAATTTCTGCGATGTTTAGCTTTTGGCACAAAGGAACAAGAGAAGGCGATTGAAAAGGATTTGACGTATCGGAACATTAATTAAGCGGAGGGAGGTGTTAACTGGACTGCTACTTGGTCCAGGCCTTGGACATTTCCTTGGATTCAACCATTTGCGCAACGTAAACCGGACTGACCGCGACCTGCGACACAACTGATGGTGCTGTAGGATTCAAATTCAAATGGGAGACCTTCCGGGAAAAAAGTGGTCGAGCTTGACGGAGACAGAATTGAAGGAGTTGTGGTGAGTGAAACGGTTAGATTCTCGTCGTCTGAAATATACCGTCGGCCAAGTTTAGGTTTATTCTACTACCAATGGTGTCGTATCGTGTATCCACCAGTTTGAGTTTCTCAGACAAAATGTCACATGTGTTACGCCACCGGCGTGCCATTGCATCGGTTTTCCAGGAGACTGTTGCCTCTGTTCAGTCCTAAGTCAGCAGTAAGGTTTTGGTTAGAGCGGGTTTTTGCCAAGGGAGTTGTCGACATTACCACCCATCAATAGTTGTATTTCGGGCCTGCCTGGAGTTAGGAGATTTTATTTTCTTGGGGGTAAATCAGTGCCGAGAGCCAGTGCTGGCTAGGGGTAGATGTAACTTATTGAGCACTGTCGAGAGTTTGTTTCGTTAGACGTGATACTTTTAAGCCAAGGAGCGAATTTCCGCAAGATGAAATCTTCAGCTCCCTGAAAAATAGCCGGTTGAAGTAGTCCGCATGTTTAGACAGAGTGGAGTTATCGGTAAAGAAATCGTCGATACAGACCGAAGCAAAGCCAAGACCGCAAAATGTCTGTCGGTAAGTAAATGAAAGGTTTAAGTAGAATTGTCAGGAAGGGAAGACCTCAAATAAACACGGACAAACAAAGGGAGTCTGTGGCGGTGGTTGCTGGGCCTTCAGCGGCACACCAGAACTTTGCCTCTAGACCCCGTTGAAGCGAAACAGAAAACCGCGAAATGTCGGTCCGAGGTCTCGGTTACTTACATGTACATATCGTATACTAGTTGTAAAGTTTTAGAGATATGGCATCGCCAAATAGACCGCGGGATCGTATAGCTTGCTCGATGATTAAGCATTAGAAAGAGGACCCAACCATTTAGGCTGTTTGGAAAAGCTAGATTCTGGCATAGGATCAAACTCAGTCTGGACACTGCGAACGTAAGGAGTCAGGTGGACAGAATAGCGATCCCAATTCGATCATCGTGCAGTGCGTTGTCTGTGGTTGAACGACCTGCGATAAATTGCTTACTTGCTTGAACTCTTGGTCCTTCAGGCTCGCAGTGAAAAGTAATCCTAAACACCATGTCGGGTAAACGTTTGTTATCGTGCGAAAGTGGAAAATCCATAAATATAACGTGTAGATATCATGTTGGATGGAGTGGACCTCATTTGCGGAAAATAACTGACTATGAGACGGACATAGTAGCAACCGGGACCTTCGCCGCACGGGCCTGTATGTGTTAGCGCATTTTTGCACGAGTGCTGGAGTCATTTTCCAGTAGACACCTCCAACCTTCCCTTTCCGGACAAACGTGTGCGACCGCATTTCTGTTTGTAATTGCTGAATTTTAACCGCACTGGTTATTCCGTCCACTCCACATGGTTCTCCAATCGTACAGCAGTTAAACAAATCATTATGATGCGCCATAGTACCCTTCTACCTGAATGTACCTAAGATGATACTTCGGATGCTTCCATTTAAGCCGAGGACGTTGACCGATGGTTCGGAGATGGCGGATGAGAAAGAAAAAATAATGGAAGATGTGGAATTGATTTTGCAGGGAGCCCAGAGGAATAAGATGATAAGGAGCCGTGTACTGCCGTTAGGTGTATGGGTGGGGGCTTCCCGAGACCTTAATGTGTTCCAAGGGACAATCAACACCACACACAAATAAAATAAGAGTCTTCATAAATGCTGACATTTTCCACAAGACAACAAGCTACATCACTGATGTTGGTGTCCTTTACAAAAATAGTACGTCAGTTAAGGTTAGGCTGGACTTCGAGTTAACGTCTTTGAGCATTTACCTCAAACATAAAATTGACCCGAAATTTCTAGTTTTACAGTCTAAGTTACTTCCGGTTATTATGAAATTTCGTTAAGTCAACAAACCCACTACATCCACACACCAGAAACTATCTAAATTGACAGGGGAACCAGTTAGTTATAGAAGAATGATGACATAATACCCGAAAATGTTTTTACTGAAACATTGTCTTATCTAAGCCCTTTAAAAACGACAGCAGTTACCGGCTAAACACAGAGTTGTTTGCTAGTTGTCAAGCTGTAACGGAAAACAAGTCTATGGGAAGATAGCGAAGATAATCAGTATCGATTTTTCCAAAGTGGTAAGTTCTGGTGCATCACTACTGACGACATGCGGCCCGTTAGTTTCAAATTAGATTGACTCAGCGGTCCATATACACTCAGTTGTACGGACGAGGCGGTTTCTTGAAGTTTCTGTTAACAACAAAGGCATAGCATGACGCCAACAGTGCATTTGCATATTGGGTTGCCGTTTTCGTCAAACTGACTAACGATATCTTTAAAAAGTTTAACGTTTCGTAGACTGATTTTAAAACACTGAGAAAAACCTCCATGATTTTTTTGAAGTAATCAAATTGTGCAATATAGGCAAAAATATTTTGTTTCGCTTTTTGATTACTTGCGACACAAAGAAACTAGGAAGCATGAAAATAAAGTCAGCCTTCCTGGGCTTTTTGAGACTAAATAGTGCGATAGCACTTGTTCACTCAAGTTCAAAGACCACAGTGCGGAATCTAGCCTATTTGCACTAAAATTCGTACCTTAATTTACGAAAACGTAAGTTCACGCGCAATTCCAAATAATTAAAAATTTAAGATTATAAATGAAGCCTACCGTATTGGTCGGCGCTAACTTATCGTTGAATTTATTTTTGCTGTGCTTCAATAATTAGCCAATGAATATTTAACGTTTATCACCCCAGCCTATTGTAGGGAACAAGGAAGGTTAATACCAGTGCAGCAATCTGAATCGTATAACAGATTTTTTTGGGGGGACTCAAGTCAAAATGTAACGACCTAACGTTTTGCCAATCGTGAATGTATTTGTCAACTATATCGATAGATTTGAAGAGAATGATGTTCCAGACAAGTTTTCCAAGAGAATAAAGGCCTGAAAAAGTCAAAACAAACCGTATTTCCCAAAAATAAAGCGCAAACTTGTGGTCTGTACACTAGATCTCTGATGATTGAAAAAGAGTTATCTGAGAAGAACACATTGAGGTTATTTCTAGTAGTAAAATGATCAATTATGGACAATCTCGAGATACTAATGCTGAAGGTGACAAGCCCACGTCCTTGCCGACAGGGCAACTCGAATAAGCACAATAGTTTCCAAAATATCTACCTCGATAAATAAATACGTTGTAACCATTGTGGATAAAAATACGAACTAAACAAATTAAACCCGACCACAAAGAGAAATCACAAAATATAACACTTAGGGAACATTCTCAGGGACTGACACGTAAAAATATGTTTTTGGGGATCATTTACGATTTTCGTTGCATCGCACAAAATAATTTAAAAATAGCAGAATTTACTGATAAATTTCAAATATTTATCTTCAGCAATTTGAGTACATACCACAGTAGGTGTAAATTTCCTTGCGATCACAGAACCGCGTTTTGAGGTTGTCCAAGACTGTTAAAAATACAAAGACATAAGTTTACGTTTGCTGAAGCTTCAGTATCGGAATCTGATATAGTCAGTAGATGGCGGTATGGAACCTGGTTTAAACATGAAACCACCACGTTATAAACTATTTTCCAAAAGGAATATGCAAGTCCTCACGCTAATGAAGCATGGCAGATTAACCCCCAAACTGCATAGAAAAATCCTTTTTCAGTTACTTTCAATACATCACCCCTGGCCTACTTGATTTAACTAGTCATCTATGACTGTATGACTTTCACTTACAAGGAATCATTAATTAACATGGGTATTAAAGGTAGTCGAAAGAACTTCTGGAGGGGTTTGGATACATGACTATTAGTCTATGTAGGTGGTCTTATATTTGTCGTTCCAGATTGATGCCTGCCGTTTTAATTTAGAAAATAATCATACTTTTTGATTTTGTATTTATTCAGCCCTCAAATTTTGATAAATTATCTTGCAAATATTTCCTCCACTAGCAAATGCTTAGCACATTAAAAAGTTTAAAATAGATTATTTCTGCAATCGAATTTGCAGTTATCAGCAGCTTTAGGAAGTCTTAGTCGTAAAATCGGACCTTAAATGTGCGCCGAATATGGAGTTGGCAAATCTCAACATACTCCGTCTGTCCCTTATACGTGATTCTGTCATATTGTATGCTACTGCCATTTACATTTTGTTTGTTTAACATAACAAAATCCTGTATAACTTGCTAGGGCCAAAAATGAGGCCTGTCACTTATCACTGCAACAAGCTCCCCCTTATCACATTTTTAAAAGAAACGAGAAGGTACAAAATAATACTGTTGATTTTCTCGATTTCCTAAATCAGGTTCGAGATTCTCATAAGGACCCTGCATAGCTAGACACTAGTTAACTTGGACACTGACTTCCAGCAGGCTATCGGTTCAAGTCCAGCGTCGCAGAGATGGATCTATTGCATTGCTGTTTAAGTCACCTCATCGCGGTTATTACTATGAGGAGACCATAGTTTAATTTTTTAATCAAATAAAACGCAAATTTGCTTAAACAAGACGATAATCCTTTTTGTTCGCACGACCTACCTTACATTGTCCAACAGTAACAATATTCGAGTCAGAGTTCGACTAGCGTAGTAGCTTCAAGGTTGGCACCTAATTGGTCACAGATTCCAAGTTTGAAATGATAGTTGGTTTCAGTTTGTGTGAAATTCCCTCTGAAAGGAGAACATCTGGCGCACATATGCAGGTCCATCCGAGCGCACCGCTTTCCCTCTGACTAACTGCAAAATTATCCACCGTCTTTATCATGACTTAGATTAATCCTGTAACTTGTCCCCATTACCCGTCCCTAAATGACAACTACAATAACGTAAAAATTCCCGTTTCACATTTTAAAAATCATTCAGCTAATCTCACATTGAGCCGTTATTCAGATGACGGAAAAAATTACTGAGGTAACGTAACATAAGGTAATAAAATTAATTTGTCTGGGGCATATAAAATACCTTCTGGCTCATTTAGAAAACTCAAATTGACTAAGTCGTTTTGGCCAGTGAGAATTTCGGGATTTTTCAGAGGTGGCAGTCCGCCACAGATTTGGTCGATTTTAATTTTTTCTGTTTCGGAAGATTCGGGCCATTTAATAAATGCAACCATATCCGACCGCACATCCTCCAAAAGAACGGCATATTTCCATACACTGTCTTTGTCAGGGAGCCATATTTGTACGTTTTTCTTATAATTATCCAATTGCGTCATAAATCCGGATGTGTGGGAGGGGGCAAGTTTAATGAAGAACCGATAGCAACCCGACACCAGACTTCGTTCACACACGACGGAACTTCGGTTCAATTAAATATACGCCTTATCATTTGACCTAGGAATCGGCTTAGAAAAACAATCCACAAATTAAAAGATTGAAGGTTAATTGAAGAAATTAAAAAGACAGATGGAGTATTTATTTTATCCTTTATGTCTTTTGTTCAAATCCATATATTTTCTTTTTTTTCAGGAATGTGATCGAGAGCGATACGAAGACAAAAATTATTGCAATAAGATTGAAGATTGTCTTCGTCCATCTCACTAAAGACCTTAACATGATAGATCACTGATAACCGTGGGTCATCTTAACGTCCGTGGTATACCTGGGAAAGTCGTGAGATGGAACAAACCTTTATCGCCTGTGTTCAATTACGAAAATGCGGACTTATCAGTTTTCAGAAGAATTTGAAGTTGTCTTCACGGACAAATTCAGAGGCTTGTTTGAAATCTTGACTACCATATACGAGTTAGTAAAGTGTCTAACCATATTCCCAGCGCAAAAGCCGAGATCATTTGCATATATGCTTGTGTTAGATATTTCATCTGGCTCTCTACATTGAAACGTTTCTTAGTTTATGAAAGGAATAACTCAATCTGCCCATCCTTACACCCGGTCGTTCTATGCCATTTAACGACTTTTAAGGACTAAAACCCTTTCTTTAACCTCACAAATCTTAAAGACCTGGATCAATGATAAGATGATTTAACACTGAGACACGGATAACCTACCAAGTTGGAATCAGCATAGATTCCTCCACGTCGAGTTTGCGACGCCTGCCAGCTATCCAACTTTGATAATGTTTTCTGTGCTAAGCGAAATGATGCACCAGGTTAATTTCAGAATACTGAACCTTCTATGTGTGCCGGTGAATCATAAGGTACCGAACTATACAGGCCGACAGATCGCGACGGGGTGCTCGAAGTCTTGAGGAGCGACCTGTGGTGGTGCACTCGGCCTCCTTCCTTTTCTTGCGAAATACTCAGCTCTGGAGGCTGGAAATGACAATCACCCCCAGATTAACATTAGTGGTCATTGTAAAATGTCTCTAGCTTTATTTAGAATCTGGGTATGTCTTAATCTTAGAGTCAAATCTCTTAGAACTCTGTCGTTCGGACTCTCAAATGCACGCAGATCGACCGGATTTATCTTATACGTTTTAATATGAATGGGATTAGAACCCATCTCTATAAAATATGCGTTAGACATCGTCTGGGATAATGTTCGTTTTATGAACTCCGGCGAGCCGACAGATCGTGACATCGTGCTCGAGCTCCTAAAGAGCGACCTACAGGCCTTTGCCCAGTGCCGCCGCAAATGGCGCCTTTCTCTCTCGTGGCACAAAGGCCCAGTCAGGGTGGTTGATTACGACCAGCAACCTCAACTAAGTATTGACGGTCACGACATAAATGTGCCAGAGGTTGCTAAGGATCTGGGTGTATCATACTCCAGGAGCCGCAATCTTTCGGAGCACTGTGCTTTGACAGTCTCGAAAGCACGTAAACCGACTGGGTTTATAACATGTTTATGTATATGTATATATTGAAGGTTACAGACAGAGCCCTTGATGATCCCATTTATGTACAGTGCTTTCGCAGATTCATACTTAAAAATAAAATAACATTGCAGGACTTTAAAATGTGATTGGTTCACAGTTTAATCGTAATCAAAAAGTAGTGCATAGGGTCACTGTAAATTAGTGCGGAAGATTGTATATGACAGATTTTACAAAGCTGGCTGTGCATAGTCATGATGTACAAGTCGATTTCTGTCGAAAACTAGACGAGCAAGTTTTCTTTTAAACACACGAACTGTGTCAGCCGTCACCATCTCGCTTGGAAGGGAGTTCCACGGCCTGACTACTCGTTGGCTGAATGAAAATTTTCGTCGGTCTAAACGCGTGCGCTCATTCCTGACTTTGTATGCATGGCTGCGTAGTTGGTTTGTGCGGGCGAACTCAAAAAAATCCTCTGCTCTTAATGAGCAACCCTGGCCGCGAACAATCCGGAACGTCCATAGTAGACTGCAGTTTATTTGTCTATACGAGAGAGGGAATAGGCCAAGGAAATTCAGCCTCTCCTGATAAGACAAGTGCTTCAAACCGTCGACCATCTTTGTCGCTCTGGGTTGCACATGTTCGAGTAAGTTGATATCCCTCCTCATCCATGGTGAAGCTGCTGAAATTCCATACTCTAGATGAGGTTTTACAAAGACACCAAAGAGTCTTTCGAAAAGTTCGGGAGGAAATATTTTAAATGCACGTCTGATCCAGTGTAGAGTACTAGTTGCCTTCTGGACCATCTTTCTGCAGTGTTCTGATGGCGATAGATTTGTGGTCGTCCATACACCCAGATCTCTGTGTCTTTCCACAGTTTCTAACCTCGTCCCGTCAATATAGTACTGGTGTTTGGGAGAGGCAATGCGGCCGGTGTTCAGGTGCAAAACCACGCATTTGGACACGTTAAACTTCAAAAGCCATCTGTTCGACCAAGCACACAGTTTGTTGATGTTCGACTGCAACTTCTCTGCGTCATCATCGCATTTGACTTCACTCCATATTTTTATGTCATCCGCGAACATGAGAGCCTCGCAATTCACTTCGCTGATACAGTCATTAACATAAATCAGGAGGAGTACTGGGCCTAAGACAGAACCCTGTGGGACACCACTTTCCACCTTTACCCATTCCGAGGTAGAATTACTAACGACGACTCTTTGTAGTCTGGAGGACAGAAAACTCCTGATCCACTTAAACATTCTCCCTTGAATCCCTACATCCCAGATCTTTTGTAAAAGAAGCCTGTGTGGGACACTGTCAAGGGCCTTCTTAAAGTCAAAAATATGACATCTACTGGAAAACCCTTATCGGTAGCTCGTGTCCATTTCTCGTGCGAGTAAAGAACACTCGTTAGGCAGGAGCGCCCTGGACGAAAGCCCTGTTGGGCATCGCACAATATTTTGTTCTGTTCCAGGTATTTCATCAAGTGTCTTTTGATAATGCGTTCCATTATTTTACACGCGATGCAAGTAAGACTGACAGGACGATAATTTCCGCAGTCAAGTCTTGAGCCTCCTTTATGGATCGGAGTAATCAGTGCGCACTTCCATTCTTCTGGTAGTTCGACGCCTTCAAATGACTTTTGAAATATTGCGGATAAGGGTTTGCACAGTTCATTAGCAAGTTCACGAAGTGCTAGGGCAGGAATTCTGTCTGGGCCAGGCGATTTGGCAGGTTTCAGCCGGAGTAACTCGGGCCTAACTATGGTAGATGAAAAGAGTGGTTCCTCGGTTAAGGAGGGTAGGGAGGGGATAGGATGGGGAAGGGTACTGGGAGGAGAGGTTGCTTGGCGAATGGATGGATGGGCAAATATAGAACTAGGTTCTCGGGTGAAGACGGACTGAAAGAAGTCGGAACGGAGGGACGCTTTAACCTGGTCATCAATCTCCACTTTTCCATCTGCAGACTTAAGGGCAGGGATGAGCTCCTGAGTCCTTTTAGTACTTCGTATATAACCATATAGAATTTTCGGATGCTCCAACGAATTTCGGAGTATGTTCAGTTCAAACTTCTTTCGCAGCTTTGAGGCCTCACTTTTAGAATAGAATAGGTTCATTGTAGCGCCCCTTGGGCACTGTCAGTCCCCTTTGAACTCAGGAAAAAAACCTAAAACAAACTCGTCAATTTCAACTGCACTTTGACTTCATTTGCTTCGGGTGTCTGGTTAGCCAAAAGAGCGCGAATTGAGAGTTTGTTTTAAGTTAAAAAAAACCTCAGTTCTAAGGGAAAATAATAACAAAATTTTCAAAAAATAACGATATGTACAATATAAAAATTGAAGTTTGCAGTTTGGTAGTTTTCGGGGGCATGAATAATATGTCCTTCATGGCAATTGAAGAACTTTGATATCGGCCTGACCTTGAAATTATTTTCCTGTTGGGTAAATTTCGGTTTGCTCTAGTTGCTGGTTGTCAGTCTATCTGGCCAGCTGTAAGGGGGCGGTCGCACAGTTCCTACGAATTTTTCAGGAGGCTTACCATCGTTGTCTGGACTAAGAGCTGGAAAAGATGAATATATATCAGGAGTAAGAAGCATTCAATGGTAAGTCACAATCAAAACGGTCAAAATACTATTGAATCATGTATCATATTGTTCTTGTTAATGGGAAATTATAGGAGTAGTGGTCGACTGTTTACTATGACCTAATATAGTTCTATATATGTTTAATATGGCTTTAATATAGACATACGCACGACTAATATACAGGGGTTTATCGAAGGGTATATTTTTATTAGCTTTATAAGGGATATTTAGTGTCAGGTGACATAGCTGATGAAAACGAGAAAGGGAGGAAAATAGAGGAATATCATTATCTGTTCTATGTCTATCAATGATGCTATCTGTTATAAATTTGATTATTTTTAGTGCTATGTTCCGGTATTTTTCAATCGGCTGGCATCATCAGAGCCCTTTTGGACCAAATTCAGTATCAAAGAATTGACTTGAAAAATGTCCTATCTTATTCAAAACGTTTCATTCAAAGACGTATTCAAAGACGTTTCGTTGCCGCTTATATTCCTGTAAGAGTTCTTCGGAGCCAGTTAGTCTGTAACGCCTCCACAGACGATTCCTTTTTCTGAAAGAGGCCTTCAAGTTCGGGTTTATCCATTTAGGGCGGTTTGTGATTGTCTTCCT
>CACRXP010000626.1:65418-104616 GCA_902702965.1 Spirometra erinaceieuropaei | reverse complement strand
GGACACCCCTGGTATCCTCTCAATTGTGGGCAAATCTTGCACCTTTTACTAAGGAGTTACGTGTTGGGGTGCGGGCCGATGAGCCTGTAAAGACAGCTTTGCAGCGAGGCGCCCTCGGTGCAGTTTAGTTCAAAAATGACATCCCGCCGAACAAACTGAAGCAAACCCGGAAATGCGTGAACTAGAGCGCAGCTAGAATTATTTTATGACGTAAACTGTACCAAAACAGCTCCTATTGGACTTACTATAGTAGGTAGTTGTGTGTAGTAAACCTAAGCCGGCCATACAACCCATCTTGACGAATTTTTCTTCCGAGAAAGTAATGCACTTTCGCATGCCAGTCGCCTAGGCGCAATGAATGAGGACTATCTGTTGCTATTCGCGCAAAGCACTCTTTAGTCTAGCCTCAGCGTCATACGGCATTCGTTGGCACACACGAACAACGTTATGCACCAATCCTTTGGATTGTAGAAGACCTTCCGATTCTCATCTTGACAGTCTATCCGAGCACCGTCATTAACATTTTTGGGGCAGCAGACGACCGGTCTCGGCCTATAAAACAACTGTTTCTCCACTTGGCGTTCTGTTTTGCAGGCTTCCATTAACTCGTAGCTATTCTCAAGTTCTCCTATTTTCCTCAAACTCGCCGAGGCAACTGTAACTGCCATAGAGCGGCTGCCAGGTGAGGATAAAGAATGAGTAATCAGTCCAATGACTCTTTCATGGCGATGCTGTCACGGGCGCCCATAGGCATGGAGGACCCGAACGACGCTACAAGGACACTTCAGGAACTCTCTGAAGCGACCGCACATCAACCCGAAGACCTTGAAAGATTGCGTCCAGGACAGATCTACCTGGAAAAAAACAGCTAAGACTGACGAGGAAATTTGCGAAACAAACCGGACCGCTGCTATCGAAATCAAAAAGGGTGGCCCACAAATCGCAAAAGTCTCGGATCCACGGCATCAACATCCAACCGTTCTCAACGTGCCCCTGTAGCCAACACACATTTAGCGGGCAAATCAACCTCGTCAGACACATTGGGTAGCAATGCAACAACAGCCTGACAACACCAACTTCTACTTCCACGAACACCCAAACTGCCACCCCTACCTCAAACCGCACGACGATGACCACTCTTACCACCGGTGATTACATTGCTGATGCTCCGCCGCTCTCAGGGAGCGGCATCATCCTTCCAGCGTCAACTATTTAGTCGATGAGGTTCACCAAAACAACCCCTTTCCCACTCTCCCCATCTATGAGACGACATCCGCCGTCCCGTCAACTAATGACTTTCCCACCACAATCCCTACCACCAGCGATGCGGACTCGGTTCCAATCTATCCACATTGGATCTTACATTCGTCTCAAGCATCAGCCTGATTGGTCACTTTCGAATCCACCGTACTGCGACCGGTGCACCAGTGTCCGGAGCGCCGACATACACTGGCCGCACCCACCTCCATTGCCCGAACTGAACACGCGTATTCGCTTACCGCATGGGCCTATTCGGTCACATGTGCCCTCATGAGGACCTGTGATAAATCACCGCAGAGACGACCATATCACCACACATTCTACCATCAACACATGTACGAGGAATACAGCCTTCCAACATCCCACATCACCGTCACCTCCCACGCAAGCGGGAAATGTGCTTTTCGGATTCTTTCTCCGTGTGGCTTCTCTGTTGCACGTGAAATCCGAGTCCTAATCCCTTGTGTGTGCAATCCTGGTGCATGCGCTTGGGGAGTCCAGGTCGTGCATGTGGCGCGCGCAGACGAGTCCTCCAGCTCCGTCAGCCACTGTGCCCTCTTCCGGAATCAGACATTTGACCGGCTTCGACAGTTGACTGGTGTCTGGAAGTAGGAACAGAGCACGAGATGGACAGTCTTAGCACACATTCCTCCCTGCAAACAATCTGTCGCGATTGTGTCTATCAAGTTCGCTAAAATGCTGTGGCTTGGTAGGTTTCCAACTGAAGGTTTAACCTTGCAGTCAGCCCAGTGTGTGTTTGTGTGGAGTGGCGGAGTTATGTACTGAGAATCAACTGCGAATGCTCCTTCCTAAAGTGGCCCCTACGGCGTTCTCACTCCGTTGGACTCTAGTCGAGTGTGGCGGCACGCCTAAGGTAGACTCCAGCCGCGCAAGACACCTGCGCCGTCTCCCGCATACGGTCCTCTTCACTTCCTTATGGCACCGGGCCCAGGTTGGGGAGGAGAGAGCGCGGCAGATGCTAGACAAGTCTGCCATCCCTTTAAACTAGTTCACCCGCAAGTCGCCGCCCCTGCCCTCACCCTGCAGTGGAGCACATAGTGGCATCGCCGAGACGAACGGCCGAACTGTCACTGAATATTTCAGCCCCTCCTCCTGACTCCCTTTCAGCCATCCAACTTTCTCCGATGCATATGCATCTGTTTGGAGTCTAAACGGTGAGAGTGTACTCAGAGCGCCGTAATAATCACGGCCCAATTCTGCTTTAGAGGAGAAGGGGAAAGACGCCAGTATGAGTAGTATGTACTCTACAGAGGTCTGGTGACTTTCGGAGTCCCCGACGCGAGACCGGCTATGGACCCGCGCACGTCAGTGCCTTGGGGTGGCGTGGGCGAGAGTGAATAAGCGTCACGTGACAGTCAGTAAGTGTCAGCCCGATCGGTTTACTGGGTAATAGCGGAGATTATGGGTGCCAGGGCTGAATATGGTCATGTTCTGGCGTTCGGGAGCCGTGATGGCATGACTCCTAGCGCGGCGTGGGTGTCAGAAGCAGGAGGCTTTATTTCGTCTGAGCGTCTTAACCCCCCTCTGAGCAGAGGTGCAGCTGAGGCGTCAGCCAGGGGTGTGCTGGCGTGAGCTCGTTAACATATGTTGGTGAGTTGGCACATTTGGTATGAGAGGCAAGGAGCGTGTCCGGCATCTCAGTGAATACTGAGACAGCCGAAGTGAAGTTTCCCAGTCGTCTGGACGCGCAAATGAGGTAAGTCGCAGTATGTCAAACTCATTGAAGTTTTATCGAGTTAAGCGAAGAAGTGCATCGTCGATATAAGAGATCATGAGGTAGGATGCCGAGGATAGTGGCAATAAGCGCCCGAAAAGGCAAGAAAACATCCGGTGTTGACACGACTGAAGGACAGCTCTAACAATAGGATTGATACTGAGAGGCTGAGATGTGCTGATGACATCGCCGTCATTGACGACGAGACGTCGGAAACTGTTTTTTCCTATTAATGGACACGATGAGTGACAAAGGAAAATAGGCAGATAAAGTTGAATGGAGTTTTTTCGTGAATATTGAGGCCAGTCGTGTCCGGTGGTTGCGATTCGATCATGCCGGGTTCATAAATTTGTGGAGCTTAAGCAGTGATAGTGCACTCAGAGCGCCACAATAAGTTAACCCTGTACTCCTTTGCCGGACATTCGATTTCCTCAGTTGCCCTTGAGATTTTCTTATCATACTTGAAATCGGAAATTGCAAGGCTTGCTTATGATCTAGCCTCTCTCCAAAAGCGGGGGCAGCCTGCACTTCGTCCTGGAGCTTGCCAATGCCACTTCCCTGATATTTCCAGCCTACTTCTTAATCTCACCCCAGCACAGTCCCCATCTGCGAGCATCACACTATCCTTGTTCTCAGGTCCGTCGTTTCACTTCCCCTGTTTCTTCATCTCCCAACAGAGAAAAGAGGTGCAACTGGTCAGCCGAATGTCGCTGCGACCACTTTCCTTGGCATCTCCAGCCCTGGTTGCATCTTCTAAGTCTGTTACAAACGTGGTAGTAGAGGTTTCTTGGCTCGCACTCTTGAGCAGCTATTCCATCCCTACCACAACAGCCGGCCGTCGATACCTAAGCCCAGCATCTTCCTCCCAACCGCCAACGCCTCCCGATCGTACAATGCCTTTTCCTTCTCCCTGGATATCGGCACCGACGCTTCTTCCAAAGGACCCTGTCGTTGTTGACGTCCCCTGTGCAAGTCTCGGTGCGGCCTTCCTTGCTGCTTTTGATCTTCTTATAAACTGCTAACATTCCCCTGTACGAAATCAGGCCACCTATCCAATTGTCGGAGGTATCTTCCCCTTTAAGACGTCTCGCCAACTTGCGTCCTGGGCCCTGTCCCCGGTAGTCCACTTCGGCAGCTTCTCGACAAATATTCCGGCCTCATCCATATCAAATGCAGTATGCTAATACCACCACGCGACGTTGTTTATCATACCCGTACCACTGGTATTCCCGTGTTTCCTCGGCCTCCCCTTCTCGTGCACGCATGTCTGGCAGGTATCAAGGCCGAGTTCGCGCAGATGCTTCAGATGAACATCATTCGTCAATCAAAAAATCATTGGGCCTCGCCCCGTTACATGGTCTCCCAGGTTGCCACTGGCAACTAGTGCTCATACGCTGACTACGGGATCAGGAATGACTTCATCATCCCTAATACAGTGCGTGACCGATCTCATGAAATATGGGCCAAAATTCTGGAATGCATTTCCGATTGGGAAGGATTACTTAAGTGGAGTTGTTATACTGGTTATCATGCAGCAAAACCCTATAACATATGGGAATCGCCAGGATGTCGGCTTTTGAATGCACTTCCTTTTTGACCTTCCGCATAAACCACACTCGGTAAAAAATGACTAATTAAGTAGCATGCATTTTTCCTATTGAATGTCGATGGTCTTATAAATTTAAATATATTTTATAGAGAACATGCACAAAAATATGCTTTCTTTTGCTCATTTGATACGAAATCACATTGTCTTCGTAGTTTACGTCCGAATAAAGTGTGTATTTAGGTTTTTAAAAAAGTTTCCCAATTCCCGAGTAATTTTCAGCCTGATCTGCCATTGCATCAGCGTTTAGCAATTCCAGTCTACAGGGTGCATGCTTTCCGCGTAAGGAAAATCATATATTCCTTTATGCCTTTAAAGAGATACCGCATAGAGTTGATAAAATTTAGCAATGGATCCGTACTGTGTTGTACATTTCATGAGGAGCATTAGTAAACGGACAGGTGCGGCTTTGCCTGCATGGACATCGCACGGTCTTAAAAATCTCATAATAAGAAACTTTTTTAAAACCAAAATATACACTTTCTTCGGGCATAACATTTGGAGACAATGTGATCTTCTACCAAATGAGCAAAAGAAAGCATATTTTTGTGCATTTTCTCTATAAAATATATTTGAACTTACAAGACCATCGAAAATCAATAGGAAAAATGCATGCTTTTTACGCAGTCATTTTTAAACAAGTGTGGTTTCTGCGGAAGGTCAAAAAGAAAAGCATTCAAAAGCTGACATTCTGGCAATTCCGAAATGTTATAGGGTTTTGCTGAATGATGATCAACTCCACTTAAGTAATCCTTCCCAATCGGAAACGCATTCCAGAATTTTGGCCAATATTTCATGAGATCGGTCACGCATTGTAGCTGCCCTACGTCGTCTCCCTAATAATTTGCTGGCGCCCACCTCGGCCTGTCCACCTTTCCCAAGATCGACCAAATACCCATTATCCCGTGGGGGATTTCAAAGACTGCTAGCATTAACCCCTCTGGTCTTTATGAATTACTGTGCATTCGGTTTGCACTTCGCAACGCCCCCGAAACCTCCAGAGGTTCGTAGACAGTGTCCATGGCCTACTTTTTATCTGCGCTTAAATTGACGACCTCTTGGTGGGTACCTCCTCCACCGGAGAGCACGTGACGCCTCTTACAACAGTGTTTGACTGCCTTCAAAAAATTGGCGTTGTTTTCAGCCCGTTTATAGTTCTCATCGGCGTTCATTCTCTTGAATTGTTTGGCACTTACTAGGCTCAACGGATTTGCGCCCCCTCCTAGCGGACGTCGCGACCATTCGTGAATTTCCAACCCGAATGCTAAGAGTCAATTGCAATACCTTCATGGGATGGTGGACTTTTACCGCCAGTTACTCTTGAACTGTGTCGGCAACATTCTACCACTCACGAACCTCTCCTCGGGTCCCAGAGGCTCAGCTCCCCCGCAGACGCTGTCGTTGCTCTTGACGAGGCGAAAGCTACCCTGCCCCAAACACACCTATTTCCTACACATTCGCCGCCTCTTGTGTTGAAAGCGGTCCGATTCTTCAACAGCACTTTGCCGGCCGGGCCCATCCCCAACTGTCTTCCCCAGAAAGCTATTGACTGCCGGATCGCGGTACAGTGCACTTAAACGGGAACCTGTGGACGTCAGCCGGACTGTGAAATGCGGTACGTACTTAAGGACAGAAGCCCCAGGGTGTTCAGGGGCCACCAATGCCTTCGTTTCGCTCTCCAGTCGCACTCCCACTGTTTCAACCCCAGAGAGATCTATCAGGTGAACTTAACCATTCAGTTGAACTCTGATATCCACCGTACGGACGGATTGCTGTCAGAAGCGAACAGGCAAGCTAGAGGGAGCAGTTCAAAGAATAAGGCAAGATCACTAGAACAAGAAACTTATTGGCCTGACGGTTGGAATTCTTACTCGAGCACATCATCAGAGGCAGTCGCAGATCAGGATAGCAGAGGCACAGAGACTGCAGTGTTTGTAGTACGTAACTCCCGTGGGACCACATTCGCACTTTAATTAACAGCTCTCGCGATCACCGCTGGGGGTCGTAGTTGATGCGATGATGGCTCGTCAGTCCGCGTCCGAGTCGCTAGCTGCCGCAATTTCATCATCCATGTCGAATGTTGGCGTGATGATTACTCAACAATTTGGCCCGCTGTTACTGCGATTATTGCTTGCCCGCGCCCTCCTCACGTGACTGATTCCCCTGAGCAGGGAATGTCTCGGCACCGAATATGGTAAGGGGAGGTCATTGCGCTTGTTGATGGATTGCGGGCCTGAGAACCATGATTCGAGCAGCTCGCGGCTCACGCGGTTGTCCCCTCTTGCGAGGAGTTCGGTCTCGTGAAATTTAAAAATATGACTGGGTCCCGTGGAAAGAGTCGCCATCTGAGAGATAGCGTCTTTTCTCCTCACTGCTGCTACGTGCTCAGCCATCCACGTTCGGGATGATTTCCCAGTTTCCCCGACTCAGTTGCTATGTCCGCAACTACACCAGATTCGAGAAACGACTCCAGACGTTTTCGCCGTGGCGGTGAGTATTTCGGTCTCATGACCTGGCGCCTGATGGTTACTTTCGGCTTACGTGCAACCCCAACTCCAGGTGGAGTGAGGTCGTTAATGGCCTCCGAAACGTTCTTCACATACAGAAGAGCTCGCCAAAATTTAGGACTTATTGGATTTGCTCTCTGGTTTCGTTTGCATATGCAGCGGTTGACAAAATTGAGCTGGTAGCTATTTTCTCCCAGTATCCGTCGAAGATATTGTAATTCGGTAACCTTGTCTTCTGCTTCACTACAATGCGTCTCAGCGCGCCGGGATAGCCCTGTTGTGCAACTGCGTTTGTGGCCGATTGGGTGGCTACTGTTGAAATCCATACTTGCGTCGTATTTGTCGCCCTCCTGAACACTGTGTTATTTAGACCACCACAATATTTGCGGCAAATGAGAACGTCTAGAAAGATCAACAGATTGTTTTCTGCCTTCCCCATCGCAAATTGAATGCCCCAGATGACGGCGCTATGGCGTTCTTTGAATGTCAGAACCTGATCCCATTCGAAGAAGACGGAGGTATCATCCACATACCGGGTCCAAAATTACGGTCTGTGGTGTCGAAAAACCAGCGACTCCAGCCGTTGTAGGGCCGCCTTGGCTATGAATCCTAAAATCGGCAAGCCAATTGGCGTGCCCTTCATCCGCTCGTCGATTGTTCCGTCGAACGTCAAACACATCCTGAGACAGAACTTTAGGCGTTGGACGATTTAAGCGCGTAAGAGGCGATTTTTCGTTTCACCGTATTTGTTTCGTAGGTTTAGTTCGACGGTCTCGACTACCAAGTCCTGCAGAAAAGAAGTAAAAAGGAACGTGGCATCAAAAGGTACCATGACATCGCTTGGTATGAGACTTACCGCTTTATCTAGTAATTGTATGCACGAGCTGACTATGGTGTTCGAGTCAGAGGTCAGAAGTTTGAGACGCCGAAACGGGCCTCTTGCCAGTCTGCAGGTTGAAATGTCAACATTCGACACGGGTGGGGGAATTGCAGCAGTCAACTTCTCGAAAGCAGACTGACAAGCTATCATCGCATTAGTTACGACCTCCAGAGATGATCGCGAGAGCCGCTAATTATGCCATGCATGTGGTCCCACGGCAGTTACGTACTATTAATACTGCAGTCTTTTTACCTCTCTCCGCGGATCGGACTAGCTGAGATAACCGCCAAAATATACCGTTTTTGTCCTCCCTGTGACGAAAGCGTCTACCAATTGCAACTCCAGGACCTCCCCCTGACTACTGGCGACACTGTCACCCTCTGTATCGTCTTCACCGACTCTCACCTGCCTTCGGCCACAGTGTCATCCTCCTGCACAACCTCTGTCATCACGGGTGTCGAGCCATCGAAAGACTGCTCTTCGACCGCTGCATATGGCCGGGGATGCACAAGAACCTGGAGGTTTGGACATAGGTATGTGTTGTCTGTCAAAGGAGTAAGGTCTAGCGACGCAAAGCGCCCATCGGCACCCCCTGGCCCCGGCGCAATATTTGGCCACGTCCACCTAGACGCTTTAGGCCTCTGCCTCAGTGTGTGAACCGACACGCTCGGTGGCCGGAAACTATCTCTCTGTCCGATGCCGAGGCTTCATCGGTGGTCAAGGCCATCCTCAGTTGTTAGGTCGCCATCTCCGGTCCCCCCTCTTCTATTATGACTGCCCGCGGTGCCAATACAAACCTCGCCTTCGCGTCTAAACGACAGCCTGTCACCTGGCCGCCAACAGGATGGTTGAGTTTTCATTACCAACTAAAGACGTACCTACGCGACACTGGGGATCAGGAAACCTGGGCGATTATCTTCCCCTGGTTTTATTGGGCACCCACTCGACTCTGAACTTGGACCTTGACTGTTTCGCCGCTGAAATATTGTTCGGCGCTACCGTTCGACTTCCCGACGAGATTACCTCTTAATCCTCTCGTCGGCGCGGTCGAGGTGCCGAGCAACCTCCTGCACCAGCTCCGACAGTTCGTGTAGACAATCTCCCTGGTTCCGCCAAGGACTACGGTCTCCGAGTCATATCTCGAGAAAGACTTGGCGGCATGCTGTCACGTGTACCTCCGACGCGATCAAATCCATCGGCCACGGTAACTGCCTTACTACGGTCCCTCTCTGGTTGTCTTTGGAGGGACGAAGACGTTCCACATACAACGTGGAACTCGCACGGAGGTCGTGAGCGTGAACCGCATCAAAACTACTGTTCCGGACATTCCATCAATGGGTCTTGTGATTCCTGGTCCCTTTTTCCCCTACCTTCCCTGCCCTCTATCCCTCCATGTCCGCCAACTATAGCTGTAACTCCTTCACCTTCCCCTAACTCACGCTGCAACAGGTGCTCAACTCTCCCATCCTAACAGTCTTGCAAACATCACCCACACTGAACGTCGTGTTCGCCTTCCCGACCGCTTGGTTACTCGTGTTTTTCAGAACTGAAGAATCTCTCCAGCGTCGCTAAATGCCGCCTCCGGTCTGGACTGGGTACTGTTGTCGCCTGCCTATTCAGGCCGCCTTTCTGCCCGCAATAGACTCGGCACCAGTGTGGCGAGAGCTCAAGGCCGACCGACGCCACGTCCCTTGCTGATTACCTACAATAGGACGAAGCCCAAGTGCTCGCAAGCTCGCCGCACTGGGGCCAACAAACCTCAGCTGCCATCACCTGTCTCTTGAGAAAGCTTGCTTCAGCTGCTTGCTGAAACACCTGCACACTCTCTAGCATTGGTTATGCTTGTTCGACCTAACCTCTCTTCCTTGACCTGTGATTTGGGCAGCTACCTGTTTTTGACCCATTGGAGGGAAACGTTGACGGAATGCCGGACTGACTGTTGGTGAAAGGAGCACAGGAGTGAGAAATTTACTGCACCTAACTCAATTTAGGCCGATCTTGAGAGGCGCACCTGCAAAGCAGTCACTTTCCTTGTTGCAGATCCTCGCGCTATGCTCCCTCCTACCGTTGTGATTGAGACCGATAATTGTATTTGACCAAAACTTCACTGGTACTTATACTCCACCCTCGTCTTTTGCCGGTGACTACACGGAGATGTGACAGTCATTGGTGTGAAAATACGTTTTAACTGGTTTGCCTGCTGTACGATCCACTCTGTCTCTATGACATATTTCCAATATATTTGACAGTTTATGGGTCATGGTGAGCGACGTTCCCGGCGTGATCATCCTTGCCTACCATCTTATCTTACTGGTCACTCTTACCCACGTGACAAGCACGGCTTATCGTGACTGCTTATTCTACGCCTTGAATGACCAGAACTCTGCCGTCTCAAACCCTTAGATCGACAGGTGACCATGAAAAGACAGCAATGACACTTGACTGGACGTCGGCAAATTCTCCCGTCTTGCCCTGGCTGAGAATAGACCATTATGCTAGCGAGCCCCAGCAGCTATATGTACCAATGCAGTTTGGCGTGTGATGCCTCGAACAGGACGCATCTCGAAGGCGAACAGTAGTCACTGACCATGTACGGATACTGCTACTGACGGTTGGTCCTTGTGAGATCCGAGACCTTCTGAAAAAGGCCTGTTACATATGGAGTTGCGGATTAGAACATGTGTTGCACATGTAGGTGAGCTGTTCAGATTTACCAATCGATGGACCAGTTTTCAATTTCAGTTGGCTTGAATCGGACGGTCCTTTGAGGTAGGACAGAGAGCGAGGTCTATGTCGTGAACACAAACATCCTCATTTAAAACAAGCGCATTCCCTTTCAAAGTAAATATGACACCCTTGAACCTGTGAGGACGTTTTATCAGTTGTGTCTAGGATGGTTGTCAAATAACTGGGTGACTCGGGCCGACTGAGAACCAATCGTCCGAGTGTAATGGTTCCTTTCCGAAATTCCAGACCTTCGTAAGTGAAATTAGGAACTAGTACATGCACCAGGCCCAGATGAGACTTCGACTTCGTCTGTTATCGAATTATGGTGGGGTGCGGGAAGAGATAGTGAAATAGATGTTGTGTCAGCCTTACGCACGTCCCCACTGAATTTTATTCGAGACAGCGAAGACACTCGGTTGCGACAGAGCGGCTGGCCCATTCGTGGAGTCACGTCCACACACTGTAACCCGTCTACAGCGCACGAACTATCTCCAAGTGAGACGCAATTAGTTGAAATCCGAGTGGTCCCGCTGATTCCTTCTAGAGTAACTTATGCGGGGTTGAAAGTCCCGACGTTCACTTTCAAACAAGACGCAAGTTGCAGAAGATCGAGTAGTTCCGCTGGTTCCTTCTGAACAGGAGCTTATGCGGGACTAAAAGCCTTGACGGACGACATTTGCATCCAGCGATTACGCGGTCTTCCTCCTACTACTCAGAAGAACGCGTCTCTAGGAGTTAAATAAGTGCCTCCAACAAAGAACGGGCAGTATGCACGATAAGGCATTTTGGAGGAATTTAATGTAGAATTCAATGAAGGGAAGGGGCGGGGTGGGAAAACTAGTCGATTTCCTTGACAGCATGAAAGGCGTAGTTCACGGCCAACGAGGATATCCAACTCCATCTGTTAATGAGAGGATTGTACGTCATGCCCAAAAGCTTCCTTGGCTGAAGATTATCTACAAAAGGAAAAGAAGACCTAGATCTGACGAACGGACAAGGCTCAGACTATCACAAAACGGCGACTTGCCATGTTGGTGCACATAGGCCTCTTCTTTGCGGAGAACATGGTTATGCATTGTAAACTAAAATCAAAATTATAATACTACGTTTTTCTCGAGAGTTCAGTAGCACCTGCGAATGCGAGACTCCGAAATGTAGGCGAACTCCAGACTAGACCATTAATCCCATTCTACCCGGTGCTTGGTCTTAAAAAGTCAACGGTCGCAAGGTAAACCAAAATCAATCTGATCCTCACGGTTTCTTTCAAATTGCTGCTCTTGCTAACAGCAGCTGCCCAAAACAGCTCATAGTATGAAGATTATGCACGAGCACCCCGTGTGTAGTTAGGGTTCCTAAAAGCTATCCTAGCTATCCATCACTACTAAAGATCTCCAAATAGTTTCATTCATTCACTTGAACTCCATTAAGGAGGCGTCAGAATCGGCGGGGAAGCCAGTTGCTCAGAAGCAAAAGCTAGTGACAAGTCGCCATCCGAAAAGCTCCTGAGCATATTTATAGTTTAGACTAGAGTAAAACCAGAGGAAATTAAGCAAAACAGGAGGAACGGGGAACACAGACCCGCTCGGTGGTGACTTACGCCGGACTGCAGCAAGTCTGAGCCGATCTGGATCAATAAATTTGTCCCACGAGTGTGTCCCGAGAGGCACTAAGCCGCAGAGCCGTTCAGCTACTACGATAGCCAGTATGTACGATGGAATTGTTTTATTGAGCGTAGTCACGAAGAGACTTCCGCCAGGCTACACGGAGTAAACAAAACATGCAGCATGGCCAAATAAGGAAAATATTCGGGGAGAAAATGCATACGAAACTTCACAATAAAAGGCCGCAATACGAAGACGAGTAAAGTGTTAATGGACATAAACCAGACTTCCCTATAGGAGGGCACAAAGGTAGTAAAAACGGGACTTTGGGAGTGCGAGCACGGCATTTTTCGGAGGCCAAATATCCCATTAAATGTGCGTAAATGTCGTATCCGAAATTAAAGGTTATGGATCCCTGTGAGACTTTGGGGTGCAACTGGATCAAATTGGTCCCTTAGACTGACAACGCGAAGCATTACGACTGAGAGGGAAGCGTTAACCATCTACAAAATTGGAATGCTGACAATTGCCGAGACAGGTAGAGGGAGTACTGGAGTTGCTTAACTTTAGCAGTAGTGGAGATTGAAGAAGGTAGATTTGGCAAAAGTTCGCTTTTAATAGGCCCAAGGGCCAAGAATATGGATGAGAGGTCAAGAGTTCTTAAATATTTCGTGATATCTGTCAAACTTTTATTGGGATCGCATCTTCTTCTGAGTTAGTTCCAAGTAAATGTAACCGATGGTTAAGACTAGCGACACTGGAAGTCACCCACGATTTGTTATAATCTGGAGAAAGTATCATCTGTTGGCAACTTATAAAATATCAATCCGAAAGACAACTTCAAAATGCATTTAGAGACGATATCAGCAAAGTAAATAGAATTCTCTTCTAGTAGATAGTATCTAGACAACTCGCATATCCAAGGAATGGGAGTCGTGGCGATTTTTCTGGAAACTATCAATAAGGAATAACAGAACGCGGTCGTACTAGACTGCACATTAAGAGATGGAATATAATCGATACCGCCAACTTGACGTGGCTAAAAAGGCGTTGGCGGATGTTCTATCAGGCGAAATATCTAAGATTTCTGTTACAAAATCATATGAATACGAGTCAAGAGTATGAAAAAAGGAAAATCACCTTTAGACAAAGAGATGCGTCTCTAATCAGGTTCTCCCAGTCTGAAACATGTTCCAAGACTTCGGATGCGACGAGCACGTCAAACTCGCCAGGGTTTTCTCTTGCAACGTCGGCCACGCTGCAACACGAATAGTCAGGTGCCCCGAAGGGCGTAGTTGACCAGCGGTCGGGATCATGAGTAGAGGCATGCTGTTCGGCAACTTCGATACCCTCAGCGGTGAGATCAATGCCCCGTACACTCGCTCCAAGAAGCGCTAAAGGCTTCAGAATAAAGCCAGATAAAAGTAAGTGCCTTTATAGGATAAGATTGTCCAATTAGTGTAGCTAACAAGGCAGAATGGCATGCGAAAACAACGATATAAATGCGTCAGAAGAAAATTCGTGGCAACGAAATCCAAGGGCGAAGTTACAGTGCACTTCTATTTCGTAGTTTCCAAAAGATCGTCCGTTTTAAAAACTAAATTTAAGTTAAGGTCGCTACTAAGGCTGTGAAAACAAGGCCGACTGTGGAAAATATCAAATGCGGCACAATGAGACATTTTTGGGAGCTCAGGGCGCACACCTCTGACAAGATCCCACCACCGCATCCAACATCCAGGATCCTTTTACCATAGAGAGGAAAGTGTCCAATCGGAGAGGAGGATTTTATTGCATCAGTAATCATTGTGACGCGTAGATTGTTCATGGAGTGAAGGGGACCCATAGGGCCTTAAAGGAAGCATGTAAATCTCCGTAGACCAGCGAAGTTAATAATGTGTGTCTCTAAATACCATGATAAATTTTAGAGATATGCAAACAGTGTGCTCACCATCGGGATTCCACCAATGTTTTGCAGCTCTCTGAAAGGTCGCCACTTCCTCAACATCCATCCTCGAGTGTACATGTGACGACAATCGAGAGTTTGACGGTTTGAAGATACTAAGCATATTTTAGTAATGATGCAAACCTACAGTGGGAGTCTGATCCAGTTGCGCAACATGTTGACCCGACGAGCAGAAGAACTACAAGTAAAAGAGCACACCAGAGAGAATGAATAATAAATGACATTGCGTGACAGTCGAAAATTCAGAGCGGTTCCTTTGGTCATTTTGCATGGGTTAAAATTGAAACTAGGCAGACGGCAGGAGGTGGTTTAGAAGTACTGCAAACATGCACACTAAAGATTCTAGCGAGAGCTTAAGAAAGGAAAAAAAACAGTCCCAACTGGCTGGCTGTCTCGTCCTTTTTAAAGGAACAGACCCTTGTTTGTCATCTCAGAGAGTTGCACAGAGAAAAGTTGGACTGGACTGCCAAAAGTGTGTCTAGGAGGGCAGTAGAAGTTTACCACAATCTTCTTCAAGCTTCAAAACAAACCAAGGTAAAAATCTTGGGGTACTTCGCACTCAACGTCAGCCTCTGACGAACATGCGGATATATTCTAGACGTCCTATTCGCCTCAAACGCGACAGTCTAGGAAGAACGTCCAGTTTTATTGGGCGTAAACCTACCAAACACCTAAAGCTTGGATAGAAAATGATAACTCGAAAAATAAAGGTACTGCTCAAAGGCAACAAAACGGAAGTACTCATTTTCAGTTGGGTAGCCAGGTGCGGGCAAACCGGCTAAATTTTTTTACATCTGTACCTTGGTTTTACTAAAATAAGGAAGCCTATTGTGTCAATTTACGAAGCTCTCATGGTCTCCAAGGTATTCACAAGAAAACACAAGATTCGAACGTACGAGGCCAGACTGTGTGTCAACCCATTAGCCAGGTAGCTGGCTACCCAGCGCCCCACAGGTGATGAACAGTGGAACGGCCTTCAGCGAGGGTTAGATGCAAACTAAGCGGGTTTTCGGGTCTGGTAAATAGGAAGTTGCGAATGAACAGCGACAAGACTACCAGGGCGCGGAGGGATGAGGTCTGGCACGCCGACCGCCTTACAAAAAATCACAACGGTCGATGGTAGAAGAGTGACACGGCGACCGTGAAAAGCCACTAAATACGTTTGTTTGCTACTGCTGTGTTATGGTAAGATTCTTTCCAAAAGCACTAGAGGAGATAACCACGAAAAGAAGTAGCCCGAGCGGCTGTTGAAGACCCGCCTATACCCAAAAACCCAAAGAAACCTCATGAATATACTTCACTAAGTATTATACGGCAGTTTGGTTTGCGACGAAATTGTGGTCACAACCAACTCGATATGAAGAAAATGCGGTTTGAAGGTGAGATTTTACCACACAAAGGAGAAGACTACCGATGAAAGTAAAAAAGGGACAGGCTGCGTAATCCATCAAATAGTCCTTCTAAGCGACTTTGTTCTTATGGTCCCAATTTCCTCCGCCTTGATGAGGAAAACGGGAAAGGTGAGGCAATGGCTGACATAGAGAACGCATGTGTTGCATATGTGCGTGACTGTAGTATGTAATAAAAAGAACTGAAACCACTGAATTGACTTTCAAGTCCTGGTAAGTTCGTACCCATAGAGCCCGATAAAAGTTAGTAAATTTCCCTTCCAGCATGAATTATGGCGAACGGGATCGAGACTTAAGTCTCGCACAGGATATAACTGGAGTTATGCTCACGACCATGAACACACGTACCAATTGGAAGCAGCTCTAAAGCGCACACCCATGCGCATTCATCAGTACGACATACCCACATTGTAAAATCAAGGTGTAATTCATTTCCTTATAAGAGCTCACATTAATAATAAAATGAGACAGGCTTGACACTCTCTGCGGAACCGTTCCGCAGGTCATCAGGCGATTGGCCGAACAATTTCACATGCGTTACGTTAGCCTATACGTCTCTAATTGAGTTAAAGTTCAAGGGAATTATAGCGGAAGGATAGTTCCAGTTATTGAGCGACCCGGGGAATGCTATTGAGAAATTTTGTCAAGTAAGAGATATGTGGACAAGTGCATTGTAGTCAAATAGCTACGATTACAAGACAAGAAGTGCCTACTACTTTTTTATGTGGTTCATAGAAAGTGGGGCAAAATCATTACAACGTCGTTTAAAGTGGATAATAACCATGGCTCTATGTCAACCGAAAAAGGTCGAAACGGCAGGAATTTTCAAGGAACAGGGTTCGCAGGACTTTCGCAGGCATAATCTCAGTTCTCCGAAAAGTTGGTTTAGTTACAACTCTACGACATGCATGCGCACTTTGGGCGATTAATGCAGAACGGCAAATTTGGTAGTCACGAGCAGCTACTGTCTAGGATAAAAGTATATGTGAACGCAAGTGAAAATATGGTTACCATTCTTGGAAAGTTCAAACAACCAAATCCGACTTCAGGATTTTTCGAGGTCGTCGGCTAGCAGAGGACAACCCGCCGACGTGAGTAAGTATCAGTGAGTAGACCTGCTGAACTGATGAAGGGACGGCTAAGTGTAGGTATTGACTGTAGTCAGTCAGTTGCGACTATAGTGAAACTGTATTTTCAGCGGGATTATCATCTTATTTTGTTCTTCAGCGGTCTTTGCTTTCATATATGCTTGGTTGAACTAACTATCGTCCTGCTGACGGGTTTATTTTTGGGTTTTTTTGGGTCGTTTGGAGAGCGCGCTCAATTACATTATTGTATCGCACCCAGGAAGGATAAGGGCTAATAATGCTACGTGTAGAGTTCCTTCTAGTCCCCAGTGAGAAAAGAAGACAGGCTCCAAATTGTAGTTTGGGGATTATTTATAACGACAAAAAGAGGAGGGTTGGAGTTCAGTTGGAATCGCGAACACTGGGATGTATTATGGCAGAGGCAGGCTCGTTTGGAGGCAAACCTTGTTGGGCACGGGCAGCAGAGGCGATGGAGGAGCAGCGGTGGCGTCCGGAAAGCGTCCTTCGGTCCAAGGTGCTCAGCGTCAGTCGTCCTCGGTCTTTATAGGGCCTTCAGACGACTCGGATACTTTTACATAAAATAGACCAATGGAAATGCGAAAATAAACTGTCAAGTATACAAGAAAGCAGGCCATGGCCAATAGGATCTTCGGGGCCGTTATTATGGACATTCTGAGTAGCCTATACGGCATCGCTGATGGCAAAAAGAAATGCCCAAAATTCGAACAAAAACTCTTGACTTAATTTTGTTAGACCCAGTGAGACTGACCGTTCAAACTGTCCTACATCAATAAAAATAGATAATCTAAAATGGCTTAACTTGCGTGTGCCGTCCAATGGGAACAACATCCATTGTTCTAGCAATCCGCTATCAACCTTAGCCTAACAAGCAAGAATTGGGAAAACTTTGGCTCCATCTTTACACTATATCCAAATTCGGCCAAAGTATTCAATCCCAACAAGACTAAATTTACACGCTAACCAAAATTTCTCCCTTAATCGAATACTCACCCCGAACTCAAACCCGCAACGCAACTCTGACCTTTATTCTATATTCTGGAACATATGTGTTAAATTAAGTGACTTGGAATATATGACAGGAAAGTTTTTTCAGATAGTTCATGAACTCATTATATATCCGATGCAGTGCTACCCCTCCCATTCTTGATTGTCATCATTTCGTGAGTAGTAGTTTTTTCTCTCCTGCACCCTCCAAACTATACAAAACACCATTCTATTTATTTTATTATCGGGCGTTTTTCCACTGCTGCAGGATATGAGCTTAATCCATCCCTGACACTACCTGTTAACGGGCATTAACTATGCTTGCTTATATTAATAATAATACCGATAATGATGATAATAATAATTGTATTTGGTGCCAGTTTGCAGGCATTGTCAGGGAATGATTAAGCCCAAATCCGGCTAGCAGTGTAAAGAGCTCCTGACAAAAAAAATAAACAGGATGGTGGAAGAACAGCCGTCGCTGTTGGCTAAAGAAATTGTCCCTGGTGAGACCGGCCATAGTAATCAGAGACCACAAACGCCATCGCCAAGGTATATTCGATCTGTGGATTCAGCATCCAAAATTTGTGGGAGTTTTTCTGAATTTAAAAATGGAGTAATAATTCTCTTTAATAAAGGATAGTTTTGTAGAGTTTTCGCATTCCTGGGTAGTTTATTCCTAATAGCAATTGCATCCACAGAAAAGAACCGACGATATTAAACTTGCCAGAGGAAGAAATAAAAAGACCTCACGGTGACTGTTACGTCGGGGGTGGACAAGATGTTTTAAAGTAGTGAGGGGGTTAAAGGTACGATTATATAAAAGCTAAAATGGTAAAAATAGTCCTTTTCGTAATCTACGAAACCATAAAGGATTAAGACCTGTAAGCCGGCAACGCTCTCGGTAAGACAAAATCCGGTGTTTCGGGGCTAAAACTCTCTTGGTAAAAAATGTTGCACGGTTTCTATTTTCTTCCGCTCAACAGCACGGATGAGGCTAAATAAAAACGAACTGTATTCCAGTCCAGGTCGAACGGCTTATAAAGACGCATTCTAATATCGCTAGTTTTGAAGTTTCGGAGGATAAACCCGGTCGTTGCACCTGCTTTGGAGACTGTCAAGACACAATGCTCTGAAAGGTGAAGACTCTTGGAGTATGATACACCCAGATCCTTAATAACCCCATGGCGTTATCGTCAATACTTAGTTGAGGTTGGCGGTCGTTGCCAACTATCATGACTGAACATTTATTCCAAGAGAGGGAAAGGCGCAATGTGTGGCTCCAATTTGCAAAGGCCTGTAGGTCGCTATGACAGGACTCTCACGGGTCTTGACAAAGAATTGGTTATTTAATTTAGTTATTCAGGAGCTCGAGCTCGATGTCACGATATGTCGGCTCATACCTATATGCAACCTTCAGATCATCGGCATACATGAAGGGCTAACCATTCTGAACTGAATTTGGTACAACGTGAACAAAAAGGCAAAATAATGGCAGGTCGAGTACACTACCATGAATGAGTCCGCTCCTCGCACATATGGGGTTGAAGATAGTATGGGAAATCTAACCCCGTTGTGGGCGAGCGCTCAGGTAAGAGGATGTAAAATTCAAAATTTTTCACCTATTCCGAAAGAGGACAGTTTCAAGAGAAGAAGAGCATGGTCAACACGATTAAAAGCCTTAGTGAAATCGAAATAAACTGTGTAATGTGCAAAACTGTTGACCCTAGATTGGAGAACATGGTCAAAGTAAGAGAGCTGACAGGTGTCACAAGGGCGAGCTTTGAGGAATCCATGCTGTACAGCGCCCAGTAGGTTATTCTCTGTTAAGTGACACATCATCTTATCTCTGATCAATGTCTCTAAGACTTTGGAAAATCTGGGCAGGGTGCTTACTGGCCGGAAGCCATCAAATGACGTAGATCGGCCATGCTTCGGAATAGGCGGAATTTGTGATTCCTTCCACAAAGAAGGATAGATTTCACTATCAAGAGTGGGATTAAATATCTTGCACAAGAGGGATGGGAAAATTGCATTTGCATCCGCTTTAAGGATGCTAACTGCGACACCATCAGTACCGATGCCATGAGATTGAAAAGAACGACGAATCGCTAAAGTCACGTCCTATAGAGTGAAAATTATAACGTAGAGAACTGTCCCGGCCAATGTCCGGATGGTCGGAAGCAGAGCGATCGAGTTTTTAATAAACGTTTTAGGCAAGAAAGCGTTGAAACTATCAGTGGTTAACTGGGCAAAAGCTATAGGATTCCCAAAAGCGTCTCGGAGGGTGGAATGCTGCGTTTTTCTGTGAGTTCGTACCTTACGGGAGAAAAGTTTCGAAATATTTAATAGGCTGCTTTTGGTGAATTGGACGTCTTCAGCCACCTGTCTTTCTTCGGACAATCCATTAACCCGCTCAGAAATATCACAAATCGAGGGCAGAACGAAAACGCCATTCTGAAAGTTGCATCGACAAGGACGTCTGCGAAACCTACGGCGAAAGGGTAACGGGAGGAAAACCCCACCCCGATATTGATTATTTTCTTACGGGGGACGAAACGAGGTATGAGCTGATCCAAAATTTCGTACAGTTTGATAGTGCAGACATTTGGGTCCAAAGTTATGGGGAAGTCAATCTGTTTGTAGGAATTAAGGTGTGTTAATAAATCGGTCAAACGAGGTAATTGTAAATCGAAGAAACTATACTTTGAGGACAAAATTTTGTCAACCACGAGTTATAACGCCGAAACAACTATGTCTTGGTCTGAGCCCCGAGTGTACCTGGAGCTGACGACGACCAAGGCATACGATCTATATAGAAAATTGGGTTCATTATGCTTGATCCGCGGGTGGGAATTCCGATAGCGTGACTCTTTATGTCAACATTCACATTCTGCTACAGAAAGACAGAAAACAGCGGACTTCAGGAAGATTGATATCGCCTGCAATCTAATGACAATTTAAGTTCAATTGGGCCCCGACATGGAATGCCTTTGAAAAATAAAGATCAAAATCCTCACGGGCTTTGAGTGAACGGTAAACGCTGCAGACGAGTAAAGGTGCCCGTTTTTTGGAGCGACTTGAAATCAGCAGCTACTTTCTATCGCGAATTAGTACAGATGGTCTAGCGGTAGAAATGCAAGTGTTTGTTTAACATAGATGGGGCTTACCCCAACACCATTGACTTGACGATAATTTCGAATGCAAGTATAGCTCAGAAGAGAGAGAGTTCGGAATCAGCTGCGAAAACGGTTGCCCATGTCTCACTTACTAAAACAATATCTGGACAATCGAAGAATATCAGAGTCTGAGGCAGGGGCATCATATGTTGAAGGATCTGGCGTTTAGGGCGACAAGTTTAAGGGGAAAGACTGTTTGTTTCTGAGGGAGGTGAGCTACGTCGTCTAGTGTTTGGCTGTCCACGGAATATTGAAGTCAACTCTCCTGCCCTACTCTATAAATTTTTTTTCGCATCAAAAGATCCTGACGCGAATTAAGAGGGGTAGGATTTGAGGGAGGAAATGACGGGCAAGGAAACTGGTGACCATTGTAAGCTATCTTATTTTCTGCTCGAAATCCACGGACTGGATACTGGAATGTGTTCCCGCCGGCGCGAAATTGAGGAACAGATGAGTTAACTGACCCATTATGGACATTAGCATGAGGAATGCATTAGTAAAACGGCCTCGGAGGAAAAATTTTGTGGGAGACGAACTTCTTCCACCGGGGCAGGAATTATATTTAAAGACGGAAATTTTGGCATATTCAGCTGTACTGCTTCGATATAAGGTCTGGGGGTAGTCGTAAACGCGCTGTTCGGAGTCATGGAATTTGAATAAATTCTAGGCGGTTATGGCTGGGAAGTTTTTTTAGATAGACTACATTTCATCAGTGTTCAAGTGGCCAAAATTTCGCTCTGACTCGTCTTTGTATTAGCCAGTTGCATTGGTTTACTAGGGTTTGCTGGTGTAGTAGGTAGAAATGTGTGCGTAAGAGACGCGTTTTTGCGTTGATAGACTTAAACATCAGCGGTAGTCGACTGCCCTACAAAAGTAGCTGTTTTATGAAGTGGTGAGGCCGCAGACGTATTTCAAATAAAAGCAGGAGCTGTCATGTAATTGTTAGTTGTCGACATTTTCAAGTTGTTTAGTCTCCTTCGCCTTGGTGTGAAGTCCGAAGCAGCTGAGCAATGTCAGTAAAGACACAGTTGGAGATGGAGTCGAATTCTGTCAACGAGGGGAAAGTAACTAATATCGGAATATTACGGCCGAGCGAGCGTAATCGATTAATTTGTGCGACTTTGAAACCCGGGCCACAACTTTCAGAAACAAATACGCACCCCCATAGCAGTTAAGTGATTATGAACGTCAAACAGCGCGAAACTGTGCTTGCATTTTGTCCTTGTCTGCGTTTTAAGGCTTATTACCTGAAAAACTTTACATGATTATTCAATAATCTTCTCGGAAGTACCGTATATAACGCATGTACCCAATGACCTAGTTTTCGTCAGAAGATGATCTGTTACGCCTATCCGAGCTGTAGTTTTGAGCTACCAAAGGGTCAAATGGCTCAATTTGGAACGATGGAATTTTGATTTAACCATATCCAGAGAAAACTGGGAAGAAGCGCTGGCACCCGCTGTGTATCTGGCCAAGATTATAGCTCTCAGAAATTGAGGGATGTTGCCAGCTTGGCTCTTTTAGCAAATCTCTTTCGGGGCATTAAAACATAATAGACAAGTTTCTCCTTGCTGTACAGAGATCAAAATGCTGCCATTTTACGAAAACACACACAGAACAACAAGTACTACTGCTAATTTATTACAGCAAATAGACAGGAATAGTCAGATACGGGATCAAGTAAGCAAATGCTGCGCAAAATGCAAATAATTTATCAGACAGTCCAATTAGGCGGAAAGGAATTGCACGCAGCAGTAGAGAGTAACTTTTAAGAACGGTTCAGTCGGAAATACACGCTAACTACCTAGGAATACCGAAGTAAAGGCAAGGCTTCACTTATCTTTGAAGTTAAACTGTGCGCCTCAACTCTGACCATGTCCGTTTAGTGCGCAGTTCAAATGGGTGGCCTCGGATATTGGTAGTGGTTGCAAAGTCAGAAAAGTCATCAAAGGCCAGGCTGCAATCCAATCCCTTCACGATTCGGAATGGCTGCAACTGATCCCCGCACAGATGCCTATAACTCAAAGGAAGGAGGTTCCGATTTGCTAAGCGGGTTGCAGAGGAAAACAAGCCGTGACCCTTAACGTTTTCCTTGGATCTGTTTTGGACTCTTTCGGGACCATTTCGACTTAGGACATCTTGCGGTCCCCAGGGTTGGATACCGTATTCTATGTGCAGCCAAAAAACGTTCCGGAGATCTTGAAGAAGACCTCTTCCTCAGAGTCCATAAAGGCTCGCTTGAGGACGTGCAGTGCGGACATTGCGCATTTTGCAACTCTCGTTCACTCAGCGAATGGTTTTAATGAGTTCGCTGGCAGCACGCCGAGATCCTTTCGTTTTCCACGTCTCACAAGACCGCTCCGTCGAGAAAGTAATTTCTTAGACCGGCGGACCCGCCTGGGTTGCATTGACGAAGCAAGGTACATCTGCCGCTGTTGATCCAACGAGTTGACTATTCTTCCAACCGATTTCAGTTGCTCTGCTGTCAATATTCATCGGTAGGGTCCCGAATTATACTCCATATTTTCCTGTCGTCAGAAAAACATTGCTGGTTCGCTGTCCAGGGTCCTTGCACAGTTTCCACGCCTGGGAAACCTCATTCTAGACCACAGCAGGATCTGCTTTTCCTTGACCGATGTGCACAACCTGGTGCCGACTCACAAGGAATTTTGCGACCCATTTGTGGAAGTTACCTCTGATCCCTACTTTTTTCCAGCTTTTATATCAGCCGCTGGTGGAGGCATACTGTCTAATGCTTTCTGGGAGTCAAAGAAAGCGATGCGGACAGCATGCCTGTCGTATAGGGATCGATCAGCAACCATAGGGCATAAGATTAAATTTTTACGAATTTCAACCACCATTTTTTGAGGGTTTCCATCGTGACCTTCTTACGAGTAACCATATGTTAATCAATTGTTGTCTTCCAGTTTCCCCTTTCTCAAAGCCAGCGGAAAGGCTTAACTACCTTGACTTTGCTAATGTTAGCAACCAATTAGTGAATAACGTTAGAAGCACTATAGACTGTAACAATAAATTTTAAATAATGATCCAAACTTTTGCCACGATTTGTTGAAATGCTTAACAGGAAATCTTCTCGAGTTCATTTCACTGAAGATGTCTATTTAAGGTGCTGCTTCTTCTACTGTCCCACACTTTCTCAAAAACATACTTGAAAGGATCCTTCGGTTCACTGCAGAATCGCAGAAATAGTTGAACCAGCTTCAAAAACGAGGCCTGAACGGGAGAGACGTACAGAGTTTTAGTTACTGGTGGTACAAACGTTTCTGGGTATGTTGTTCAGGTCTTTCTTACGAGATCGTTATCTAAATCCCACCAAGCCATTTGCCTTTGTTTAGTTGTAGTAATACTTTGATCACAGAGGAGTCGGGAAAAGCAGAACTGTCAAATTCGTTCTTTGTCAATCATTTTACCATTTGAAACCGACCCCATCTCCTAAATTCCTCCGTCGTCTGATACTTACCTCCCACCAATAATTTTGTTCCTGCAAATATTCAGAAAATGATAAGCTAGCTTAGTAAATCATACCCAGTAAGAACTAACAACATCCAGAACTCTCTTTTTAAACAGCTAAGGGATTTTCCTCCTCTGCTAAGCAAATTATTCCGAGTAGTTCTCGAGAATGACTTCTTTCATGAATGTCAGAAAACTTATATTAATATGCAATTATATAAATCTGGCTGCCGATCTGATGTCTAAAATTGTCGGGATGTTCATAAAGCGCCGTCTGTCGTTAAACTGAATAAAAAATTATTTTCATGAAAAATAACTGACTTTCGCATAGTAAATCAGGTTCTTAGCTCTCCCAAACATAATTTTTGTCCGATCACTCTTGTGAAACGTGTCATACGTCTTTTCTGAATCTACTCACTTCTCTTCCTGAGGATCGTCCATCTGTTGCCGTTGTCTATTTTGGTCTTAGTAAGGCTTATGATAAAGAGCCAAAACCGATAACTCTTGTTTAAAATGGAGGCCCTAGGACTGTACAGGCTCCCTGTTGAATTAAGTAGGTCAACCTACCTAGTTGGAAACACAATCTCTAATTGGGGTCCTTTTGTTGCAGTGAGCTGTGCCTCCCAAGGTACGCGTTATGTTCGTTTTTGGTATCCATTTAAATCAATGCTATTTCATCGGTTGTTAAGCAGTCTAGAACTTTAATCTGCCAGATGATCTCAGATGCGCATATTCTTTCTTCAAATCGACGATCTAACGTTGTCAGGAGCAAATCCATGATGATTTGCTTGCTCTTTCCGGATGGAGTAAAACATGGCTAGTAGAATTCTCTCCTTCCAAATGCCGCTACATTTGTTTTGAACCCAGAAGGCTACATCAACCAGTAATTTTTCAAAGCACCCCTATGACAGAGTGCTCCATCATCAAGAACTCAGGTTTAAGCTAAAGCATTAATCTAGAGGTCTCGCGGCACGTCGATAAAATTACGTCGAAAGCTGCCCAGATTTACATCGTCATTTCTTATAATTTCTACCGTGCTGAAATCAAATCGGGACATTAGCGAATAGTTGTCCTTCCTACTCTCAAATATTGCTGCCCATTCCTTGATTTAATGAACAGGTGTAGTGTAAACGGCAACTAAATTACAAGCAATAATAAATATCTAACTCTAGGTGGAGGATGCTGCGTTTCTTACAAGAAAAATAACGATAGCAAAATGAGTATAAGAAAAACGACAAAAGTAAATAATTGTACAGACTCACGATAAATAAAGCCTTCTCCACAATGGTTGGCCGTAGGGTGAATGTGCTGGGTAAAATCCGAGACGAAGTCAGTAAATGAGGCTTGTCACTCAGGTGAAATTACGTCCAGTTAAATATGGCCAAAAGATATCAAAGTTTCGTGTAGATTGACTAAAAGTGATTGACGCAAATGAGTGCAATCAACGAAACAATGACACGAAGCAGCTGACTTGCTTGCCCGAAGGAAGGGTATGATTTTTTTTCTAAAGCTTTTTCCAATTCCAAAATAATTTTGAAACCGACCTGCCATTACACTTACGTTTAGGGTTTTCAAACTACAAGCAGCATATTATTCACTTACGGAAAAGCATTCATTCCTCTATTGTATTAGAAGTAGGTCATAGGGGATTTGCAAAATTTAGCGGTGGATTTGAGCAGTATTGCAGACTTAAAAAGCAATATTAGTAAAGTCAGAGACACGATGTTTTACGAGATATAATTAAATTTTTAAGGGCATCAAAAATCAATGAGAAAATGCACGCCACTTAAGTTGTCATTTTTAACAGACTATAGTTTCTGCATGCGGACGGGTAAAAGTTCTTTCAAAAGCCGATATCTTGCGGTAACTGAATTATTATATAATTATGCTGCATGATGGTTAACTTTAAAACCCCACATAAGTAATCTTTTCGAAACAAAAACGCATTTCAGAATTTCAGTTAAAATTTCATGAGTTAGCACACCTACTGTGCTAAGAATACGTGGGTCAGGGCAGTGGGCTTACAGTAATTAGGCAAAGTTCTGGGTAACAGGACGAGAAGAAGGACACCATGGTGAGGGATTTATTCTTTACAGAACCCTGAGCAGCTGTCACCGAAGGTTTTGACTATTGACGAGCTCAAGCCATGAGCTAACGGGGTTTAGTCATGTCTGAGTGGGAGAATCTGTAAAGTCGACTGTGTAGTGGAAACGTGGACTTAAAAACTACAAACAGTAATATATGCAGGAAAAGCTGACTCTAAATGGGGGAATTGTGTTTACCAACAAAAAGAAAAGAATGTAAAGATTCGTAAAATCAGAAAAGGAATGTTCCAGACTCACGCAAAGTAGAATCCTCTCAAGTAGCGAGATAGTGTTCCGATGAGGAACCGGTTGAATAGAGGCAGTCGGCTCCGCGATGATATGGTGAAGTAGGCTTGTGAGGAGGGAGTCTCCGTCAGTTCATACAAATTGCTAAGAGTGTTGAGAGGTTACAAACGAAGGCCAAGAAATGACGACGTCAAGCACACTCGAAACCAAAACACAAAAGTCACGCTTTTTCACAAGTCGAAACCAAGTATGTGTATTTAAGCTGATTTAAACAATAGTACAGAAACGTTCAGGTGTACAGGAAAGTTTAGAGAGAAAAATCGAAAATGTGCGTAAACCTACACAACTCCCCCGCCAGAGCGTTTGTTGTACAAAAAAACGCTCGATAAAAAAAGCAAAACGTTACAACAAAAATCTTTGAGTTTGGCAGGAAAATGGATATGTCTACCAGAACGAGATGAGGTGCGTTGTGCAGTGGTAGGAGAATCAGGATGGGTGTGTGGGGTGGTCGAGTGTGGTGTTTGAGTGGATGGGACCGAAACGGGTGGATCGAACGAGGACGGTGCAGAGGAAGTCGATGGCACAACTGACGGCGGGATGCATTCAAGATAGGCTGGCTTAAGTCTGTCGATGGAGACTGTGTCAGTTTTGTCAGCCGTCTGCATGACGTAATATTTGTCCATCCGCTGAAGAACCTTATATGGGCCATCATACAGGGAACAAAGAGACTTGCGAACCACGTCATGCCGGACGAAAACGAATGGGGCAGATTTAAGGTCCTCATGCACAAACACACGTTTCGATGTCAGACGAGTGGGGGTTGGACGCAGTTGAGCCATGCGTTGCTTCAACTGCTGTACGAAGGTGCTCGGGACGGTGGTGTTCGTCGTGGAAGACTGCACAAATTCGCCGGGAAGACGGAAGGATATACCGGCGGCAGTGCATTGGATGTCCTCCTTGACAGAAGATCGGATGCTCAAAAGCGCAAGAGGGTGATTGTCACTCCAAGAAGCTGATTCTGTTTGGGACATCAGTGCGGACTTCAGTTGACGGTGCAGACGCTCAACGAGGCCGTTGAAGGCAGGGTGGTATGCCGTGGTTGTGATGTGCGCACACCCGAGCAGTTTAGTGAACTCACGGAAGAGGCTAGATTGGAATTGACTCCCGCGGCCAGTAGTAAGGGTGGCTGGAACACCAAAAGTTGAAATCCAATGCGTCAGAAAAACTATAGCGATATTTTCTGCCGAGGTATCCGAGATTGGAACGGCAATCGGCCATCGCGTGAAACGGTCAACCGCTGTCAGAATAGGCATGTATCCGCGTGAAGGGGTTAGCGGACCAACTTAATCCAAGTGGACGTGGTGGAGACGAACATCTGGAACGGCGAATGTGCTTGGTGGAGAAAATGTGTGACGGTGTACTTTATTCTTCTGGCAGGCTAAACACTGCTTAGTCCAAAGAGCGATGTCAGAGTTCATCTTCGGCCAGATAAAACGATCAGCGATTAGCTTACGAGAAGCGCGGATGCCAGGATGTGACAGGGAATGGAAATGGTCAAACAGTGTCTTGCGGTAGGATTGTGGAACAACAGGTCGAGGAGTGCCTGTGGACCAGTCGCACAAAATCGTGCCTGGTGATGCGGGAATTGGTGCATCTCGAAGTTGCAGAGTAGTTGTAGAACGCAGGTCGTCAATGGTCTTGTCGCCTGATTCCAGGTCTGCAAGCTTCGCCAGGTCGAAATCGGATGTAAGTATGTTAATGTCCGGACGGGATAATGCATCAGCAACGACATTGTCGCTGCCTCAGACGTAACGGATATCTACCGTGAACTGCGATAAATAGTCCAGATGACGAACTTCCCTGGGCGAGTACCTATCTGGCTTGGACTTGAGGGCGTAATTGAGAGGTTTGTGGTTCATGTGAACCGAAAAATCTCTGCCCCCTAAGAGATGTCGAAAATGACGAATGGCCAGCTAAATGGCAAGGAGTTCGCGAGAGAAAGTACTGTAGCGAGTCTGCGCCAGTTGTAGCTTTTGTGAAAAGAAAGCCAATGGCTGCAACTGGTTATTCAGCTGTTGATGTAGGACTGCGCCGACAGCACTGTAGGAAGCGTCAGTGGTCAAGATCAGCTGTGCGTGGGAATCAGAGCTGAGATGGTAAAGAAAAGTGACATCAGCAAGAGCTTTCTAAGCTGCCTCAAAGGCTGAGTGAGCTCCTGGAGGAAGTTCGATCGGCTTTGCTTTAGACTTTAGAAGGTCAGTTAAGGGAGCTAGGGTCGCCGCAAAGTGAGGGATAAAACGTCTGTAATAGTTGAGAAGTACTATAAAACGCCGCAGCCGAGTTAGTGTCTTAGAGACAGGGAATGACAGGATGCTCTGCACCTTCCCTAGCAGCGGTGTGATTCCACGATGGTTGACGTCGTGACCAAGGAAATCTAGAGAAGAGACGCCAAAGATACATTTGTCAACGTTTAATTGCAGAAACGTTCAGGTGTACAGGAAAGTTTACAGTGAAAATCGAAAATGTGCGTAAACCTACACCGGCCTAGTCGCTCTAAGGTTGGAAATGATCAAAGGCATTTGACTAAAAGATCCTTAGCACAACACAACCGAATATTTCCCACTCGAATAGATGTCAGATTATTAAACTAGAGTTTCCGTGGGTTCGGAGACTAGAAGGCAGCTTCTATCTCTTTTTTACATTAATAATAGTTCGATTTTTCATCGGATTCCAGCTCTTATTCCCCTTACTCGTTCATGAAACTTCGTTATTCTCCCTTGATCATACATTCTCCCGCCTCCTCCACCTTTAAACATTCTCTCATCTTTGTTTCCAGGTAAATCATTCTTCGGGATAACCCTCCAATCGATATAGGATTGTCAAATATTCTATATGCTTTCACAGAAAACTGCAGCTTTACCTTAGCACTGCTGGTTTTGAAGGGAATGACGCTTTCTACTTGAGCTCCTGCTCAGATCAAAAATAGCAATAAAATCAATTGTTACATCAGTAATTTTGGAAAGTCAAAAGTGATCGGTGTGTGAAACAGGCGCAAACTGCCGTCACCGACAAATATGTCCAATTGTTCTCCAGGAAATGACTGGTCCGAATTTAATGTTTCAACAGTTTCGACAAAACCACCGTGTCAGCGAGTCCGTTCCATGCTTCGACTGACCTCTGCGAGAAGGCGTCCCGTCGGACTTCCGAATAGACCGACTTTCTCTACAGTTTAAAGGGATGACCACGCAAACGGTCCGTTCTAGCGAATTCGAAGGAGTCGTCAAATTCTAGGGCACATGTGCGGCCTCCAACAGACCGATGAGTCTGAATGAGGTCGCTGCGCGGTTGGCTGCAATTGGAGGGAAAGCGATAAAGTTCAGCCGGTCTGGATTCGTAAGGCAGCTGGCCAAGACTCTTGACACCCTCATAAGCATCGCACGTAAGCTTTCCGGTAGTTGATAACTCTTATCGAACCACGGACGTCAGGTCTGGATGGCATACTCTAAGTGAGACGACTCCTTATCAATCTGCACAAATCCTTTTCTCGGCGCAAATAGCATCTGTGTTGCGCTTTTGGCTGCCCTTAGACACTCTGATGATGGAGAAGGTCATTAAGACGCATAGATCTGTCCGTTCCTAAACAGTTAAAAGGGGTTGTCTATCATCGATTAATCTTTTATTTTCCGCATCTTCCTCAAACAAACTTCCATATAACTTTTAAGAAGGACTATCGGGTGTTCAAGACGCCGCCACCCAATTACCTCCTCGGTTCTCATTTCCCTCTCAACGTGTGGTTTCGTCCCCCAAGATCCTTCAGCAGAAATTCCAAGTTTTTTTATTTCGTAAATCGTGTCCTTCACAAAACGAGATGACCTCCCCAAGTAAACCTACCAGGGAAGTGATCGATGTCACTTTTACGTACATGCTGTAAATCGCTTCCGCTTCGCCCACCACATACCCTCACCAGGACTCCATTTTGGTACATGAGATTGTTCGGTTGAAAGGCTTGGGGGCTTAAGCCGTCTCTATGATCATGTTTTCCATGGCTAACTTGAATCCACTATCCTCATGGCGTGCAGGTGACTTGATTGAGAGGGGTCCTGTTCGACCGTGTGATTTGTGCTTCTGGTGTGCGTCGGTCATTGGTTTCGCGTTGATCGACTGCAGGAAGCTTTTCTCAATTGCCCACCAAGACACTTCGCTTACTGGTGTGCGCAGGCAGCATGACCTGATGAGGACTAACGTAAACTAATCAAGGAAGATGACGAACATTCTTGAATCTTATAAGCGTCAGCTTGTCCGAAAATAGCTACCGTCTTGCAGCAAAGTACTTGGATTATGTGTTGCCAAAATCGGACTATTTATTACGACTGTGCTACGAAGCATGCTCTAGATCGCAAGATCAGAGAGCGAAGAGTGCTGAAATGACGTTCAGTTAGTTGGTTGATGTTAGTCGTTTAGCTTTATTGACCTGCCCGGAGAGGGGTGCGGCTGATGCTTACGCAGTCGTACTATCTGACGGTTCCCCTGTATTGAGGTTAAGACTCGTGTAACTGGGTCTCGGCTTCAGACTTCAGGTTGTGACTGCTGTTGACTCGAACTTATAGAAATGCAAGTAATTTGCATCGTTTGACTTCCGTACGTAGCATATGACCGGTGTAAGTGTGAACGCATTTGCAGTGGATCACTGAAACAGCGCCTGTCTCACTGATTTCATCATTCGGAAGAAAACGGTAAATGTGTCGTCAAAACTTTTTACCACCTTAGAAAACACAGTCTTTATGTAGCAGTTCCCAGATAAGAACAGAGCAGAACCAAGATTCAGGAAATTTAGCCTCACAGGTCATGTACCCATGGGAAAAGCAAAAGTATGCATCGAGAAACACTGGATACTGCATTTCTTTCTCGAAACTACGGCTAAACCACACAACATGGACGTGCTAGTGTTTGCTGCCTGTAAGATGCTTAGTCAACTTGTGCCATCTCAGATCCTTTTGGATGAACTGACGGTAGAAATCTATTTTAACAACTGCATGAGGTAGTAAGAAAGACAACCTGGGCAAAAATATGTCGACATTCGCCGGAATAATGCAAAGACGACTTCACATAATTGGGTGTGAGGTAGGGGGGCTGTTGGCATACTCATACGAGTGCGCGAGTACTGCGCGAGCTCTGCTGTTGCGTGTGCATTGCTATTCTGCGCTTGGGTGCGTAAAGAGCACGAATTCGAATCACCTCGACTGCCTCCATTTAGCTTCTGCCGTGTATGCAGGGCGCGGCATCCGACAATTTATTGCCAATGTCGGCGGTTACTTAGAATAGACCTGATCGCCACAGACGCGGCAGAGGCTCAGTGATCCAGGCGCAAGAGCGTTTAACCGAAAATGAATTGCAGCAAATGGAACCCGAGTTCTAGTCTGAAATGCCTTCAGGGCCCGTAAATGGTTTAGGTTTGGTTGGTGGCCGTAAATAAGCCAAAAGTGGCCATTTCAGGCTACCCATTTGCTGTGAGTATTCATTCAGCATAATTATTTGTGCGAGGCTGTGCGAATGTCTGCGAGTGCTGCGGATTTCGTTTTACTCGTGGAACAGAATGAGTATTTTTCATCCTGCAGTCAGACAAGTCAGGAGCCACATCTACTGGATGGAGAACGGGGTTCCTGAATGAACATGTCGAATAATAGAAAAGACAATTGCCTGGTGCCTGTGTGCAAGATGTTTGTCATTGTGATTCAAACAGAACAAGTGTCAGATCGAAACAGTGATTCGTCCGACAGGTCGCGTGCAAACCTCTGGTAAGTGAGACAAAGTGCATTCAATAGGAAATCTGTGAACAATTTTTTGCCGGCTGCGCGAATTCTGTACTCTCCCAGACCGCTGTAATTATTCAGCAGGACGACAGTAACAAAGCATTCATAATTTAATGAGTTCACACTTTCCTCATCTTCTTTTTTATCTGAGATCAGTCAGCGCATAGTGATTGAAGAAAAAAGCCTAGAACAATCAAAAGAGATAGACATGTAGACCGCAGGATTTGTTAGTCAGACCTGTGGGCGTGCTTGTTGCGAGATGGACGACACGAGCGAGCAGGCCGCGATAACGGCGAAATATTGTCTCGGCAACTGAAGCCTGGGAAGACATTAATCACAACGAACTTCGGGACAGGTCCTGAGAAAGAAAAGTAAGATGTCAATAGAGGAGGATTAAATCCTACACAGAACGGATGAAAGATAATTTGGAGCAACTTTGTACTCAGACGAGAGACGCAAGTCCGTGCCGTCGGGGTGCGCGTCCGAATGTCCCGAGTGAAAGTATGCTTACTTCAGCCATTGGGTTTATTGGTCAGTTTGGACGGCTGTGATTGGCCAACCACCCCACAGAACCACTTGGTTTCAAGGATTGACCGGGCGCGATCTTTAGAATGCCTGGTGAACGACCCCCATCGGTGTGTACGTGCAAGTTCGCGTCAGAGAAAGCCCAGTTTTGCAGTAGACGGCGGGAGTAGTCTCACGGTAATTTCCACAGGCCAGTAACGCCGCTCAATTTAATGGATGGTGAGAGGCTGGGGTTATTGCTGTCATTAACTCCGATTATGGCGGTGCGAGCTCAAGCACTCAGTCCAACTGTTTGCGCATTCCTGGCTTTATTCTCTTTATGGCCGAGGATGCTGAATGGCGTAGGACACCCCAGATTGCTGCCTAAAATCAGGCCTTAATTGCTGACGTTGGAGCCGCCACAGTATGCCAACCAGGTGACTCGTGTTTAACTTTGCTTGGCGCCTTTTTGTTCTAAATAGTCACGTAGGGCTGACTGATTCGCCAAATGCTTTTGCTTACACCCACAGTTATCGTATCCATAACCGCTTACATGCAGTTTGGCGTGACGATCATAGGTAATCACTGTAGGTGGATTAGGCGTTTTTATATCTAGGAAGAAGAGAGAGACGCGATGTATTTTGGTTCACTTACCATCTGATAAGGAAGCGTGACACTATTTCCACAATAAAAGACCTTCGCTGGAAGCCATGTAGCGACAATAAGTACAAGCAGAAGGACTGCTGAAAAATCGAGAGTGACCGGAATATCCATTTCTGGTTTGATGACATCGTCGACATAAGGACCGGACAACCAGGGGTCATTGTCTGGATAACTACATTTCCCATTTAGAAAGTCTATATGAACTTTACAATGGGCAGACGCAGAAGTTGATTCCGCCAGTCCCTCTCTGTTTTCGATCAGGTCCCATCCGCCTTGCCAGAGTAATCCTCTTCATGGTACAATTAAAGTCATGCCAAATTCCATGACTACAGTGAGTGAGCGATCTCATTAAAAGTTGGCCAAAATTCTGAAATGCGTTTTCAATTAGGAAGAACTACTTAAATGGGGCTGTAATACTGATTATCTTTCGGCATAATCCTATAATATTTCGAACTTGGCAGGCTGCCGGCTTTTAAATACACTTCTTTTCAATCTACTGTAGACACCGTGCTCGGCAAAAAATGACTACTTAAGTACTATGCATTTTTCACACTGATTTTTGATGTTCGTATAGATGCAAATATATTTTATGAGAAACATAAACAAAAATATTCTTTCTTTCACACTTTTGATGGTGAATCATGTCAACTTCATTATTAATACTCAAAAAAGAGTATAATTAGGTTTCAAAAAGTTTCGGACTATGATATTTTTTTGAGACAGTGCAGTGTCCATTCATACAGCATCGTACCTGTCCGTTCACCTTTGCTCCTCATGAAATGTACAACATAGTCCGTATCCATTGCAAAATTTTATGAACCCAGTATGGTATCTTTTTTAAGACATAAAAGAATAAACGATTTTCCTTACGCGGAATTCACGCACCTTTTAGACTGAAATCACTAAGCCCTAATGCAACGACTGACCAGGCACCAAATTATTCTTGAATTAGACAAGTTTTTAACACCCTAATTATACTACTTCTTTAGGTATCAGTAACGAAGTTGACGTAATTCTCCATCAAATGAGTAAAAGAAAGAATAATTTCATAATGTTTTTAACAAAATATATTTGAATTCGTAAGACCATCAAAAATCATTGTGAAGGATGCATGCTAATTAAGTAGTCATTTTGTACCGAGCATGGTTTTTACAGACGATTGAACAGAAGTGTATTCAAAAGCTGACATCCTGCCGAGTCCGAAATATTATAGGATTATGCCGAAAGATAATTAGTATTACAACCCTACCTAAGTAATCCTTTCTAGTCGAAAACGCATTTCAGAATTTTGGCCAAAATTTCATGAGATAGGTCACTCACTGTAACTCTTACCATTAGTGCGGACACCTGCTTGGTTCTGACACGACCATCTGTCTCAAAATTCTATCGTGAGAAGGACTTGGTGACTTTCACTGTCGTCTTTTTCATAGGTGGTCGGGCGCGTCGTCCACTTTGAGGTTTCTTGAAGGGCAAAACCCTTTTGCATCCAGCGCGGTTTCGTGAAGGGGGTTGTGATCGCGAAACACCTCAGGGCTGCCATCTCAGTATATCCACCATGTGTACACCGCGAACTCCTGCGTCCTGGCCTTCCACCACTTCTCACTTCTGCCTTTCAATTCTTTTTGTCTCTTCCAGCAACTTCAACTTAATCTAGACATCTTCTCCTACAAATTCCCAATTTGACATCCTCTAACCACATCTCACATCCCTACCTCAATCTATCCACTCACAATCTCCTACAAATTCCAAGTTTAACGTCCTCTAACCAACATAACTTTCCCAACCACTCCCCTGCCCACATTACCCAAAGTGGATGCAGGTTCATTCTTCCAACTGTTTTTCTACTGTCTCAGCCTCATTCAGGATGTCTTTGGTAGTGTTAGGCGTACTGTATTGGAATCAACGGCGATCTGGATACGTACGGACAACACCGTCAGTATACTTATATAGGAGATGAGATTGGCCATTCAGTGAAACGGCCAGTCGCGGTGAGCGGATGACTGCATGCACGAAGCGCTGACGAAGGTCCTGAAACGCCTCGGTTGATTGAAGAGAGACGTGCGCCAACTGATTGCTAATGATAATTGAACGACCCACTGCCATAAGCCAATCTTGACTTTCTGGCAAACTATTTAGTCTATTAACACAAACATTCCTTCTCCACTAAAACATGTAAATTCGAGTCACCAACAGGTTTTCCCTTCACCAACAGTGTTCATTCACGCAGTGACTCAGGTGAACTGACCAAATTTTTAAAACAGTTTCATTTTCCGAGAAAACTACAAGCACAGTGTTCACGATGTGAGTAATCGTTTGTCTGGCCTATCTTGTGACGGATCCTGTGTGACTTTGTCCCATAAAGCTGAGCAACGTGCGCAAAGACGTATTTCCCCAAATCCGTAATCTCTCTCCTTTGGCATCAGGACCTCACATAACGGCATCGATGACTTAATTTTGTGTCCAAACGCAAAGTTAACTCTATTTATTTAGTTGCAAGGCTTGCTTTGATGTCGGCCGATGACAGTCCTAGCAGGCAGGTTGGCATTTGCTTGACTGCAAAATCTGCCATTTTCTGAGTGGACAAGAACTGTGGTGGACAGTCATAATGGCAACGTCGCGTCTCTCGCTAGCGCCTGCACATACGCCTTAGCGACAGCCTGCTTCGACACGCACGTCTGCCCGACTTCGATTGTCTCGATGCAATTCACTGTCTGCACCAACGCATTTGGTCGATTCTCTGCCTGCACCATGCGAGGCTTGTCATTACCTTCGCGTGGGCTCGGAGCCTATCAGCGCAACTCTTCTCACTGATTGGTTACACAAGGCGGACACAGTCCAGACCACTGCGTAAACAATCTGCCACGACACTTTTGCAGCGGCGATCTTCGGCGACACACGGCTCATCGCTCTCGCGGACGCCGCCTCCGCGGCGCCGGACGCACCCTCGTCCGGTTGCCAACTTCCCTTCACTATTCTGTGCTGAATAAATAAATAAATCATCTTCTTCTCCAACTGGCGTCCCGCTTATAACAACTTGGGATATGGCCTGAAGTTTGGCGTATTGAGCATACACCACCACCGCTCAGCCGCTACAAAACCGATAGGCGCTGTTTTGCTGATTTTATTGCAGGTCATAGATCGAGAGTTCGACTGTCGTTGTTGACGACGTCCACCGAGTGCTCCACATCAAAATGAGAGCAAGGGCGGTGATTTATGCGTGAATTAGTTCATATTAATAGTAGACTTGCACAAAACCTACTGTACTCTCTCCTGCCCCCACCTGGACCCGGTGTCAAGACAGAATCAAGACGACCAGATGCGAGGGACGGCGAAGGTAGATGGCGCGGTCGAGCCCGCACCTTGGCGCCCACTCCATATCTCCTGGTACACACAACAAATAATCAGATTTTTAATCAACAGCAACAATGGGGGGGGGGGGGCGGCAGGGGTCCCGGTGTGATCAGCGTCTGTCGGCAACAGGGCCTGCCACCGCACCCCGAAATGTTGGCATTTGTTGTGGCGCGCAAATCCGATTAGCATGCCAGAATCCGATTTGGCCCCGTGTTGGCCCAGCATATCTACCACGTGGCCCGTCTGTTGGGGGGGGGGGGTAGAAGGTGCTAAATCAACAGTCTACTGAAGAACAGGATGGAGACCACGAAGTGCGTCGGGACGCCTTGGCATATTTTGACCCAAGGGTCGTGTGCACACTGGACTTAATTTTATGAGCTGGAAGTCATGGTTCTTTCCTGAAGAACTCAGCCCATAGTCCCAAACAATTGCAGACGTTTTTATTAATTCCATCGCTTTTTTCCCGAGCTGTAACTGTGGACTATAATAATTGCATGCCGGAGCGTGTATCTGAACGCAAAATCGCTTTCCGTTCTTATTATTAGTGAAAACGAACCCCTTTTGCTTCATGTATGGCCCTCTTTTTCACTGTGCGTTGCAGATACGGTAAAGACTCATTAATCAGTGGTTCGTTTTTCATTGACTTTGTAGTTATTTGACTTACCAACATAATTGGATTTCGCCATAAAACTCGATTCAGACGCTGGCTCGGTCCAGCATGCCTCGATGCATTTCTTGACTCTTCTGTTAGTGATAAGTGCCAGGTTCTCATATTTAACCTCGGATTTTGATTGGAGGGGTTATACGCGATCGCAAGAAATGGACTAGTGTACCGCACATGGTTAAAATGAAAGTCAGTTGACAATCTGTGCTTGCTCCGGTTTGGTTCGACACTGTGCTGTTTGCGCTGATGGGGATACCTCTGCTTCATACGTTTTTAAACAGCAAACCCGAAAATTTCAAAACGATCAGGCTCCATAAAACTGCGATTGTTGTTGACGGCCCAAATATTGCCTACTCCCTGTATGCCGACGCCGTACTTTTGAGCCAATTTAATGGCGAATACCTTCAGTATGATGCTGCCGTTGAGCGATTTTTGACGACTTTGAGAAAATGTGAAGTTGATCCGATTTTCGTGTTTGACGGCCTTAACGAGGTAAGCGTTGTTGGCGTTTACTCATATCTCCTGGAGGAACAAGATTACGTGCACGAAATCCATCAGGGCCATTTTTTCAAAACACACCGCGAAGTAAAAGACAGATGAATTTAAATTTTGCGCAGCATTTTTGAGCAGTTTTCATGCTATGGGTAACGGAATTCTATATTTCGTCTGCGCGCCTATCAACAGTTCGTGCAGTTTTCTGTGTCTGCAAATTAGCATTTCACGCATGTTCATCTTATCAACTACCTCTGTCGGAGTTAAACATGCCAGCCAGTTTCCTATGACCGAATATTGTTAAATTCCCTCAAGTTTGGTATGACAGAAAATAAAACTTTGAAAAAATTATTGAGGCAAAAAATCAAACGCAAATCGGCTTACGCAGCAATCTCATAATCACGACGAGGGCCCATGAAGGAGTTATAAGCAGGAGCAAGAAAACAGTTTAATTTGACTTCAAATGAGGAATACCTACTTTTTGGACAGTCATCAATATTTCTAATATTGCTCACATGGACGTTTGAAAATTGAGTTTACCTACGCCCCAGTCTGCTAATTATTGCAGAGTCACCACTCCCGACAAATCCTGGCATATCACGGAGTTATGATTGGGTTCAGTCCATTTACCGGCGTTTCTTTCAAGAACTACATTTAGAAGGGAGTATTCGAAGCAATGAATAGAATAGTGTGCAAAACAGAGATGCGTTACTGACAGCGAGCAGCGATAATAAGACGGTTTACTCCGCGTATAGTTGTTGCCATTATCTGTAAGTCTGGGTCGGTGAACTGCGCTTCTACGTATTGTTGAGTAGCTCCGATCGCAGTCGACAGAGTGTAATGCGGCAGTTCAGTTTTTTGGATTTCAAACTAGATGGCGAGTTCGAGGTTAAATTGCACACCCTTTTGACGACTGCTGAGATGATCACCACCACCACCACCACCACCACCAC
>CACRXP010000626.1:43639-63754 GCA_902702965.1 Spirometra erinaceieuropaei | reverse complement strand
CCCAAAAGGGTGGAATGATAGACAGTGTTTTCTTGGTCGGAAGATGGCGTGGGTTATTACCGCGGACTCATGCCTTGGGAATGGGAACGAATGGGAAGATGTGGTGTAGGTCTGCATACTGCGTATTAAGGTCGACACGATGTCTAACACTACTCCTCCTGTAGTATCAAGCCTTACAAACGTTTGTTGGTAAGAGGCGGGTAAATAACTTTCCTGACATTCTGCCTGCAAGGGATATTCCCTTAACAGACTCATTCTCCTACTCCTCTTCTGCTGTGGGATCTTTGATTCGAGGGCGTTTTTCGATAGGGTGTACTTAGGACGTCAACATTTTTTTAGCTTTCTCGATATGATTTCAGACGTCCCCGACATCTAAAAACTTTTGAGTCGCTTCCGTGTCGTCACCTCTGTCGATTGGTTTGGGACCGACAAATCCCACGCTGCTTTTAAGGGCGCCTATTGCATTTGAACAGCGGTTTTAACAAGCTGGATCCCACATAAAGAGGCTTGCTGGCTGTCATTTCAAAGGTAGGAGTAACTAATCACACGTCTCGTGTTCAGAATGGATTGTTAGATCACCCTCTACTCCGACTCCAGAGTTCTCATGTTACCTTTTCCAGCCTGAAAAATTTGATACCTGCATACGTCGGATGTCGGAACGTCGCATGGAATTGATGGCTTTTCAGGAATCATGGACCTGCAGAAACATGCCTGCCGAAAAAACCGAACTTCCTAATATTCTCTGTCCATTGCTCAATGCCGTATTCGTGGCTGTTCTTCGGCGATTGCACACAGCCTTTTTCTACGTGGACTACGAGGCAGATCGGGCGATTGCAGAGCTGGCAATAAAATATCAGTGTCCTGCAATGAGTGCAGACTCAGACTTCTTTATTTTTACCGATTACTGGGGAGACTGTGGTGGTTATTGCTGTATTCAGCCCATCCCATTTAATGCCTCACCCAAAGCTTTCGAAAACAAGGTATGTGAGGCATGTGCCCTAGGGGACTTTTCACGGCAGAATCAGAGAACTTATTGCTACTACCTCGAGGCAAAGTGTTTTACGCCCGATCAAGGAGCCTTTTCAAGGTTAGCAGCTCCCCTCAGACCGGTATTTGCTGTGCTCTGGGGCAATGACTATGTTCCATCTGGATACTTTTATTCCTGCCTTCCAGACTGGATAACACGCAAAGTGGACTCAGGCCGCAAGTTTGGTCGGCAGAAAATGATGGAGAACCTGATTGAGTGGTTATCCAGTTTCGGATCCAGTTTGCAGAAACCTATCTCGTATGTTCTTTCAAGATTCCCGCCAAATGAGAAGCTAGAGGCCGAAGAGGCATTTTACAAGGGCCTCAGTCTATACTCCGTCGACTTGAAAAGTGCACTTGAACGCTACGGAAAGTACATAGGGCTTGCTGCTCCTACCACCAGGACAGATAGGTCGCGCACTGCAGGAAGCACCACAAGGACATCATACGGTGAACGAGCCCGGCAAGTTCTGCTGGGGCAGGGAAATCATGTGATCCGGGAACTGACCGAAAACTGGCCCACAGCACTGGTCGAATATTTTAGAACCCATCCGACCTTCGGGCTGTTCAATCCAGTCTACAGCTTTGACCATTTATGTGGCAGTGGAGTGCAGGACATGAGACAGCCGGAACCACCTGATATATGCTCAAGAAACCTCCGCCAACTCCTCTACAGTGTCCTCTTTCACATAGAAGGAAATAATAGGCGAGACCTTCATGGTGTACGGGGCACCAGCTCAAATCCCCATGTTTTTGAAACTAAGATCAATGAGCAAATGGAGATAGAAGTGACTACCGTGAAGCTGCTCAAATTAACGGTTACAACACCAAGGCGGTTGCTAAGGATGTGTTTTGGACTTCCATGCAACATGCCCGATACTCCGGAGTGGCTTCATGGATTGGCTTGCGCCTGTTTCATTGTTCTGCAGTCAAATCAAAAGAAGCAGCAACAGGAGTCTGGTGGGGAACCAATAACTATGTCTTCCTCACCAACAGTCCTCGCAACTCTAGCATTCAGCCTCGTCGCCTTCGCACTTCAGGGAGAGGAGACCCCACAAGGACCGTCAACTGAAGAAGTCCTTCTGGGTGATCGCATTTCACAAGGACTTGGTCTGCTGGACTGTCCAGACTCGGCCGAGGCCTGCCTGAACTTCGAGTACGTTCACACCTACGCCCAACTGCAGATAGCGTACTCGACACTAGTCACGCTAGGTGGCGTCTTGACAGCAACCATGCCCTCAAAGGAACATGTAGATTTGGGCTCACTTAACGAAGTCAGTTTCTGTTTTCCATCTGGACGCCTGGTTCACAGACTGGCGGTTCGACTGGGTCTTCTCCCTCAATGTGAGCGACAGAAGGAAGTCTGTGAAGTAATCTTTCCCCGATTGTTGGAGGCAAACCCCATGAAGAAAGACAGTCCACCCTGCCTGACGCAGAATGCTCTGTGCCAGCTGACATCAAATTACGCACGGATTATCACGTTTGTGGATAATTTGCTTGCAGGCCGGAAATAAGGTGTCCGATTGCTCCCAGTGTGTGTGTGTGTGCGTACGTGGTTAGAGACCATGATGTTTTTATTTGTGTTTCTAGCAGTCCAAGTTTAGACCTTAGCCACTCGTAAAACAGACCGTATATTCGTTCCTAGATAGGAAACTATCAAGGTTTCCTACCTCATTAATAACAAGGTAATATTGAGATGTTTTTTTATGGTGAAATTCCCGTCCGACTTGCTAGACATATCCTTTTTAATAATACATCTGAAGATTCAGAGCTTAGCTCCTAGAGACAACGTGTCAGCCTAATAGGCTCATTATTGTCTTCTTTGTGATAATAGTCAGCTCGAAGTGTGATCAGTAGTGAGTGACAATACTCACTTCCAGTGGGATGTTTATTTATGGCCTAACGCTCAGCACACAGTTGTTTGCGAATAACGTCGCGGACCCCGACCATATTCGCCTTCGTCTTTTCTTAAATGCGTCGAATCAGGGTAGCTTCCCGCCAGTTTCGTAGTTTTTTCCAAAGCCAAACTGGTTCTCACAATAGGTGCCATGCGACATGGCGGAGAATGTGAGACTGAAGGGAGTGGGGGCGAATAAACAGTTGCGCTTACCTACATTCGCTATCGCAAAGGCCTCCAGTACCGCCCACAATGATTCTGACAAGCACCTCCGCTCCATCTACATAGGCTACGCCGACAACCAAATCCCGACATGGTCTTGCGGAAACCACAGAGGTGGTTAGGAGGCTAGTTCAGATGTCTTAATGTCTTTCCTGTGACCGGTGAGCCATTAAGATTATGTCGGTGGTTCAGTTTTGTTTACCGAATCTGAATTATGTCTTCGGAAGGAATCCTGCCTCAGCTGTCTGTTCAAGGAAATGGGTAGTAAGTGGTCAAATATCTTATCTGGGAAGAGAGGTATCTCAACGGCAGCCGCTTACGATTGCGTTTTCATAAATGAACGACCGTTTTATCCTTGAATTTCCACGGAAGTTTTTTGCCGCCTCGGTTGCTGAAATAATGTACCAGGGCTTCCCATGACTTGAGAGTCGCCATTTCTGCAGAATTAAACTGGAACTGAGTCTGTGACCATCCTTTCCCCACGAGGCGTCTGCTGTGCAGTTTTGATAACCTCCCAAAGGAGGTTCACGCTGGTCTCTTTTTAAGGGAGACTGCTGAAGGATTCGTCGAATATTGTAGACATTTTGTTTAGGGTATCTCTCGAAAGCTCGGTTCAACTCTCTTGAATGCATGATTGGTCTGTCCAAATCGGCTACTCCGTCCGAGTTGAGCAGCGAGGAACTTCTGATGGAGTCAGAAGCCGTAAACTACTTCTACTGCCGCTAAGAGACCGTTTGCATTACCACAGTCTAGAAATCCCTGGATTTCTTTAGCATTGCTTATCACCCGAAGACTCTACCTCGCACCCAACCTCTGTAAAATTGCACATCGACATCGGAAAATGCGATTATATTGCTGTCAGTCTTGCTTTTGACATAGGTTAAGCATAACCTGTTATCCGCAAAGGGCAGACACCGAGTTTTGTCGCCAAACTGCTTTCGTCAGACTAGTCTCGATGCAGCCGGCGAGTATATATAAGGACTCCCCATATCGATTTTTTGATTACACCTGGTCTCAACTGTAGTACCGTCCCATACCGCTATGACTAGACTTTTTCCCAGACTCTTTCGAACCGTCGCTAAAATTTAATCGACGTTCAGCAGTAGATGCATCATTTAAGCTACCTGGTGCACTCTCATCTTGAGACTGATTGCAATGATGGAGTTGCAGCCAGACCCCAAAGTTGACAAGATTCAGCATTGTAACTAACACACCACCCCAGTTAAGCTTCCCGATAGGAACGAAGAGCAGTTGTTGCAGGCGACACAAGCGAGGGTACATCTGAGTGGTCATGTACTCCTTTAAAGGGCGGGAGAAGATAAGGTGAATTTTGGTGCTGACCTCGGGGAGGAGGAGGCCATTGGTGTTGCTACTGTCCATCCCGTGACTGATTTACCCTCACGCCTTAAAGGTAGTGTGATCTGGGACCGCGCAAGCTTTGAAGTTGTCCATGTCAATCAGTTTCCACATCCTCGACACAGTCGCGAGGACGGTACGCAGACGACCCCTCACTTTAAGGTCGCGTGATCCACGCTACGCAACCCTTGGAGTCGTCAAAGGCAGTTAATTTACACACCTTCAGTACAACCACAAGGACGTTGGATAGATACTCAGAGGATTTGTGTTCCAAATCGCTACTGGGTGTTTGAAGGTGGTTACCACAGCCACGAGTGTCGCCCCATTGAGAAGGAGTTTCATATCCATGAGTGCCTCCTATACCGTACGGAATGAGAAATAAACCTCACACGATGTTATCGGCGATGGTGAATGTGACTCTAGCTTGTATCCTGGCCGCCGTCTGATGTCTTCACTGAAAGATGGTGTGTTCCGCATTTAACCCATCCACTCGTCCCTCCTTAGAGAAGTAGGTCTCACTGGGAGTCGTGACGTTTATCTTGTATCAACTCGATTCGCAGGCGCCCAAATCTACCCTACTGTCTGTTTGGCTAACCATTATAAAGTTAAGAATGGGAAAAACATCCCTGGCTACCAGTAAGCAGAGTCCCTCTGGCAGGCGTTGAGAGACAAGCGGATGGGGACTATGTTGTGGTTGACATTTCAAGTGGTTTTCGACCGTAATTTTCAGAATTGGTAAACCACAGACAGCTTTAAAACAGCGTGATTGATAGCACCTTTAAAGCACGTTTCCCAGCTGCTTGCCCGAGAAGGAGCGAAAAATGTTTCTTTAAATAGGGATGCCAAACTTCGATGTTAAGTACAATGCCAGCATATTTGGCAGACAACCCGAATTAGTTTGGGTCGCCGAAAGGATTACGTCTCTACATCTGGGCAGAAAGTTTCCATTTCGTTGGAGAGATATTGAGGGGAGTTTTGCGTTGAGATACGAACACACGCCGGATACCCTCACATGGTCTCCCGCGCGGTTACCATTGCGTGGCCGCCGTTTTGAGCCCCAGTCTGTGGAGCGACAGGTAAGGACTGGGTGCTGGGAGGAATCGAAGTAAAACTAATCAGCTGGAATCCATTATGTACCAAAATGCTCTTCAGGGGGTTTCATCTGACTGTCTTCTCGGGACGGGTCAGACGCAGTTGCCAAGCTTTGTGGTTATGATCTAACTAAGGAAACTGACACTTGCAAAAAGGAGCCTGTGCGTGTGAGAGAGTTGAGCACATGTTGCGATCATCACAAACAAAAAACTTCAGAAGAAGATGTGATCACTTGAATGAGAAGTTAACAAGCCAGAAGTTTCGGATTCTCACTCTAACCCATCAACAGAGACCGTCGTATATAGGGGTGATAGGGGGAGAAAAACACGTTATACCCAGTCAGTCCCCTTCGCTGTTGTATTAATTTTTTCCTTATTAAACTTTTAAGTCACTGGGCCGTAATGCTATTTGAAATAGTTGAGAAGTAGTTGACTTGGTAATACGGCAGGGTTTAGTCATCCTATATAATGTTCGATCAGTCCTTTCCAGCCCGCCTGAGTGAAATCCAGAAATGAAGCTTTCATTACTAGCAAAATGGAATAAACCTTTGCATTTTAATCTGACGAAAATCAATAGAGAGTTAAAGACCCGGAATGGCTACTCATGTAGTATGCAGTATTCGATATAACCGAACTGGCGTCCCATAAAGCTCATGATTAAAGTCTACAACGGATTGTTCCTAATTACGGTACCTGCGCCGCGGCATGTATTTCGTCTGTAGACTTATTTCCGTGTCGTAATTTGCCAGTGACGAGCTATTATTTTCTGGCCAGTCAGCCAACGAGAATTAGTCTAACTTGAGAGGAAAATGAATTTGATGCAACTCAGATAGAAGGAGAGCTGCAACACATATTTCCACTTCGAAATGTGTTAGCTCATGTAGACGGGTGTGTAGAAAATAAGGGCTTAGCGATTCGCAAGAACTAGCAAAGCTTCTGAAATCGAAGGGCCCCACGTATCCTATTTTATTCTTTAGTTTTACGAAGAGACGTAGGTGCTTACGGCAGACTCCAGAAAGAATTACTCTTTTTGCATTTATTGCACGACAAGGTATGCGGGCAGGATCTCAGAGCATAAAGTAGTTATTTTAAAGTGTCACTGTAAGCGTTTGCCTCATAGATTTAAAGACCAAACTAGGCACCACTTCGCAACTCGTAAAGTTCGACAAAGGTCCTCAACCAGAGCCTCATACTGAAGGTACTTCTTATTGAATTAGTTAAAAAATGCGCGTTTCGTTATGCAGAGTGTTGGAAATGTTAGGGCCGTCAATTAAAAATGCTGTTCTGTGGAGCCTGAATGCTAAGAAACTGAAGGGAGTGTTGTGCAAAAATGTCTGAAGGAGAGTAATCCACACCCCCGTTGAACGCAAAACGTCCAGACATCCAACGCGAATCCCAAAGCCAGGGAAGTCTTCCTATCACCGAAATCGCCGATAGCAGCCGTGTTGTTAACAACATCGATGACACCTGGAGCATGCCATGTACAGGTTCGTTGGCAAAGCCTCTTGAATCTCATAAAAACTCATCCGCAAACTTGTAATCTCATTTAACCGCCTGAAATGCAAAGCATTACTACTTGTTTTATGAAGCGGTACCCATTGAAACAGTAGCCCACACCTGGATTTTCCTAATACAGACAGTTTACTAGAAAAGTGGAGCCGTCTCTTGGTCAGCAGATAAGTGCGATAGGCGAACAACTAACTGTCGCCTTCGCTTGAGGAGACGGATACGCGTTTTTGGTTACAGTGAGTGCAACATGAACACATATATCCTACAAATTCGCTTGACATTGGACAGACAACTGTCTCTGACCATAGGATTTGCAAACAGGTATTACAGAAAGTGTTTCAGTAAAACAGTTACTGATCTCCGTCCTTCAGGTTCCCGTCCGGTGCTGCAAACAAGTCAGAAAAACACGACAGAAAAATATGTTTGGAAATTCCGCACGGGCTTTATGCCTGCTACAGCTTGATATTTTAGAGTGCGGAAGTCTGACGTTGATCTGCCCGTACGCCCGTTTTACTCATTATTTTCCTCTATTAGACTTTCAATGGAGTAACCCCCTCAGAATTGGACTGTAATAAATGTGCTTCATGTCATGCTTGAGGATGGAAATTGCGGTTTGCTTACGTCTAACCTATTGACATAAACACCCGCCATCCTGCAAACTCTCCTGTATGCCCTGAACTTACAGTCCGACGAACTACAGCCCGGACGCATACGAGTCCCGACGGAATGGCAGGATTTAAAATGAATTGTGACGCACCGTTTGGGCCGAATCTCCTACACATCTCCCTCAAAAATGACTAAGACAGCCGACATTACAAATTTTCCCAATCAGACATGACTGAACACCGTTAGCTCATGGCTTGAGCTCGCCAAAAGTCAAAATCTTCGGTTTCAGCAGCTCAGGGTTCTGTAAAGAATAAATCCCTCACCGTGGTGTCATTCTTCCCGTCCGGTTAACCAGAACTTTACCTAATTACTGTACGCCCACTGCCCCACCCACTGCCCACCACCCATACTTACTACAGTAGGTGTGCTAACTCATTGAATGTTAACCGAAATTCCTAAATGCGTTTTCGTTTCGAAAAGATTGCTTACGTGGGGTTTTAAAGTTAACCATCATGCAGCATAATTATATAATAATTCAGTTACCGCAAGATGCCGGCTTTAGAAAGTACTTCTGCGCGACCGCATGCGAAAACCACACTCAGTTAAAAATGGCTTAACATGTAGCATCCATTTTTCTCATTGATTTTCGATACCCTTAAAAAGTCAATTATATTTCATGGAGAACATGCATAAAGTACTCATTCTTTTGTTAATTTGGTAGACAATTATGTCCACTTTTAATTTTGTGCTTGAAGGAAGAGCATAATTAGGCTTTAAAAAGTTTTTATTTATGAGTTTTTTTAATACGGTAAGATGCCCGTTATAAAAACACCAGGTTTCAGAATTTCATCAGTTAACACACCTACTGTACATGTGGAAAGTGGAAAAGGCTGTAGTTAGGAAAACTAGGTATTTCTGCAGTATTGGCTTTTATGAGTAGAGGCCTAACAGACAGATCAAACTTGAACCGGGTTGCGAACAGGGGGACACGCTCCCAATATGTTGATTTGGGCAGTATTGCTTCGTTTGATTTGCGAGTCGGCAGGACCCGATCTCTGAGTCGGAGGGTTTACCACCTAAATGGCAAACCAGTGCGGGAGGTAGACGCCCAGAAAGACTTGGGTGTGTGGGTAACGGCTTCTCTAAAACCGTTGCTCAACTACTCCAAAGTAGCCAAGTCCGTGATGTTAGTCCTTTATCTTGTCAAGAGAGCTTTCTCTACCTTCGATGAGGGCTGTTTCGTTAGTCTTTCGGCCACAGCTAGAGTTGGCTATTCAGGTGTGGAAACCCTGGACCTCTAAAGGTCTCAGCGTCCTTGGGAAAGTTCAAAGGCGGGCAACCAAACTCGGAACTGGTCAGGGTTCACTACCCTATGAAACATGACTGTCCAATCTCGGGCTTTTTCCACTGAGTTACAGACAGCTAATAGGTGACCTTATACAAACATTCCGTATAATGTGCGGCCAGGACTGCTGTCTCTTACCTGCTGATTTCTTTGAGTTAGCAACCACAACGAACCTCCGAGTTCATCCGCTTAAACTACGTGTGACTGGAGCCAAGCTGGACATTCGGAAGTTCTTCTTTTTAAACAAAGTGATTGAGGCTTGGAATGTTCTGCTGCAGATGTCGTCACGTCCACTTCCGTCGAGGCTTTTAAGCGCAAGCTGGACCAATGTACCACCAAACGCCATAATGTCACCTAACCGACGTCTTAGCATTTCGTTTGAACAGTTTATTAATGTTGTTATATTACTGCCTGTATTTCCGCAACGTTTGTTTTTTATTATTGTCCCATGTCTGTTGAATGTGAATGTTGGCCTTTAATTCGTCCCCCTCAGAAACTGAAGTAGCACCATAGACAGACTACTGTACAGCACATTTAGTAACGTTAGTTTCTTTAACATTTGGAACAATTCGTTTGTCTGTCTGGTTTCGAAAACTTTGCCAATCTGAGGAAACTCCGTAGCTGTTTGATGTTTCCATTTTCAAATTTTTGATACAGTTCGCTTCCTTGTAACAAATAGGGAGTTCAAAGGTTCAACGCCTATATTCTCCTCAAGAAAATTGAAACTGCCACTAATTCAGAGTACTGAGTCTACGTTCGCAAACTGACACTGTTGCTTACACGTGCTATAGAACTGTCGATGCAGGGCTTGGATGGTTTGCACGGTATGAACGAACGAACCTCTCATTATTTCACTAATGGCCGTAGCAAATTAAGCAGAAAAGAACTCAACACTGCTAGCATAATCTTGCATTGATTGGCATAACCTGCGCATTGTTATTTCCTCGTTTATATAGAAAGATCGCATTTTTTGCGTACTTCTTTATGATAAGTGCAGTAACCTTTGGTGGTTTGCTTTTAACAAATTACTCTTATTGCTTTGCCGCCGCCTAGCTGCGTCGTCCTTGGGATGTGAATAGCTAGTGTTGCAGTTTTGGTAAACTTCCTCTCTGTCCATTCGTTGTTGGTTCCAGGATCAGATACCTGTCCATTTTAAACCAAGGGACCGTTCGTATTTTTTTCTGAAAAGTAGCGTACACTTCTTCTATCAAGCTCTAGAGCTACGAAGGGTTTGTTCGATACTTCCTTGCTACATTAAAACAAACATCTGGCGCAAGTACGATTTTCTCCTATTTACGCAATTTAAAAATCGGCCTATTTGTCCTTGAAATGCTACAGTCCCTAATCACGGGATTTTTATGACCATGCGATGTCCATGCACACAGGACCGAAAGTGTCCGTATACCAATGCTCCTCATGAAATTTACGACATATTCCGCATCCATCCGAAAATTTTATGAACTCTATATGATATATTTTAAAGGCGAAGAGGAATATGTGATTTGCCTTACGCGCAAAGAATGCACCTTGTAGACTGAAATCGCTAAACGCTAATGCTACGGCATATCAGGCTCAAAATTATTCGGGAATTAGGAAACTTTTTTAAAACCATATGATAGTCTTTATTAGGATATAAAATATGAAGGCAATGTGATTTTCTACCCAACAAGTAAAAGAAAGCATATTTTTGCGCACGTTTTCTATAAAATATATTTGAAATTATAACACCATCGAAAATCAATAGGAGATATGCATCCTCCTCAAGTAGTCATTTTTTATCGTGTATGGTTTCTACAGGAGGTCCAAAAGAAGTGTACCCAAAAGCCGACATCCTGCCGACTCCGAAATGCAATGGGATTATGCATGCATGCTAACCAATATTACAACCCCACATTAGTAATCCTGCCTAATCGAAAGCGCATTCCAGAATTTCGGCCAACATTTCATGAAATTGGTCACGCACTGTACTTGATTTATTAATATACAATGCGTCGCTGTCACAGCAGGAAACTTTTTTACATTCTATCGCACTATTTCAACACGAACATTAATTTACTTCCAGCAAATGACCATCCTATACATCGTTTCCGTGTAAAATACGAACGAGCTACAGTAGGTGTGCTAACTCACGGAATGTTAACCGAAATTCTGACATGCGTTTTCGTTCCGAAAAGAATACGATAAGCAGGGTTTTCAAGTTAGTGAACATGCAGTATAATTAAATAATAATTCAGTTGCCACAAGATGTCGGCTTTCGAGGGCACTGCTTCCCGGTCATATGCGGCAGTCGCACTGTAAAAAAATGACTACTGAGTCGGCGTGCATTTTTCTGATTGATTTTTGATGCCCTTCAAAATTTAATTATACCTCATAATACATCGTGTTTCTGCCTTTACGAATAATGCTTGTAAAGTCTGAAATGCGGATCAGATTCACTGCTAAATTTTATAAACCCTCTAAGATTTACTCCTAATACAGTAGAAAAATGTGTGGTTTTACGTACGCAGAGAATAAACGGCTTGTAGTTTATAAACCCTGAATGTAAATGTACCGTCAGATCGTGTCCACAATTACTCGGGAATGGAAATAGCTTTTAAAAACCGAATTATATCCTTCCATCATGTATAAAGTTAAAAGTGGGCATAATTGTCTGCCAAATGAAAAAAGGAGTGAGTACTTTATGCATGTTCTACAGTAAATATAATTGAATTTTACGGGCATCGAAAATCAATGAGAAAAATGGATGCTGCATATGTAACCACTTTTAACAGAGTCTGGTTTTTGCATGCAGTCGAGTAGAAGATCCTTCTAAAGCCCACATCTTGCGGTAACTGAATTATTATATAATTATGCTGCATGATGGTTACCTTTAAAGGCCCACTTAAGTATTCTTTTCGAAACAGAAACGCATTTCAGAATTTCGGTTAACATTTCATGAGTTAGCACAACTACTCTAAGTAGGGTTGTAATATTGACTAACGTGCAGCATAATCGTACGATAAGTACTTCGTGATAACGACTTTTAAAAGAACGTCTTTACTGCCTTCTGCAAAGGCTACATTCTTCAATCTATGACTACATATGTAGTATGTATTTTTCTAATTGATTTTCGTTGCCTTTATAAATTAAAATATAGTTCATAGGAAACATGCATAAACATTTTCATCATTTTGCACATTTGGTAGAAAATTGCGTCTTATTTGAATTTCACACTTGACGTAAACGGTATGATTCGGGTTTAAAAAACCTCGTATCATTCAGTTGAGGCAGTGAGAAAAAATGGACCTAGGAGCTGACAAAAACGGTTCAGATTTAACAGTTATATCACACAAGATCTGTCCCATGTATTCGCATTAATCGGTTATCAGAGAGCCATGAATTCAACCTCGGATACAAAACATCGTTTTTTTTTCAGAGTCAAAAACGATGGAATTTTGGTAGTTTGCTGCGTTAAATGCCTGATTTGAAAGACGTATATTTCGGGGAATACTAGAAATAAAGATACAATCAAGAGCCGGTATGGAAAGCATTCCTTTAAATCCTTGCCAAAGGCCTTTCTTTGGAGACACCTCGGGAGTTTTATGTATGGTTTTCTTCTTTTGCAACTTTCCTCATTGACCGTACTTAGCTATTTTAAGTTTATACTGCTGCTAAAAGGCCAACATTTCGGTTTTGAAATTGTGACTTCTCAAAAGTCTTATTGGCTTCCATACATGTCTCTTATATTTACGCTAATATCACTAGCCTGCACACAATAGACTTTCGTAACTTTTACATATCAAAGTACGTTTGCAACGAGCAGTACCGTTGACAAAAACCGTAAGAAAATCTGTCCAGTCTAGTTGCTACAGTTTCCATATGCATATTAATGATCGCCTACCTGTGAATAAATCGACATCAGGACATATCGAAAACCTCACTGCATACGGAAGCCGAGCAAATCCTTCTTTGTTCGATAAGGGGCTTTGCCAGACTCGATTCTTCTCTCTCTGAGGCCGTCAGTGACACTTCACACCTCTCAAATAGCGAATGCGAGTAGAAATTTATCTGAATATTGAACGTAAGCCCTTTGTATTTCGCGTTCTGCTTGGACGGAAACATAAGATTCTACGTCTGCATGCATGCCAGACTTCTTCGTATCTTGCTGTCCTTGTTCATGATCATACTGTTAACGATAAGGAGCACTTCTTCTAACGTAAAACTGACAACAATTACTAATTGCGAAGGACGTGCTTTGTCAAAATGAAAACCAGAAGTACAAGCAGAATATCTGTTAAGACAGCGTAGGTTTGTTTGAGGCACTTGCCACATGTAATCCGGTAAATAAGCAAGACACCATTTGAACGCCATTCGCATATGTAGGAATGTTCAACTGAGAAGGAAAAACATTTTGGGAGGGTACATTCGGCTTTCGTTCGAGAGAAAACATAGTCCATTAGCAGGTAATGGACAACATCAGCCCTGATCACTTTCCTTCAGCAGGGAATCTAATAGTGAACGCGTACTTAGTTAATCTTCTGATGGTCGTAACACCTCGTAACGGCTGCGAAACGGCGGATGTGCGTGCATTTCCTGTCCGTGGAACAATCCGTGGAAGAGTATTTTGCATTCAAACACTGACTACGCGATACGCATATTTCAAAAGTTTTGTCGCGATAATCCGGAAACAACGCTTAGACCTCTGTTTAATCAACTAGGCTGTGGGAAGACGCTTTGCGAGTATGCCCAAGAACGATCACACGTGCGAAGTACACTGCCGGAAAGTGAGTCCAATAAAAAAGTTTTCTGCAATTAAATGGGAGAAATTCTGCCGAGGACAGACATTTGGGTGATTGGGACAAGCAGCTGTTCCCTAATATTGTTCTGAGGAGACCCGGTTAGTAGGCTCGTACAACGCCTTCTGGACTTAGATATTGCAGCAGGCCACCAGCGACCGAGGTATAAATAATTATTCTCAAGATCTCTTCTTTTCGCCTCAAAGGCAAGGATTTACTGCCCTATCAGACCTCTTCAATAAGCATTTATACCCTAACCTGTTCCTATGGAGCTAGTTATATTGGTCGAACGACTAGGCACCATCTTGCCTGGTTAAATCCAGGCATAGTCCAGTCTACATTTATCGCAATAGTGTCTCATATGGTTGACTATGGCCAAGCATTTCATGTCATCTACAAGATGCTAGCGAGACAATCAAAAGGCCTGCTCCAACTGAGACGGTAGATATGCGGTTAGGCATCCCGACCTAATGCTCGCAGTCGGCATTTATTTAAGCCTCCTGGGTAGTCTGGCTCATGCGGCGTCCTACATATTCCTACCCGGAACCTGCGACATCTCGTTACAGCGACCAAACAAAAACATCCTATTGACATCCCATCCTCCCAACCGTCTCCTCTGACCTCGCACTATACCACAATTGCACCCACGTCTTCGGCAAGTTTTGACATCTCTCAACACACTTCCCCTCATCACGCTTACAAGTGACTGTTTTTCCGTGAAATTTGTCCACATTTCTTTGCCCTACACTATTAGTGGGCGTCTGATGGGGAGTGGTCGAAGCGCACATTTGACGACTTTGGTTACTCTAATGTTTGCGTGGGTCGAATCGCAAGATCTAGGCAATGCAGACAGAAATGAAAACATCCATGCTTACGGCAAAGTCCGTTTAAGTGTACAAACATTGATTACAACTCTCCTATCTCCCTCAGAAGTTGATGAGATAAATTTCGGAACTGGCTTACATATCGGGATGAAAACAAGTACACTACCTCGCTGGTATGTTCTGGAGACGAGGGGTAAAAGAATATTTCCCAAGTCTCCAGAAATTAACAAATCAGCCAAGAGAATCCGCGGAACTGAAACCAGGTGATGTTGCTTTAGTTTCTGGAGAGCGCGAATCTCGTGGGAATTGGCCTTTGGAAATGATAGACCCGTGCGAAAAGAGTCGTGGCAGCCTCGTTAGATTTGTACATATTAGAATGGCGGGCGATCTCTTAGAAAGGGACGTTAGAGAGATTTGTCTATTTGAGGGCCAGTGCAGCCATATACCTCCGAACCCGTAGGTTGGTCTCAAAAGCCAGACGTGAAGAATCGGCGAGCCGTGTTGTATCCAGTTGCTTAACGATTGGAATTCTCCACGCCCTCTTCGCAAGGGCTTCCACTTTCAACCCCTGTTTACATTCCCATTTTCCCTTTTTTAACCCTCTTTTGAGCATGATCAGCGTTCTTTTAATTAACTGGTTTTCGTATTCTGAAACTGAGCTGGGAATTCGATTTGCTGGAACATTAACGAAGGAATTCGTTGTCTAGGGTATCCATTGTTGAGGTTTGTACGTTTTATTACCTGTATTCTATCAAAAGTACCGAAATATGTTCTGGCTTATACGTTTCACTCGGCCGACAAGAAATTCTACTGCCTGTATCAGGTATGTACCTCTACCAGGGAGGAGCGATGGTTATGAGATTCGCAATGTTTACGTAGAAGTCACGCACCTACGGGACCTTTGTGTTTCTCTGACATACAAACCATGCCCGGAGCAAATGAAAGACTAGCTGGAGCACACGCCCCTAAGAACGGAAATCTATCTCAGTAAATACGATTTTTTTGTGCACTTTAACCTGTCAAGCGCGACTTGGGAGTAAAGGTACTGTTCTTGACCAAAAAATTTATCCAAACAGCAACGTTTTCAGTTGCTTAAAGACCTCTTCATTAAGCACATAACAATGCACAGGATATCCTTGTATGACTAGGAGTCCATTTTTCTGGATCTTCACTAAGTCGAAAGTAGTACTTTTGGTTTGATTTCTTATGCAGTAGTCCCTGCGTCCCTGGTTTGAAATCTACCTACCATTTTATCTGAAATATACGCAGACGAAAAAATAAAGATACCCAAGATGGCAGTCTCGAAATTGAACAAGATTTGGAAGAAGATCGTTTAAGAAATCCGAATCAGGTCTGCTCTAAAATTAGATGTGCAGCCCTTTAAACGTTCAAGTCAATATAATAGAGAAAACGTTTGATAGCTTATTAGTAGGTCAAGCGTTTCAGACTTTACCAGGTGGCATCCGACATATGAGACAACTTCGGAAGGAAAGGGAACTTTGACAAAACTGCTTCAAATGACCGCAATGCGAATACTTGTTTGATTTCAGCACAGCGCACAACATATAAGGACTCTTAGGAAGGGAACCGTAACTCAAAGCAAGGAAGAAACATGAGTTGAAGAACGGCTACATTGCTCTGTCAGCCGAATCAACGACTTATACACCGGGGTTTCGTTCGCAACAAGTAGGGTAATGAAATTAATGGGGCGCCTACAATCTATTAAATTCGCTGGTCTGGACTGCAGCCCTGCAAAAGTTCAGAACGATGACTTAAACCAGCGAAATTCAAAAGGAGGACTAGGATTACGCATTTAAATAGAACGCATCCCAATATAATTTGAAGCATTTTGTCCCCGGTACGAAGCTGAAGTAGGCAAGAACGGCAGGATTTATTGGCACCAAAAAATTTCGCGACTGCTCTTCAGCTGCTTCCTGTCGCTTCATAAGAGGGATAACGAGTGAGAACAATACAACAGATTTGAATTCATGCAGAAAATCGATGCAGAAACAGCAAGGTTAGGGTTTTGGGCAAAGTTGGCTAATCGATAAAGTTAGTAACACAAACGCCGTAGGGGAAGAAAGTGAAAAAAGGAGGAAACGTTAAAGAGGAAAAAATGAGAGGAGAGAGGGGGAATCATGGAGCCAGAGGCTACCATGGTAATGTTAGGTTAACCACGTGCTCCAATTGTTTACAAAGATCTGGTTTCACTCGTCGTATATAGGCTGCCTCCAGGTAACGCAATGTCCGAGTTGTTCGTGCCCGAGAAAATAAGATCCCGCGTTCATCCATTACGAAACACCTACTTGATACTGGTCACATCGTCGACAACAAAACTTCCTTCCGAGTACTTGTTCGGGCACGAACAACTCGGACATTGCGTTACCTGGAGGCAGCCTATATACGACGAGTGAAACCAGATCTTTGTAAACAATTGGAGCACGTGGTTAACCTAACATTACCATGGTAGCCTCTGGCTCCATGATTCCCCCTCTCTCCTCTCATTTTTTCCTCTTTAACGTTTCCTCCTTTTTTCACTTTCTTCCCCTACGGCGTTTGTGTTACTAACTTTATCGATTAGCCAACTTTGCCCAAAACCCTAACCTTGCTGTTTCTGCATCGATTTTCTGCATGAATTCAAATCTGTTGTATTGTTCTCACTCGTTATCCCTCTTATGAAGCGACAGGAAGCAGCTGAAGAGCAGTCGCGAAATTTTTTGGTGCCAATAAATCCTGCCGTTCTTGCCTACTTCAGCATCCCAATATAAGCAATGTGAATAAGCATCGGGAGTAAAAAGATAAGTTTCTTAAATATCTCTGAACCCACGAGTCTCGCAATCCCTTGCTATAAACCTACGGAGAAAATCATAAAAAGGAATTGGTGAAACGCCTTAAAGAAAAAATTTGCTTGCTGTTCACCAACATGGTTTCAGAAATATATAGTTATGTCTGTTCCACAAAAATCTAGTCAAGAGCAGGAGAAGTCGACCCACAAGTAAATGTAGCTTGCATGAAGTTTGAAGAAACCTCCGACAGTGTTTCACATAAGTGACTCCTATTTTAACTACGCACGATGGATTTCGGGGAGCTTCCCAAATAGTCACCCAACGCATCGTAGGGCATTGTTAATGTCTACGCGCCACATGTGACCGATAAAGTAACACATTATTTACATTCAGGTAATTTCTACCGCCAACATGAGTCGCTAGAAAGTGGGACTAGATATGCTGGCGGAGGTGTTGGGTCGGAAAAGTTTTCGCAGCCAATGAAAGAAAGTTCAGCAGTCATTTCTTGCCGGGCGCCGAGATTTAAATCACAGATAAAGGGGATTCTGGGACACTAAACACCTAAGGACACTCGACGAATCCTACAGGAGTCAGTAGAAAAGGTACCACAAACAATCTTGAACTGTAACTAGATTTCACTGTGGAGTAAGGTGCGCCATGGAAGTTTGTATTTCAATTCTTCTACTGTTTTTGTATGAAATAACTGAAAAAATCCATAGTTCAACCCAAAACTAGATCCCAATAATGTGGGCGAGTTAAAATTTTGTTAAGAGGACCCATAATTAATCGGGAATAAACTTGAGTTTCCCAAAACTACCGCCGACAAAATCAAATTACCGGCATCTATACACTCTGTTAGATGTGGCCATGCGTGATGAGCAGATTTAATTATGTCGATAGATTTAACATGCATTATTATTATTGAGCCTTGTCATTTGAGTTTATTCTCTGTCATATCTTTCGTGCTCCAGAGTAAAGTATTTATAAATCGGCAACTGTACAACCTACTTCGGCTGCTTCCTTACCCTGCTAAAACCTGACTTAAACCTCTAATCTGTATCAATTAAATTTAATTAAATTCCGCCTAGGATGTGATTGTCTCGGATTGGCCTGCAGCGCCAAGATGCAGAAGAGACTGATGATGGATTCGAGCAGGAATCCGAAACCTTAGGCTAATAAAGCTCTTGTCCCCGCGATCCTGTCTCCTTCTTCAAGACTCATAAGTTCTTCTGCATATAACAATCGTCTAAATCCACCTTACAAATAACATGAAGTAATGGCACCCAATTTGTCCGAATTCCAGTGTTCTTCCTGCAAGCAGCGCCCGTGAGGCAAAGGCCCCATACCAACGGAGACAGAGGCGAAAATTCCTGTGCGGCAAATCATTCTTCCAAATTGTAATTGCACGCGCTTAGGCAACAAACAGTGCAACCAGTCGCAACTTAGTGTCAGGAGGTTCATTTTCTCTCAGGTGCTACGCCGACAAGACATATGGTGACGAAAAACAGCTAGGGTTTGGAGATACTTTGAATGCCGTTTAAGTAGGTATTGGACTCCGCAGGCTGGAAATGGCAAAAATAGGTTGATTAAGAGGAAGTTGATGTTCGAGATGGAAATTTGGCAATAAGCTCACATAATACGTTCTTCCGCCCCTACGGTAAGCCTAGCTTGCCTTGGAGAAAATAGAAGTGATACTGTCTGTAGACCAAATGCATACATGATAACGAGCAGTCTTCTAAGACGCATTAAATGTTAAGTGTTTACAACGATCAATCCTCAACTCTCAGAGGTGAGGTTATTGTAGATAATGCACCAGACCGTCGACAAAAGACGACCCAACTTTGTGCGATGAAATACCAAACCGAAATAATTGTTTCGGACTAAAACCCGCATAAATAAGTTTACTAGGTATTCTTTGTATGCCCCAAATGCCACCTAAACATTGCCGACACATCCACGGCAGTAAACATCTCAATGCCCAACTACTGTCCGATTCAAAGAACAAGATCGCAAAAGAAGGAAAATAGCATCTTTTCGTAGACACTATTCAAAAGTTTAATAGAAGCATGTGGAATTAGTAAATTATCACATGTGGCAATTGGAAGAACAAGGAAAGAAGAAACCAATGAGGTTCGTTAATTTTGCAGTTAATTTGCACAATCTATATTTATTCACTGCCTATGAAGGCATCTATTCAAGTACAGTTAACCAGCTGATATGCGAGGAGAAGACTGGGTCTGAGTTTTCTGATTCGCAGCTTCGCAAAATCACATAGCAGTAGTTCCTGTCGAAATCACAATTATTATGCCAACATTTTTCAAGTGTAGATCAATGAACTACATTTTACTAGTGAGTCTTCCAAATCCCGAAACTGTCAAATTGTCTGATACATTACGAAGTCAGTTTATATAATAGTAAAACCTGACATTGTCATTCTTGAATTTTTAATAAATTCCTTCCAAACCGCCTAACTGATAGTAGCAAATGGACCTGTAATAACTAAAAATACCTTTAAGATCTCACTGTTTCATGTAGCTATGTAGTCACAGGAAACTGTACCAAAGGTGGGCCGCTCGAAACATGACAGCCCTTGCATCGACCACGCTTGCGTTCCACATCAGACTAGTTCACGCACGGTTGCTCTCCATGACGATGTCTGTTCTACGATCCCATTCTTG
>CACRXP010000626.1:8284-21174 GCA_902702965.1 Spirometra erinaceieuropaei | reverse complement strand
CTCTACCAGGGAGGAGCGATGGTTATGAGATTCGCAATGTTTACGTAGAAGTCACGCACCTATGGGACCTTTGTGTTTCTCTGACATACAAACCATCCCCGGAGCAAATGAAAGACTAGCTGAAGCATAAGCCCCTAAGAACGGAAATCTGTCGCAGTAAATACGAATTTTTTGTGCACTTTAACCTGTCAAGCGCGACTTGGGAGTAAAGGTACTGTTCGTGACCAAAAAATTCATCCAAACAGCAACGTTTCCAGTTGCTTTAGACCTCTTCATTAAGCATATAACAATGCACAGGAGATCGCTGTATGACTAGGAGTCCATTTTTCTGGATCTGGATCGAAAATAGTACTTGTGGTTTGATTTCCTATGCGGTAGTCCCTGCGTCCCTGTTTTAAAATCTACCTACCATTTTATCTGAAATATACGCAGACGAAGAAACAAATATACCCAAGATGGCAGTCTAGAAAGTGAACAAGATATTGAAGAAGATCGTTTGAGAAATCCGAATCAGGTCTGCTCTAAAATTAGATGTACAGCCCTTTAAACGTTTAAGTCAATATAATAGAGAAAACGTTCGATAGCTTATTAGTGGGTCAAGCGTTTCATACTTCACCAGCCGACATCCGACATATGAGACAACTTCGGAAGGAAAAGGAACTGTAAAAAACTGCTTTAAATGACCGCAATGCGAATACTTGTCTGATTTCAGCACAGCGCACAACATATTAGGACTCTTAGGAAGGGAACCTTAACTCAAAGCAACGAAGAAACATGAGATGAAGAACGGCTACATTGCTCTGTCAGCCAAATCAACGACTTATACAGCGTGGTTTCGTTCGAAACAAGTAGGGTAATGAAATTACTGGGGCGCCTACAATCTATTAAATTCTCTGGTCTGGACTGCAGCCCTGCAAAAGTTCAGAACGATGACTTAAACCAGCGAACTTGCCTTCTCGGCCAATTTATGAAATTCAAAACGAGGACTAGGATTACGCATTCAAATAGAACGCATCCCAATATAGGCAATGTGAATAAGCATCGGGAGTAAAAAGATAAGTTTCTTAAATATCTCTGAACCCACGTGTCTCGCAATCCCTTGCTATAAACCTACGGAGAAAATCATAAAAAGGAATTGGTGAAACGCCTTAAAGAAAACATTTGCTTGCTGTTCACCAACATAGTTTTTAGAAATATATAGTAATATCTGTTCCACAAAAATCTAGTCAAGAGCAGGAGAAGTCGACCCATAAGTAAATGTAGCTTGCATGAAGTTTGAAGAAACCTCCGACAGTGTTTCACATAAGTGACTCCTATTTTAACTACGCACGATGGATTTCGAGGAGCTTCCCAAATAGTCACCCAACGCATCGTAGGGCATTGTTAATGCCTACGCGCCGCATGTGACCGATAAAGTAACACATTATTTACATTCAGGTAATTTCTACCGCCAACATGAGTCGCTAGAAAGTGGGACTAGATATGCTGGCGGAGGTGTTGGGTCGGAAAAGTTTTCGCAGCCAATGAAACAAAGTTCAGCAGTCATTACTTGCCGGGCACCGAGATTTAAATCACAGGCAAAGGGGATTCTGGGACACTAAACACCTAAGGACACTCGACGAATCCTACAGGAGTCAGTAGAAAAGGTACCACAAACAATCTTGAACTGTAACTAGATTTCACTGTGGAGTAAGGTGCGCCATGGAAGTTTGTATTTCAATTCTTCTACCGTTTTTATATGAAATAACTGAAAAAATCCATAGTTTACCCCAAAAATAGATCCCATTAATGTGGGCGAGTTACAATTTTGGTAAGAGGACCCATAATTAATCGTGAATAAACTTGAGTTTCCCAAAACTACCGCCGACAAAATCAACTTACCGGCATCTATACACTCTGTTAGATGTGGCCATGCGTGATGAGCAGATTTAATTATGTCGATAGATTTAACATGCATTATTATTATTGAGCCTTGTCATTTGAGTTTATTCTCTGTCATATCTTTCGTGCTCCAGAGTAAAGTATTTATAAATCGGCAACTGTACAACCATAATTCGACTGCTTCCTTGCCCTGCTAAAACCTGCCTTAAACCTCTAATCTGTATCAATTAAATTTAATTAAATTCCGCCTAGGATATGGGTGTCTCAGAATAGCCCGCAGGGTGAAAGATAAAGAGGCAACTCATAAGTTCTTCTGCATATGACAATCGTCTAAATCCACATTACAAATACCACGAAGCGACGGCATCCGATTTGTCCGAATTCCAGTGTCCTTCCTGCAAGCAGCGCCCGTGAGACAAAGGTCCCATACCAACAGAGGCAGAGGCGACATATTCTCTGCGGCAAAACATACTTTCAAATTGCAATTGCCCGCGCTTCGGCAACAAACAGTGCAAAAAACAGTCACGACTTAGCGTCAGGAGGTTCATTTTCTCTCAGGTGTTACGTCGACAAGACATATGGTGACGAAAAACAGCTAGGGTTTGGAGATACTTTGAAGGCCGTTTAAGTAAGTATTGGGCTCCGCAGGCTGGAGATGGCAAAATAGGTTGATTAAGAGGAAGTTGATGTTCGAGGTGGAAATTTGGCAATAAGCTCACATAATACGTTCTTCCGCCCCTACGGTAAGCCTAGCTTGCCTTGGAGAAAATAGAAGTGATACTGTCTGTAGACCAAATGCATACATGATAACGAGCAGTCTTCTAAGACGCATTAAATGTTAAGTGTTTACAACGATCATTCCTCAACTCTCTGAGGTGAGGTTATTGTAGATAATACACCAGACCGTCGACAAAAGACGACCCAACTTTGTGAGATGAAACACCAAACCGAAATAATTGTTTCGGACTAAAACCCGCATAAATAAGTTTTCTAGGTATTCTTTGTATGCCACAAATGCCACCTAAACATTGCCGACACATCCACGGCAGTAAACATTTCAATGCACAACTACTGTCCGATTCAAAGAACAAGATCGCAAAAGAAGGAAAATAGCATCTTTTCGTAGACACTATTCAAAAGTTTAATAGGAGCATGCGGAATTAGTAAATTATCACATATGGCAATTGGAAGAACAAGGAGTGCAGAAACCAATGAGGTTCGTAAATTTTGCAGTTAATTTGCACAATTTATATTTATTCACTGCCTAGGAAGGCATCTATTCAAGTACAGTTAACCAGCTGATATGCGAGGAGAAGACTGGGTCTGAGTTTTCTGATTCGCAGCTTCGCAAAATCACATAGCAGTAGTTCCTGTCGAAATTACAATTTTTATGCAAACATTTTTCAAGTGTAGATCAATGAACTACATTTTACAAGTGAGTCTTCCAAATCCCGAAACTGTCAAATTGTCTGATACATTACGAAGTCAGTTTATATAATAGTAAAATCTGACATTGTCATTCTAGAATTTTTAATAAATTCCTTCCAAACCGCCTAACTGATAGTAGCAAATGGACCTGCCATAACTAAAAATACCTTTAAGATCTCACTGTTTCATGTAGGTATGTAGTCACAGGAAACTGTACCAAAGGTGGGCCGCTCGAAACATGACAGCCCTTGCATCGACCACGCTTGCGTTCCACATCAGACTAGTTCACGCACGGTTGCTCTCCATGACGATGTCTGTTCTACGATCCCATTCTTGTGACATAGTGTCCGTGATCCGCACCAGTTTGCGGAACAGTAGGTACATGGAGATGGGACAAAATACGAAGAAAATGCTTCAGCTCGAAATATTCTGACAATAGGTTAGCACAAAATAATCGCAATAAAGTACAGTAAACATCCCTCAACTATGTCTGCAGCCGTGCCGTGCGTTAAACTGACTTCTACCGAATGTCTAACTCATATGACATGAGCTTTCGCGCTTTTAGTTTCCTATGTTTCCTTTGCAAACCTTGTATTTAACCAGTTTACTGCTGCGTCCTTTAATTCATTTCTAATTTCATTTACCTGGAGTTTGCTTATTCCTAGCTTTGTAGTATATTCCATATAATTGAACTGCTTTCCCAATTAAAAGGTATTTTCCGGAATCTTGTCTTGTTTGTTGAATGAAGTTCCTCTCCATTGACTGCAACATATCAGGTCGCTGACAGGGGTAGAGTGAAGCATTTGGCAACCAACGGATGCTGGCTTCTGTTTGGGGCATTGGATTATTCATACCTGACAATAATAAGTGTGAACTAACTATAGCGCGTAGGCAAGTTTTACTACGCGAAACATTTGAAATCACCACTCAGAGGACTTTATAATAAAGATTTCAGAATCAGCGTTCGAGAGTTAAGCGACTGGCCATTGATTCATCGGGTTAACTGAGAAGACGAAGAGCGAGCCACGAAATCTAGACCTCGCAACGACAAATTTTCAAATCAGACACTAGCTTGATGGATGCTGGAAAGTTAAAGTTTTAGAATGTCAAGGCTAATGCTAATCTAAGCGTAGAACTGCTCCGTTTCATCGTGTTTTTTCTCGACTTTAATTTTTAGACGTTGGCAGCGCCAAGAGGACACTTAATGTGCATGTAGAATTGCACAGACTTCACCAAACATGCACGCCCACCTTTGTGTTTAGCCGCAAGCCGGAAACACAATTCCCATCAGAAGAAGAGCAAACCCAACTTTCTTATCTTTCATTGATAATTCCAGGTAGGCATTCGCTTTTGAAATATGCTCATTAATCTGAAAATGAGATAATTTTAAAATAAATCACGAGAATCGATGGTGAGGTTTGACTCTACAGCCCCAAATAAGTGATACCATATGGTTAGCTATCCAAACATTCGCTGAATGCGAATACGCTGACTCTACAAATATCACGTATTTGCATCTTCCCTACAATTTTCATCCAACGAGTGTCTGTGCCACGGAGAGGAGTGCTTGTACGCCAGCATGGCTTACTTCAGGTATCAGTTCACACGCGCTTCCCTGCGCGTGCTTCGGGCCCCACTTGCATCTTCTTTATTATACTAATCCAGTGAGTGGTTAAGTGGGCTTGCTAATGGAATTGTTCGGACTGCGTGGAACTCCGTCGGTTTCACCACAGTGGCCACGCACTGCGAATTACTACGCGGTTCCTTCCGTGGCCCTACAGTTGTGATTGCGCCCCCCCCCCTATCCTCTTAATGCAGCAAGTGGCTGTGTCGGGGGGAGTGTGTACATGCCGCCTTCACTCGCTTCCCTACGCATGCTTCGAGCTCTGCTTGCGTTCTCTTTCTCTTCCTAATCCAGCGACTGACCAAGTTAGGTATGTTAACTAGTATTGCTTTAGTAGGCAAACTACATGGTATCAATCAATTGGGGCTGCAGAACTAAATATAGAAGAACCGATGAGTACTCAAAGAGAGGCGGGTCAAATCCAAAATCCCAACACGTGCAGTTTCACCGAAAAGCCGCCAGGTGACTTGAATGTTGAGCATAATGAAGCATTCGTTTCTGCATTCGAACGCGAAAGTGCCAGGACGACCGGACTGATAGGCATCTCACCAGTCGGACCGTTAACGGTTTATTCTGCTTAGACTGCAGTCAAGATGTTACACTTTGAGTAGGCCCGAAGTAGGCTTCACATCTCAAGTCCTAATTCTTTCTGAACTGACAGTACGAGTTTGCTTGAAAAACCGCTTGAAGTAGCAAAAGGGCCAACGCCCGCAAACCCCGATCTCGACAGTTTCTCGATTGATGGTAAGACGGTTTTTTTATGTTTGGGTGTGGCTCGCAGCGGAAATTTGAATCTGCTCTACTCATTCCCTTGCACCCCCGTCGCGCATGCGGTAAGTTGTCGTCGGCCCTGTAGGTGACTTTGGATGTATCTGATCGCAGTCGATGCGGCGCAGGCTCTGTGGCTCATGTGATGGAGCGCTTAACGCAGGATGCTCGATCAATAACCAAGTCTGAGTTCCATTCTAACATCACCTTAGGGCCGTAGTTGGGTCGTGGTTAGTTGCTGACAGTATGCGAGCCAGAAATAGAAATTCCAGGTTTGCCCTTATTAATAAGTATTCCTCCTGCACGACTTATTGTGAGTAAATGGGAGAATGTCTGTGATGAGCACAGATTTAACTCCCTCCCCGCTTGGCGGATCGAGTACGCTAGATTCCAGGAAGATTAGGATTTGTGTTAGGATAAGTTACGGGGTTAAGGATATGACTTGATAAAATTTGGCTCTCCTAGAATTTTACGCAGGGCCTACGACATTGTCGTAGCTCATCGTGGTCTTTCATTTCAGTCCTACCACAACAGTTGTCAGACTTAAAATATTGCTTCCCATATTAGTCATGCGTTGCCGGGAGGAACATCTCGGATAGAACAGGCAAAATACACACAACGTGAATGTTCGGAGGCAGTGGTTGGATTCTATCCGAAAGCATATTTTCTGGTTGCATGCTATCCATATTATTATAGTCTGTTGCAACGAAAAACATTTGATCTTTTTTCAATCGGCAAATGACCAGGTAAAAAGAATATAAGTTAAAAGCGACGCCAAAAATCTGATCCTTAACTAATACAGAGGAGGAGTGATGATATTGAAAATGAATATAGGTGCAGCGAAATGCATTATTTCGCATGGAAGTGGGAACCACCAGACACAACAAACTCGTTTAGTTTTAAATTCGATTTCCACCTGGCAAGCCATGGGAGCAGGAATGCTAAATTCCAGGAAGGCTGCCTACTCCCGTGTCCTAAGCCGAACCCTAACGCCATCGTTAACCCAAGCCTTAGCGTCAGCCATAATGCTAAACTTAAAATTAACTCTAACCTTAATCCAAACCCCGCAGCTTAAGCGCAATCATAACCCTGGCTCCGACACTAACTCTTGCCCTAATCCCACTGGAATCTACCACAAGACTACATCCATTACACTAAGTGTTCTTGCTTAGTGACATGCTTCATTAGTAGAATGAGTACACACAGATGAGGGACGCTGAATCAACCGTTTATCGTCCGACAATCATCGTCACTCAGCCGCAACCCAGCACCAGACTTTGATAGTCTGGGCGAACCGCAGCATAAATGCCTCGTCTATTCGTGAATTTGGGTAACCGTTGCGAGGACCAGGCGTGGGACCCGATTTTTACTATTCTCATGTATACACTGGCTGTTGAATGGTTACTTTTCTTCCTTTTAAACTGTAAGAGCCCTAGTTCCCTATGTGGGCATTGGGTTTTCGCGTATACACTCAAGCGTTAGAATGCCACTGCTGACTTGGTTCGTGAACGTGACGGCTGGTTTAATGTCAATAGACAGGTTGACCCCTCTGATTAGATCTCGATGTCTGCCGATAAAAGTCCCCCACTGGATCAATCTATTGCTTGTATGCTCCCCTCAACGGAAAGATATGTGCATCATGGTCTGTCCTTTTCAGTTTCGGAATGTCGTCACTGTCAATTATCAGGAACGACAGATTCGTATTAAGTGTGGATCAGGTTTCTTGCGACAAATTCAGTCTGGACTTTATGAAATGCACGGCTCCCCACCTAGCTGATATGCTGAGGCTGTACAGCGTTTTGAAGAAAGTAGTTGCATGCAGGGGATTCTTCAGTGCCAGCTTCTGTTTTTCAGTTTTCTGTCTGAACGCCTGATGAGACCCCAACTGGAATTCTCTACCGCATCTGGGACATTTTTGCTGGCAAGAACGCACGCGTTGTCTACATGCTACGTTTCTGGAAATTACACGGACAGCGGTCTAAATTCCCCTATAGCCAGAACATCAATTAAATGACTTTTCTGACGTCGGATATTCACCTGACACTGAGTAAATCATCCGCAAGCGCATTCGTTCTAATAGAGTCTGATCCGTATGCGAAGAAAATTTTGCCGCTAGCTCATCGAATGCAAACGCAAGTGATTGTACATGTTTCCACAGTTCGAAAAGCCAATGAATGACGTACGCTACACAGGCTTCAAATAGACTGAGATGGAATGCCATTGCATTGGTCTACAGAGTAAGTTCGCTTGCAACAATATCAGTAAACGTAGTACAATACTGTACGGATACACGTCTACTACTGTTTGTTGTACTATGGAGTGGTAGGGGGCGCTCACCGATCTTTCTTACGGAACTAACTCGTTCCTTTGTGCCTCACGGGCTCTCTTTCAAGTTCAACCGGCAGCTGCACAGCGATTCATGATATAGGCAGTATGCTATTACCGACAACGACAAAGAATAATGGAATGACCATTTCTGACTTATTAGCCGTCGTCAGCCAGTCATACCCAGCCCCAAAGTGTGGAACACTCGAGGCCCGAACGCACGACCTGTTAGTTAGAAGTCCAACGCCGCTAATCACTGGACCACGGGTCCCTTGTCCTGTCTCCCCTGTCTTTGTCGGTAATAACATACTGCCTATATCATGCGCCGCTGTGCGGCTGCTGGTTGGGCTCGAGAGAGAGTCCGTAAGGCACAAGGGAACGAGTGAGTTCCGTAAGAACGATCGGTGAGCGCCCCCACTATTTTATATTCCCGATCGAAGACCGACAGGGCAACGGGCTCGTAGCCCAGTGGTTAGCGGCGTGGACTTTTAACCAACGGATTGCGAGTTCGAGCCTCGGGTTTTCCACACTTGGAGGTTGGGTATGACTGCCTGACGGCGGCTAATAAGCCGGAAATGACCACCCCAGTCTCCCTTGTCTTTGTCGGTAATAACATATTGCCTATAATATTGAGTGTCCATTTCGGAGACAATGCTAGGAAATTGACCTTTATTTTGAACTGAGAAATATTCCGTTTTTTAGCTTGAAGGTTCCGTCGAGTAAGGTTAGTTTACCTGACCTGAACTTCTGTGAAGGGCAAATTAATTGGTCTGTCGTGGGACATTGGGGTTGCGATAAAGCATGAGGACATGTAGTTGGGTATAGAATACCAAACACAATTTCGAGGACTGTAGTCTGAGGAGGGAACGCTAGCAGCTGCAGGGGTCTTCGGTCTGCGCAGTGTTCAGCGACTATATTAAACGTCAAGTTTGAATCCCCCCAAAGCAAAGTAGATCGTTAATAAGGAGAACATACAAGTTAGTTAGAAAAACGCATTTTGCGGCTGTTTCGGGAACACCCGCAAAAACACCTTAGACGATTTTGATAACAAGGCTTGACTACCTCTGAAGTGGTCAAACCCATGCGGTAGGCTGAAAAAGCTGTTTAAAAAGAATACTAAAAATCTGGGTCATGTGAAGACAGTGCTTGGAGTTACATAATTCTTTACGAGGCGCAAATGCTAAATTAATCAGCGATACCCACACCTGCGGAGCGTGGTTTTTAGAAAATAGTTCGGTAGTAGGGTCTCATAATTTGAGAGCGGTACGGACTTGGGACACAACATGTGACAGATGCGTTCTGCAATTAGTAGCTTTGCCGTAGGTTCGAGACAATGTTTTTTGCTAGGCAATATGAGTGCGCAACTGAAACTTTGGATGGAGGGTGGTGCGAAGCATGTGAAGGGCGGTGTGCGTTCATTCCTGATTGAATATATATAGGCAGAATGGTATCACTGACAAAGACAAGGGAGACTGGAATGGTCATTTCTGGCCTATTAGCCGTCGTCAGCCAGTCGTACCCCAACCCCGAAGTGTGCAACACCCGAGGCTCGAACTCGCTTCCTGTTAGTTAGAAGTCAAACACCTCTAACAACTGAGCCACAGGCCCGTTGTCCTGTCGGTTGCGATGGTAGAGGGGACGAACACCGATCGTTTCTACGAAACTCACTCCTCCCGTTTTGCTTTACAGCCCTCTCTCCAGTCCAGCTAGCAGCCGCACAGCGGCGCATGATATATCATGATAGAGTGTACAAGCTGAATGCGCAGAGTAGTCGTCGGCTTGTGCACCACTTTTATTTGGTGGTTCCTCAATTGTCTTTCAACAAGTCCAGACACATTCCTGATGTAAGGAGGATTCGTCAAGTAGCTACTTTGGGTGCTTGACTGGGCTTAACTAGTTCCTTTGTTTTTATCTCTTGTTTTCTCATGCATCGACGTACGAAATCTCCAAGATAGCCGTTCTGGGAAAATAATCCAAACAAGTAGTTAAGCTCAACTCGGTAGCTATTTTCATCAGAGCAATGTGTTTTCGCTCGATGTAGCAGACTGTTGACAGTACACCACCTGTGAGAGACTGGACTGCGACTCTCATAGTATAGAATTATTTCCGCACATGTTCCTTTTCGTCAAACAGACGTGTGCAATGTTCCGACAGCTTTACGCTGTACGAGAACATTTACAAATGAGAGTTTATTGTCAACTTCTTTTTAAAGCGTGAATTTGATTCCAGAAATGGCAAAGTCCATGGTGCTATGGAGCATTTTCAGTCGATCCTTTTAACGACAACAAATGTGTCGTCTATATATCGTACACATAACATAGGGTTAATCAATGGAAGAGTAACCGATTCTAGTTTCTGTGTGGTCACCTCGGCAAGAAAGCCAGATAAAGGTGATCCCATTGGAGCTCCTTTTAGTTGTTGATAATGTTGGCGATCGAACGAAAAATTGGTTTCTCAATGGAGGTCCATGAGTTCAAGTAAGGCAGCTGCAGGAACATCCGTTTCATAGGATTTAAGGAGTTCATCTGTGCATTACCTTGCGAAATCTAGTGGTATGAATGTGAATAAAGAAACGACATCAAAGGAGACCATTATCTCATCCGCGGAAATTGTGATTCCTCTCAGTTTCTCTGGAAACCCTATAGAATTCAAACGGAATTTTTACAATCTCCCGTAAGTGGGCGGTGTTGGTGGAATAGCCGCTTAGAAATTTTGCAATTAGATGCACCGATTGAAGAAACATATATGTAGGAAGAAAACATTTTTTGAGAAAGTGTAGATTTTGTTTTTTAGATCGGGCCAAAGATTATTCAAAAGTTAAAAAAAACTCTTGAAACCTAAATATGCTCAGCCTTTCAGTATAAACTTTAAACAGTGCGTGATTTAATACCAAATGGGTGAAAAAGTGCATATTTCGACAATGCCCATTATAAAATATAATAACATTTTTAGGGACTTCAAAAATCAGTAAAAATACATAGTACATAAGTAGTCACTTCTCCCGAGTGCTGTTGGTAGCCGATCGAAATAACTACATTCAAAGGCCGGAATCCCTAGATTGTGCTCCGCGATCTTCAGTATCACAAATTCCCTAAAGTATTTCTAATCAATCAAAAACGCTTTCGGAATTCCGGTTTGCGTTTCAAAAGATCGGCTAATGACTGTATATAATGAATCATTAATAAACATGGACTTTTGGTCTCTTGAGGCAAACGACCCCATATGGGTGGAAGACGTTTTGAACTGGCGGATATTCATTCAACTGAAGTCGGCCAAATTATGTTTGTAATGGGCAGCTGAATGTACGATTTGATAAATGAAGGCCTAGTAAGCCCAAAACAGTTCTATATACCCCCGTTTATTTGACTCTCTTTATTATACATGAAAAGACGATTATTCTATTAAGCATTATTTTAAAGTAATAATTTCCTTGGAAATTCTTGCAAACTTGATCTCGTCAATTAGATATATACAGATATGTAGCGTTACGGACATATCCGTCACGCAGAATTTACGTATGATGGCAAGTCAAAGACTTAATAAACGGCAAGCCCAATTACAATTTCATTTGTGGATATGTAAGACCTTACGCCACATCGAAACACTTTTTACTTCGTTACAAACGCACTTGGGGTAATTAGTGTGAAAAATTATCCGGGTTCAGATTCCTCACTGTGTCATCCACCCCTATGGATGAAATCTGGCAGTTGGCTTTAGTAATTGAGCTGTAAAAATGGCATAACTTGAATCCATACGACACTAAGACGAGTTTTGATGAAGTAACATTAGCAATACCTGGGTATCTTGACCATCATATTCGCTTTGCTGAATGTTTAGTGTTTGGATTGGAAACCTTTTCAAGCAACAGACCATTCTGAAGTCGCGATTGGGCTTCATCTAGACTCTATCCACCACTGGTGAGCCCCTGTCTGCCAAGTGCAGGTTCGCCCTCCAACGAGGTTCCCTTACCTGTACCTTCGCACACGGCTCACACATGGGACACGCTTTGCAGACCCGGAGGAGGGCAGACAGACATTCCTACACACGGACTGCCACTTAACTGCAGATTTGGCCGACTCGGTATCCATCTCAAGTCTGCCAACGGTTTCTGTTAAGTGACACGACAGTAATGACTGGAATATTTACTTTCAATACTCCTATCGCGGCATGGCTTTGCTGGAGTCTAGTGCGGAAACGTTGAGATACCCTCCTTCTGGACATTTGCGCTGCGGAGAAACGCAACCAACAGCGAGGTGTAATCGGCCCACAATTTGGGGATAGTCACGCGGGGTCAGTGCCTCACGTGGTACGCAGGACTTGACCGAATCAAAGCCCTTGGACTGGTTGATATTATCGGTTTGGCAATTCGCACAGACTACTATCCACAAGAATGCATTGATGATTGAAGAAGGAGACACGATCGCCCGGACAAGAGCTTTATTTGCCTGACGTTTCGGATTCCTACTCGAATCCATCATCAGAGACAAGAAAGCAGAAACGGGTGGTTGTTGCACAAGGGCCTGCGGTATTTATAGGATGCAGTAGCCCTGCTACCGCATATCTATGAACATTCACGGATCCCCCCTTCATCCGGGAACGTCGCACTTGGTGTGATAATGTCTTGATGGCCGACATTCGAGTCGATAATTGCTGCAATTTCATCACGTGCGTTGGATGCTGGCGTGATGATTGCTCGACCATCTGACGCACCGACCCCGATCGTGCCGTTGCCGAACTGGCAATCAAACTGAAATGCCCGGTCATGAGCAGAGATTCGGATTTCTTCATATTCACCAATTACTGGGGCGAGTGTGGCGGTTACTGCTGTATTCAGCCAATCCCATTCAACGCATCACCCAAATCC
>CACRXP010000625.1:322035-367152 GCA_902702965.1 Spirometra erinaceieuropaei | reverse complement strand
GATCCGTCCGAGCCATCCACCTGCGGCCTCTCTCGTCTCCGGTCTTCTTGACTCTGTCTTGACACCGGGCTCGGACGAGGGAGGAGAGAGTGTAGGTAGATTCTACGCAAGTCTACTGGCACTATAAACCCCTGCGTAAGTCACCGTCCCTGCTCCCACCGCTGCCGCAGCTGTGGGGCACACGGTGGACATCGTCGAAATCGACGGTCGAACTGTCAAGGGCAGTTGAGGCGGATGCGGCGAGTGTATGCAGATGCTCCAGGCACTTATTCACCAGTCTATGTGCGATGGATTCGTAAATGGCCGACCACTGAATTAAGTGTATGGGGACAGTGTGGACAGGGAAAGTTGGCGGTGTTAGCGTCGGTTTCAGAGAGGGTGGCAGTGCAGGAGCTGCTTATGGTGGACCTGGTGGGCCGCGGTGTGTGGGTTGGGCTAGGCATGGTGGATGTGCCGGATGTGCTAGGTGTTTCGAGACGGTGGTGATTTCCGCTCTTGTGGGTGCGCATGTGCCCAAGAAGACCCATGCGTTGGATGAATGTGAGAGTGCAGTGAGGATAGTTGAGGCGGATGCGACCAGTGTATGTGGATGTTCCAGGCACTGGTTCACCAATATTTGCGCGATGAACTTGCAAGTGACCGACCAGGCTGATGGGTGAGGTGAAAGTGCGGTCGCAATGAGGACGGGTATGGACCGGGTCCACATAGCTGGTGTTGGCGGTGGTGCGCTTGATGTTTGTCGGTGTTTTAGGGTTGCGTGTAGTGGTGGTGGATGCATGAGCCGTCGCATCGGATGTTGAGGCGACAGAGGAGGATGGCAGTGTGGGGTTCATGAGTGCGGTCAGTGTTGGCTGCAGCCATGGGAGGAGGCAGAGACGGATGGTTGGATATCAGCCGATGTCTTCCGGGTGCTGCAGTTGGTAGGAAGATGTCCAATGAAACCGACTGATGTCCGGAACGTCTGCCGGCATCGTGGGCAGGTCGCGGACGGTTGGTTGTTGGCCCTGCGAGGGGGGCAGATGAAAGTTACGGGCTTCGCGTTTGGCTTTGGCAGCGAGGAAGTGGTTGTCATCATAGATCGCAGCGGCTGTCTTCATTATCCACCTCCAGGTCAGTCGGTTCCAAGTGAACCCATATCAGTTAGTCGGGTTGATCTGTGCCGAGGCGCCATACTATCTTACCTTTCCCTACCTGTTCCTCATTATTGAACTTACTGGTGGTTTAACTGAATGGAAGGAACAGAACTCGACGCGACGCGCTTGGCATGAGTGGGATTGTCAGGTCGTTTGACTTTTGATTGTTAATTCTTTCATAACTCTGGTCTTATCCTGATATTCATAGTCTGGGATTGGCGGTTCTGTCTTTAGCGCTCGCTACAGTGGTGACCCGTTGACGTTCACGCTTATACCTTTAGTTTGTTGACTTTCTATTTGCATACCGCCCGTTTGCCTTCTTCCTTTCTACAATCATGACCTCTACGAATTCCAACGATCCCACTACTTCTCTCAGTGGACTTGTTTCTTCTCTCCCAGACTTTTGGCAACATGCACCAGAGCTTTATTTTTTCCGTATTGGGGCGACTTTTCACTCCGCCAAAATAACACGTGAAACCGACAAGTATTATAAGTTGGTCAAAGCCCTCCCTCCCACCATTCTTTCTCAAGTGCAGACGCTTCTGAGAGATCCCCCGACGGATGCTCCCTACACCAAGTTAAAGGCTGAACTTCTTCGCCTGACATCGGTCTCCGATCGGCAGCGTTATCACGCGCTAGTAAAAGAGGAGGCCTTAGGTGATCGCAAGCCGTCGGAACTCTTGCATCGTATGCGTTCTCTGGCTGGGAACATTAAAATCGACGACAAGTTCTTTAAAGAGATGTTCTTAGGACGTCTGCCGACGTCGGTACAAACAATCTTGGCCTCTGGCTCCGACGACCTAGAAATATCAAAGTTAGCGTAGATGGCTGACCGTATGATGGAGGTTGATTGTTTGTCATTTCCCACGATTGCTCAGGTGTCCCAGCCTCTCAACGTGTCCACCTCTGACCTGGCTGAACTAAAGACACAGACTGCCCAGCTGTCAGCGACTGTTGCCGCTTTGCAGCTGCGCCGATCTCCCGGTCCTTCTCAACGTTCCTTCAGCCGTGACCGTCGTCGTTCCCGCTCTCGCCCCAGGACCGCCAACCTATGTTGGTATCATGTCAGCTATGGCGACAAGGCACAGCGCTGTGTCCCACCCTGCTCCTTCAAGTCCACGCAGGGAAACTCCTTGGCCGGAGAGTAAATGCGGCCGAGCTCTCTGGCAACTCTACGGGTCGCACATTTTACGCGAGTGATAACACGAGCGGCAAGCATTTTTTAGTCGACACTGGCGCTCAAATTAGTGTTATCCCTCCCACGCCAGCCGACCGACGTTGCCCAAACCATGGTCTTTACCTTCAAGCCGTAAACTCATCCCCCTTTACAACCTTTGGATTTCGATTCCTCTCTCTGGATATTGGCCTCCGGCGATTATTCCCCTGGATATGTGTGGTTGCTGATGTTCCCACCGCTATCCTTGGTGTTGATTTTTTGGCCGCCTTTGATCTTCTGGTGGATTGCAGACAACTTCGCCTCCATGATCGCGCAAATATCCTCACCGTCAAAGGATCTCCTCCATCCTCAGCTTCTAACCAGCTCTCCGTCTTTGACCCAAACCCTGACTGTCCATTTCGTAGACTCCACTTGAGGTGGACGGGCGATGGCGGAGTCGGAGTGGGTGGAGGGACGGTTGAGGACGCCTCTGAAATGTTCGACCAGTCGCTGTAGAATTTGTGTCCTTTCAGTGAGTAGGGTACTGCCGTCGGCGGTGAGAAGAGAGGCAATTCCTTTGGCTGCAACACCGTGAACAGCCGTGATCACGACGATGAAGTTCTTCCATTCGTTGAGGTCCGCGTACCCTTGGATCTCCCTGGTCTTGCGAGCCGTCCAGGCGTCCTGTATCTCCCACAGCCGCTGTTGTGTAAGGCGACGACTATGGTAGAAAGCTGCTTTGTTGTCGTCAGAAGGGTGATTGGAGTAGGCTTTGTGCAGTCGGTTATTCTCGGCGAGTAGGTTGCTGATGGCGGCATCATTGCCGTCGAACCAGTCCTGATGTTGGCGAAGTGCGCGACCAGGAACAGTCAGGACGGTCGACTGGACCGTGTCCCTCAGTTGACACCATCAGTTTTACACGGAGGCATTCTCGTCTGCGGCGGTAGCGACTGGAACGCAGGCTAGACGTTGAGCTAGCTCATTGTTGAAGTAGAGATGGTGTGCGGGCAAAGACAACAAGGCAATATTCAACCTACCTGGGAGTCTCCAGCGAGGCCGTAGGCGAATCCTCATCTGGGATATGACGCGCGATGGTCGGTTCATCCATCGGCATCCGTGATCACATTTGTCACCATAGCCTCTAGCTAATCTAGCCTCCGGACGGGGACATTGTCCAGAAGGTGCCAGTGTAACGATCGAGTTACGAGACACAGTAAACGACGCGTGCTATCAAAGCGGGAGCGCAGAGGCAGGTTTTCGCATATTTTTTTTCGTGATCGACGATTCATTATGCTGTGTCCTACTGTAGGACGTATCAGATCTGCGCTTAGATTCAGTCGTCGATCTCGGCACCGCGGACGACGTACGCTCTACCTATGTAGACACACCCTGCCGCAGGATTGGAGTATGTTCGGAAAACTACTTGCCAGTTATCACAGTAATCGTTTCATACTCGTGCCTATTGACTACTTTAAGCAGTGGTGCAAGGTGAAACCCTTCCAACAGCGTCCATCGTCAGCAGGTGCATTAAACGTTATAGGGCGTCTGCAGTAGCAGACTCCGATCGATCACGACGTTCGAGACCCATTTTCTGACTGAGCTGTGTTCCATGAGATACACAAAATAACGACCACTCCTCATTATCCGATGTTGATTGGGCCAGTTTTGCGGACGAGACGAACGTTCAGGCGAAGTCTATATGACTTTTTCAATCACGAATCGTCCTATGCCCTGAACAATTATAAGCTCCATTGCTTCCTAACATACCGAGTCGTCGTGCTCAGTTCGATCGGATTTTCCTCCGCGTTGTTGCAGCTCTTTCGCGAACTGAGATTTCCTGCGGATATCCACCCACTCCCGTTAATTCCTGCTGAAGCTATTTGTATTGTGGATTGCTTCGGAGTCGTCAAGGGAAGACTCGTTACAGTTTACGGGCTCGCTTGCCAACAACAGAAAATTCGTTACGACCGCCGCCGATCTAGTCGGGAGCACCTTGTTGCCAACCCATAATTCTTATCTAGGCCGCGGGCGGCTGTCTGGTTTGCTCCCAACTTCCATTGGCTGTAACAACGTCTATGCGCCATTGTTCATCAACCACTCGCCACCACGTTCGCACTCCGCGATCCACGAAGGATTTATCTCGGATCACCATAACTAACTCAAGCCAATTGCCCACCACGACCCACATCCTGACCTCGATACCAACTATTTTTGAAGGAGAGGCAGTGTAATATCCATGAATATTGTGCATAGACTCCTTAGGTACTTCGCCATATTTTATTCGACTTTGAACGCCCTATCCGACGGGGTCGCGATGGGGCCAGATGGACCGAATGCTTGGAACGACAAGGGGCTGCTTGTTTTACCTGGAGAGAAGGCCGGAAACAGAATGGGTTGTTGGAAGCTCAACTATTGTTCCGTCTCTCGTCGTCTTGTGGTTCTTAGATCCCGCCTGTTAAAATATCTCTATTTGATCTTTCTCCCATTTCTAAATCTTCGTTGGTTTTCATTTGTGCGTCACTTTTCAGAACCATGACTTAGTTCTACTTTCAGGTCCCCTATCACCTATTTGTGCGTGATGATACAGAACGGTTAGAAAGTTGACAATGTGCTACAGCAGAATCTCCGCAGATAAATCCACTTCACTTCAGTCGTGACTCCAGTACACAGTCAAAAGACCGATCATCATGTAATGTTTATGTGATATGCTTTGCGAAACAGTGGATGGGTAAGGACGACACGCACGTGTGCAGACATGTTGTTTACATAGTCAGGCGTCCTGAGAAGTCCGCCTTCATAACGAAATGCTGGAATTCATATAACCACCGGATTTGTAATTTCAAAAGGCTAAACATCACGGAAATTAACTGAAGCCCATGCTGATTTCCACCAACCGACCTAAAACATTCACTGTTCATAGAACTAAAAAAATGAAATTATAGCCGTCTAAGAGAGTTAGGTGCACAAAGACAATCGGTCAAAATTTGGAATGCTTAGTAAATTAGGGAAAGATGTCGTTGCATCCTCTTCTACCAGTTTAGGACAGCTTAAAAATTTTAAGTTGCTTTTACTGGTCTTCTTAACTTCCAATCGCGGTTTTTAACCTTATCTTTGGGAAGTGCGGTAGGCCAGGCTTTATCTGTGATGAGATTTCTTCGGACTAATCCGCCCCTTCTTGATTCACCAACTGACGCCTCTTCACCATTTGTATCTAGGTCCTGTCTCCATTGTTTGCGTTACAGTTGAAAAATGCTGACATCTTAGTGATTATGAAGGCTCGTTTTACTCACACCGAACTCGAGCACCTTGCCGCCTGTATTTTGATTATGATTTTCCCTGCCCTAGGTGCTTATGGAAGATAACAGTAGGTTAAATTTTAACTTAATTTAGCAAGAAAACCAATCACTGGCTCTAATGGACCTTTGAATCTCTATTTGCCAGTTACTGACTCTTTTTGTGAGTGCTGCTTGAGTGAAATATTAGGCCTTACCCAGTCGTAGTCGGTGCGCTTAACATCCAATTTTAAGTAACCTTTTTCTTTGGACTATTTCTTGCGTCGGACACACTTAATCAGAATAAACTTCACAAATTTTGCCACTGGAGACTTGTTCTCTCAATAAAACTGTAACAGGAGTCCTCAATGCTAAAAACTGATCTATCCGTTTGAAAAACGCCGCATATTTCTCAGAGGTTGTCGATTTTCTCAGTTCTCGATTCTTTCCGTCAAGTCAAAAACATGCAAGGATCTTAAAAGTTGTTTTTACACAACTGAGTATATTCGAAATAACGTAAGAATCTCGGAAAGAAGACGAGTGCTGCATCGATAGACTGAAATTTCATATAATTTCGTAGTGCGGATAAATCTGGTTGCGTCCTAGGTTTACAAATGCGAGTTAAGAGTGTAAGTTAAAAGCACTTTAAAGCAGCGCTCTGATTAAAAAATTAAAAGGGTCTGAGGTTGGTTTTGCCTGAAAATTATATTATGACAACAGGAGGTATTTACAAAAACATTTATGACAAATCTCATAGAGTTAACTACCTGATTAAATTTCATTCTCCAGGTAACCAAGCTCGACTGCTGGAGTTTACTCTTCCTCTGCCTCTTATCAGTCATCTGTCATATTTCCCTTTAAATAACGAATTTCAGGCAGCAGACCTTAATCTTTTTGCCATTTTATGCATTTTCAGTCCGCTTTGAAGCCCCGTATTTTGCATATGAAACGGCTGGAAGATTCTCCTGTTATTATTTCAGCCGTTTTAAGAAACACCCATTTCAGAAATGAAGTATTGAAGTTGCAAGCTACATTATAAGAAGGCTTTCGAGGTCCTGATAATTCCAGACCGCGCACCATACAATAAAACGCCGGTCAGATGCGCTGGAATGCTACTTGTCATAGTTGGAAACACTTTGTCCAGCAAACTGGAAGCGTGTCCGTTCAAAAGCGTCATAATAATCCGGCAAATAGTTCTGCATGCCTGTGAGAGCGATTGCTTGATGAGGAGCTGATGGGCCCTCATCAGCAGACGAGGGCAATTTTTTCTTTTATCAGATCTACGCAGGAGGTCTTCCGGCCTGGCCCCCCTTTTCCCTTCATCGGCCCCATCCTCGGGTAATCTGCCTTTCCCCCAAAGCCTACATCTGAGGCTGGAAATAAACATATAAGGAGGAGAAATTAGTTATCGGAATGCGCGTATGTAAATAGTAGGGCTGCCTGTAAGCGTTAATATCTTTGTGGGAGTCATAACCTTCAGGTCGAGAAAAGCGCACAGTGGCAAAAAATTAGTTCCATGCAACTATCTCCCCGCTCAGAAGTGGTGATAGTCTTATTATTAAGCAAAGAGGTTCCTCCTCCCTCCCACCATTCTTGGGGTACGCTCGTAGAGGCTAGACTGGGATTAGGTACTTTTTAACGCGGCCCACCCTCTGAGTGGTGTCCCTCATGTCTACTTGAAACGTCATTTTTGCAGTTGAGAATCCAACCTTTTGAAGATGCCCCTTTATCAGGGAAGGGTTGTAAAAGGGGCAACTAGGAAAAAAGTGGACGGGACTTCGCGAAAAAGGGCTGCCTTTTATTTTGTTGAGTTACATATGTAGGAAATCAGAACCACAGGGTCAGAATTATCACCTGGGAGACTTATTTTTCTCCTCGAGCGAGAAGCATCGTTTTGACAAAATTCCTACATTTGCACAAGAGATTCCCTGCCAGCTCCAGCCTCGGCTGGCCGCGCCTCGCCGTTGTGGCCAGAGGAGGCTATGACGAGGCCAGACCTGGCTGTCTGGCGTATCAATCGACATGACGAGAGAGAGAGAGAAAGAGGGGGGAATTCGCTTTATTTTTAAATTACACATTCAAAATTTTCAGCCACGCCTGATCACATCGTCCGAAAAAATGTGCTAAGTGGTTCTCTATTCCTTTTCGATCTCGCCAATTATAGTCTCAGGTTCTTAAACTATCGGCCGTCGCAGTATCCTTAAATGTGTCACCGAGTCCTCCATGCCTCGGCGAAAGCAAACCAACGATAATCGGCACATGTAAGTACGCAATCGGACAACCGACAGTTCGACCGTAGATTCTGACGATGTCCACCGTGTGCTACACAACAAGGTGCAGCAGGCACGGTGGCATGAACGTGAATTAGTCTATAGTGAGTGAGTGAGCTCGCAAATCACAACTTCGCCCAGTAAGCAACGCCGCCGCACAACTGCTTCCAACGTGTCCTCGATGTCAACGGACATTTCGGGCTCGAATCGGACTTGTTGGACATCTTCGGATTAACTGCGCCTCTCGAACGGCACCAACCATCGTCCCCCCGCCTGCCTCTTCCTCCTCCTCCTCTCCGCCGCCAACTAACCCTGACAATTATTCTGACCCACCACTTCCATCATCCTCCTCCTCCTCCTCCTCCTCCTCCTCCTCGCCCACTGCTTCAACGGCGGCCGCTCAGGCGACTGTCCCGCGCACAGCAACCGACACTACCACCACCTCCCCCGACTCCAGGGATGAGGATCACGACTACACCTGCCCTCACTGCGACCGTACCTTCACCTCACACATCGGCCTGGTCGGTCACTTGCGAATCCATCGCACAGAGCCTGGCGAACCAGTGCGTGGGGCACCAACCTACACCCACCGCACTCGCCTCCACTGCCCTCGCACCTTCAGGCATCGCATGGGTCTATTCGGCCACATGCGCATCCACGAGAGCGGCCTTGACCGCACTCCCGACACACCCACCACATCCACCGTTCACACCCCCACCCTCGCTCCATCCGTCTGCGCCACCACCACCGCCTCCTCTGTAGCTGACACTGACACCGCCGACTTTTCATGCCCACATTGTCCACGCACATTCACCTCACACATCGGCCTGGTCGGTCACTTGCGAATCCATCGCACAGAGACTGGCGAACCAGTGCCTGGAGCACCCACCTATACCCACCAAGCTCGTCTCAACTGCCCACACTGCCCTCGCACTTTCAGGCATCGCATGGGCCTATTCGGCCACATGCGCATCCACGACGACCTGCGGTAGACAACCGCCGGCCACACCACACATTCACTCACTCTCTACCTCCTTCACCACCACCTTCACCCCACCAGAAATCAACTCTCACACACCTCATGCACCCAACTGCCACCTCCCACGCAAGTGGGAAGTGTGCATCTCGACTCGGTCCCCATGCGGCCTCGGCTGCACGAGTGACTTGAGTCCGAGACTATCCCGACACGTCAAGTGTCGTGGATAGGAAGGTTGCTGATTGACGCCCGCTCTCGGTTCACGCAGTTCGTCACGTTGTGTGTATGTGTTGTGTAGTGGCGGACTGGTGGGCTGGGAACGGGATGAATTAGCACCTTCCATGGCACTCTCACGCAAGTGAGAGACACGCCGTTCAACCCCCGTTGTGTGAAATCCTGGTGTTGTGTGCATGGGGGGCCAGGTCGTGCCGTGGCGCCCGCAGTCATGGTCAGTCGACCATGACAGCCACCGCGCCCATTCCCCACTCCAGTCTGCTGACCGGCTCGGACAGCGGCTGGGGTGTGGGAGTGGGAAGGGAGAGTGAGATCGACGACTCGGCGCACTTTCTCCTCACTATAAACAATCTGACGCGCTTGAAGCTATCACGGTGCGTTAAAAGCCGTGGCTTGGAAGGTTGCCAACTGACGGGGTATCTTGGACCTCCTCCTCGACGGGAGGCGGTCTGAGAGTCAGGCTGCAATGGCTCCTTTTTAATGTGGCCTTTATGGCATTCCCACCACAGTGTGGGATCCGAGCCAGGCGTTGGCGGCACGCCCAGGTGCGGCTTCGGCCGTGCCAGCCTCCAAATCTATGTTGTGTTGGTTCAAATCCTGGTTATTGTTGTGTGGACCAGGGGGTGTGGTTGAACGCCAAGGTGAGGATCCGTCCGAGCCATCCACCTGCGGCCTCTCTCGTCTCCGGTCTTCTTGACTCTGTCTTGACACCGGGCTCGGACGAGGGAGGAGAGAGTGTAGGTAGATTCTACGCAAGTCTACTGGCACTATAAACCCCTGCGTAAGTTACCGTCCCTGCTCCCATTGCTGCTGCAACTGGGGCACACGGCGGACATCATCGAAACCGATGGTCGAACTGCCAGTGAGTGTATATTTGCGCAGCGTCTACCGCACTCTCTTCTCCTCCCCCACCCCGGACCCAGTGTCAAGTCTGGGTCAAGAAGATTGAAGGCGGGCGAGGACGCGAGTGGCGGACACGACCGGACCCGCACCTATGCGTGCCACAACACTCCCTGGTCCACAACATACACTGGATCAGGATTTTTCACCAACAACAACACCCCAGCAGGGGTCAGAAGGACAAGGATGATGACTGGACAGTCAAGCCCACCACCTGTATACCCAGCGGTAGAGCAAGCGCATTTACCGGCAGGAAACCAGATGTCAGGGAACTGAGCGCATATCTGGCTGCGAGGGCCATGGTTTGCTGATACTGGCACAGCACACGCTTTCAGACCTTTTGACCTAGAGGGATAACACATGGTCCTGCATTTAGCCTGGGCCATCACCCTTTCAAGGTTGGGTAACCAAACAGTCGTCGACTGAGAGGCACTACCAACAAAGCACACACACTCTCCTCACATGCATGAGAGTGCCACAGATCGCTTGAAAAGGGGCCGTGACAGCCTGGCTCTCAGCCCACCAGTCCGCCACTACACACAACACACACAATCGGACAACCAACGTAGCGCTCACTATCACATGACATAAGAGAGTGGACAGACAATTGTGAGAAACGACAGTTTATTGATCATGTGCAAGGGAAAGAAATCGGTGTGTGAAATATATACAAGGATAGAGTTCTCCTTCATCGTTCATTAAAAGGCTTCCTCATCAAAAACGGCGACCAATTCCCCTGGCTACTGGTGATTCCTTCAAAAAAATAAGACCTGTGGTAAAACATACGTAAGGCCGTTGTCATTGGAATGATTAATAGCGTCGATAGCAACGGGAATGCGATTCCCAGGTGGCATGTCAAAAGGAGGCGTCCATCAGGGGAAGTCTGAAGGAGGCTTGGCGTTTCGAGTAGAGAATTCATTTGCCCATCCTCAGACACTGGAAAGTCGTTCACACAGCTCTCTGTGCATGGCCCTAATTGACTGACTGTGGGCTGCATCGGATTAACGTTTTAACGTGACTAGCGTCGCCCTCACCCTTGTTGACTGCGGAAATAATTGGAGTCCCCATTGCCTCATTCTGTCACTGTCGCCTGTGAAAATGATCCGTAAAACCAAATAGGGGGCAGGCTGATTAGTATAGCTATTGGTTGAGCTGTCGGTGGATATTCAGGCGTCTTTGCAGCCGCCCTAACATGTGATTATCACCACGGCCTACAATCTCTAAGCCGGTGCAAGGAGGTCTGGATATCCACCGTTACATTAATTTGCCTGTCCCCTATTCAGTTTTACGAAGCTACTTCATATGAGGCGGTGACGGCGTGAAGATAATTGGGACGGCCTCTTCTGGTGAATTAATAATGTACATTACTATAACTATCATGATAGTATGTAAGAGAAAAAATGTATGCGGTGATAGCGGCAATTTTCTAAGTTCACTCCCCGCATCCTTGGGGGAGGAGGGAGGAAGAATAATTGTGGATATTCAATGCCACCAGTGGGGACTTCTCGAAACTGAAAACATGTAGGCAGTAATTCAAAGCAAAATGTCGTACCCTATGGATGCTGTGCATGCGTTTAGATCGACCTCCATTCCGGTCCTTAGACCCATGGAACAAATAGCCGTTTGTCGGACTTCCTCGGTGTCTAAGTTGTTAAAACGGGGATTTTGGCCAGTGGAATCCGTAAGTTCCAATAAACAAAAAGTAGACCTGCCGTTGAGGATACCAATGGACAGGCAAGGAGAGACCGTTCCCCTTGAATCTGCCCCCGTAGAACTCTTTTTCAAAGGACTCAGAGGTTGCTTTCGTCTGTTTACGCTACTAGCTTCTCTAGTCTGGATGCATACAACTTTACAAAATTAAGTTGACTGATGTATTGCTGCAGTTGTTTGGGAGGAAGTCACGGTTTTGTTGATTCTATGAAGTGAGATGACGCGCTACCTTGCTGAAATATTACTCATTAGCACGGATGTGTTCGAATGAATTCAATTGGCTGCCCGGCGCTTTTATATTGTTCAGTGCCGCTTGACTGTCTTCAGGGAATGGCAATTGGTCTCATTTTAGTGCTGGTAAAACACCCTATCTGGCACAGATATGAACTATGAATTTTGAGTTCATTGCACTGTCGTCCCTTTCCCTTGTTGTGCCATTTGCTAATATGAAGGAACTAGTAATGATTATTACTCAGTTCACAAATACGTTACTTCGGAAACAGTGAAAGAAGAGACTTCATCGAAGAGGCTGATAACGAACGTTAGTTGTTAGACGCACGTCTAGTTTGCCTAAATGGTCCACCAATCAGCGACCGAAGTCGGTACTCGCCAGCGACCGACGTGTAGGACAGAGAAAATGGACGTGGCAGCTAAGCGGTGGTATGCAGGCGCGCCTTCTCAACGATAGATGGACCACGGACGTCTTCGTCGAGACAAGTGAGTTTAAGCAAGAACTGCTTACACATCGCAACCAGCAATGGCCTTATGTCCCCAATGCCAATGGGCAGCACTGAAAAAAGGCAAGGGCATCGACAATTTAGGCGGGTCTATCCCCGGTGAAAGGTTGGGTCCTTCTGCGTAAAAGTGGCAGAACAGCCTCTTAAAGGGTTCATTCGCAGTTCTCATAATCAGTCGGAATACCAAGCAACTCACACATGGCCCGCAGGCGGAGTGAATCACCAGGAAAATGGAACTATCACCTTTGTCGCGGCGGCTTAAACCAAGTGCGGAACCTTGTCGCTACGACCTCCAGGCAGGGTTCGATTAGGAAGAGAAGTTGCACGCCAGTTGAGAGTGTTGCATCTTGTAAGAAACGAATTGAGACTAGGTTGTCGAGGACCAAACTGCTACCGCTACGTACGTACAAATGCGTGCCAGGCGTGATATTGCAGTACCATTTGGGCACGGGAATATGGACTCCTCCGTATTACAAGCGTCCTTGCCCTGCATTCCAGGAAGTCAGGCTTAGGGTTATGGGAGTCGGTGTTAGGACTCGGGTTAAACTTAGGACACAGGAAACGGTACTCCCGACAAGCTGGCGCAAGGTTACCTGTAGAAGTCTCGGGTCCATATTCCCGTGCCCCACCCAAGTACTTAGTCAGATATTGTGCCAAAATTCATCCAAATTCGTCTTGCCCTTGGAACTTGGTCAGCGACATCCAGACCGGTCAGTCAGCGCTTGGGTGTAAATTCGACATTGTTAAAACCGTCCAGGACCCGTGTCTGAGAATCCAGTCAATGGCGGAGCTAAACAGAACAGGCGATAAAACGCAATCTTTCCCAACGTAAGAACGGATACCGAACGGCTGGGAGGTATTTTATGGACTAGGGGTCGAACGATGGTGGAGCAATAGTAGGCCCTGACCGTGGCGATGATTTTTGCTGACATGCAATCTAATGACCGTCTCCGCCATAGTGAATCACGACGGAGCGGGAAAAGCAGACTGCAATTGGCCGCTGGTAGCAATGTCCAAGTCAGGAGTGCGCCATAGGGTAGAGGTCTGGTCCGCACATCCACGTCCTGCTGGCAACCCGGCTTGCTTGGGTTTTGACCTCGAGTCGCGTAAACTCTGAAATTGCCTAAGAATGGAAACGGCAAAGACACCTACAGCAACGTCGACGAGACGTATGCCCCGGTAGTTCTCACAATTTGTTTTGTCTCCCATACTGAGAAGAGGCTCAAGGCTGCTCGAGCCCGTTATCAGAAACGAACTCATCTCCCCCTTGACGCCAAGGTCTCAGCGTCGAGATAAGACTCGTAGATTTCAATGGGCACACCGTCATCCCCGGATGCCTGTCTGTTGGCCAGCCCCGGTATTGTGCCGATCATTAATTACTGATACAGTAGGTCATGCGACACTGCGTAAGCTGGAGGGCGACAACACTACTACAGAGAACGGCGTGGGATTGATGGTGGCTTGTCAAGCCACAGCGGTGAATGCGAGCTGTTAATTACAGTACGTATATGGTCGCACGGCAGCCACGTGCTATAAATACTGCACTCCTTGACCCACCATAATCCTTTTCTGCGACTGTCTCTGATGACGGGTTCGGGTGAGAATCCTAAACGTCAGGCCAATAAATTTCTTGTTCCAGTGATAGCACCTTCGTCTTCTGAAACAAAAATCTCTTCCAGCCGTTCAATATTCGACCCGGCGCTCGACAATCCGCGACATGGTGGCCAGAACTGGCATTATTACAGTATAAGGCCTCTTGTGACTTTTGGAATGCAAAATCAACTACAAGACGGTTGTAAGCGTCTGGGCAAGAAACACGCTCAATGAGCATGAGTTTTCTTTAACGCGGGCGTAATAATCGAAAATAATATAAGATATACAGCGACAGCACTAACCAGGGAGCGAAAAGAGGCAACAAAGCAAATAAAGTCGCCACACTAATCGTAAGGGACTGTCAGAAAAGGGTGTTGATTGTGTGCGTATGCGCAGAAAACGTCTACTCGGTCTTTTTTTGCGATTGTGCGCTTCCTCCCGCCTTCTTTTCCGAACCAAGGCCTTTGCACTGGGAATACAGGTCATTTAGGGAGAAGGCAGATATGATGCTGTCCCAGCAAAAGGCAAATTTCATCGGTGTCTTCGTTTTCAAACTGATTCCCGGGCGGCGATCTATCTCCTTCCCTCCCCTGAACATGATTATCGTGGGCAGCTGTTTCGACCAGGTCGAATTGTCGACGTTGCAGGCATGAGCTAGCTCGGGTGAACGAGTCACATCGACCTTGCCAAACTTCAAGAAGGGTAGCGCATAATTGTGAGAGAGCTCGGAAAATATTGGAGCTAGCGCGTTACAGGCCGGCGACCAGGCAGTGTAGAAGGCTATAATCCAAGTGACACGAGGGTCGCCATGCCTCACAACCTCATCAAACGTCTGCGGACGAAAGTATAAGACTGACTCTGGACCCTTGTACACAGGTTGGAAGAGGAAGGCAGACTGGAGGATCCATAAAATGCCATAGAGACAGGCGAAGGTCACGCTCTGACGCCAAAACATGAAAAGATTGCATAACTTGGTGTACATGCAGAAGTGAGCGACATAATCTGTGATGGAAAATTGTCGCTTATTGCGGATGGTGATGAAACTTGCCAAGAAAATTATGATTTCGTATTCTTGGAAGTCCAAAGTGCAGTCATTGAAGAGAATTTCACATAACCCAGGAAGAGTTTTGCAACAAGGGAAGGCAAAACTAAGAAATATGTTCACAATATAATAAGGGTGGAGAAGCTGCTTAAATCCGCCGCGGCCGGTGGAGTACATCTACAAAAAACACAGACTAGTTTAGTTTTCGCCAAGCGAAATTATGATTTGCATTTTCGATAACCAGGGAGAGAAGAGCAAAGATTGAATAAGCACAAAAAGCATGGTAAAAAAGAGGTCGCGTCCATTCTTCCCGGTGATCAAATGGCAAACTACGACACAGGTTAGTTAGAAAAAAGGGCATTTCTTGAGGCTGCAACCGTGCCCACGACCAGATACTAGTCAAATGTGTGACAACGCTAGAGATTCTGACTATAATTCATGGTTGAAGGTGTCGTTTTCCTGTTCTCAGGACTTTTCTAGAACTCGTACTGTGCAACCGGACTAATTAATGCGGAAACTACTCCCTTTAACCCCTTGGTATTAGAGGCAACGAGATATCTGGGCAACAATCCAAAGTCGAGTGGTACAAAGAACGTAATCTTAAGCTGCCACAGTCTCATCCAGTACCTCGTATATGAATACACATTTCAAAAATAAATAAAAACATGGGAAGGCACTAAATTGGGGAAAGAGGTTCTAAAATAATGAAACCCTCCCGCACTTCCTTGAGTATCTAGAATTGGGCCAGTAAGTTTTTGAGGGAGGAAAATTGTCCGACTAAGACATAGGCAGTTATACACGATCAGTGATGGGATTTGGTAGTGCATGAAGACCTCGGAGTACAGTAGTGTGGAGAGAGAGGTGAAAGTTAATAAAATTCAAAACAAGATTTTGAAGACCTACGCTGACGGAACGTTTCAGAAAGATCTGATGGAATCTTAAGAAAGTACAGTGACACGTATGATTGCGACAACTGTTTCCTGAAAAAATGTTTGTGACCACAAGTCTGCTCGCCCAGACCTCTCGTTTTTGACGGAGTCAGAAGCTGGTGGTTAGAAAAAGTATGCAAACTGAAGCTGATGGGCTAAATTGGCCCTTCTACGGAATGCGGGTCTTATTACTATGACTCCGTCTCAATGTGGTTTTTGGGTGCTTAAGTGTGCTTCGCGTGCGTGTAGGAACTAACACGTATATGGAATGCTTAGAGTTGAATTCGGCCGCAGTCCCACAACAAGCGTTAGTCATGTCGGCTTTCTGTGCCCATTCGAACATGGAGGGCGCGTAACGAGTGCGATGTATACGAAATGTCTACTTCACTATAATCCTATTCACGTGAGTCACCATTAAGACTTCACTGCAAATCATGGACGAACTGACACCTTAGCCGTATGCATACTTAGGTGTATTTTGTGCTCACTCATAAACGCGGGACGAAACTGAAAGATCTCCGCAGCATTCAGCTGTGGAAGAATCAATTGAGATGGCATGCAGGAAGTCACCGAGGTTATTTCTCAGTAGCTGAATAGAAAATTACTCATAGAGCCCTTAAAACGGCAGAGTTACACACCACTGGCTCGAAACCTCAGCTGGTGCGGTGGCAAACCCGAGTCACTTTCGAATACATCTTACAACCTTCCAGTTCTACTTTCCGACTAACTTGGACTCGTGACAGTTCTAGCCACTGGCGAGCCTGTCAGCTTCTCCTATGTCATGGTCGATATTCTAACGTGATCGCGCGAATTCCGCCTCACCGGTACCAAGCGCGCGTAAATGATGGAAAGTGGTGGCCTTGCAGTCGCCCACAGCATTTGTTCAAGTGTTGTTTTAGCAGCTGCAAACTGCGTGAAAGACGGAGTTTATCAACATGGCAGACCCTGGAGTCACAGTAAGCCAGGTGGACAGGAAAGAGTCCATCCGTTAGCTTTCTTGTCGGTCACCCTGCGCTTCTAATGATGGTGGATGGTGGAACAGCCTTCGGTGAAGGATAGCTGCAGAACACATAGTAATGAGGTATGGCACACGAACTGCCCTATGGAATGGCCGGATAACGCCCCTTCAACATGGCTACCGTCAACCGCAATTGAACGGATTCTCTTCATTAGTGCTTTTCGGTTAAGTCCCGATAAGCCAAAACGCTGGAGTTTCGAAAAAGAAGTCCGGAGAGCTGTTGAAGACCCGCTCATACCGAATATTTCCAAGAAGAATCATGAAATTTTAGTCAGGATAGATCAGGCATGAGCGAAGTCGTACAATGTATTTACTTGTTACTTGATACGGCTGTGATTATGTTTGATCTAGCCGGCCTCGATGATGTCATGGACTGTACCCCTCCATGCCTCACGATCCACAGCAACTGATCTGGACAGCTCAACCCATTGTCTTCGCCAGCGACACAGACCAAATACCGAAGGTCTGGGAACCGTCTCTGTGTCCTGACAAACTGTCGGGCCAGCTTTGATATGACTTCCTTTTCGACATCTCCGAGTGGATAACGGTGTCATTCCAAGGGCAGCAACGCCGAGCTTTTGAGGCAGACGACGAAGAACGTGTTCATGCCACTGAGGTTGTCCTTCTTGAATGACCCGAGATATCATTGAGATGTTGTCGTAGCGACTGCAGACTGTCTCATTTGAGACGAAGTCAGTGTACTTTATTCGGATGATTGTCTTCAAGCAGCGGTAGTCAAATACCTCAAACTTTCGCCCACCTTCCACGCGCACAGCCCGGCATCCACAATCGCACAGGATGACTGACCGGACGAATGCACGGAACATCTGAATCTCCGTGGCGATGGATGTCGTGTCGGGCCCATAGACACTTTCGAAGGCTTGAGAAAAGCCGGCGTTTTGGGTGCAGATGAGAGATTCACTTTCAAGCGTGTGCGGATGAGAACATAGTCCGACCCACGAGCATTGCCAGTTTCGGTACCGCACATCGATCTGTTATCGTGAACCCAGCTGCAGAACCTTGAGCTGATTATAATGTAATCGACCTGACCGGCCGTATGACCGTTTTTGAGTACTAAGTCAGCAGATGTTTGTGGTAATGGAGGAGGCACGTGCTGGTAACAAATATTCGATTATATCGAGCAAATTTCATCATTGGCTGCCATTGTCGCATCGCGGATTAAGTACAAAGCAGTCAATAAGTTTGCTGTTTGAAGTCGCCAGGTCCAGTCCGGCCACTCCAGTTCACGGCAACAATCAGCACATCACGGCGAGGAAGTTTTTAAACTAACGGCTGAGGTTGTGAGTAGACAATGTGTTTGCCGCGCTGTTCGGAGGCTGAAATTGATGCTTACATAGAGACGACAGTTATTTTCGTAAAGTAACCCTTGGACGCACATAGGCCATGCGGTCACTGACTGGTTCCCAAGCAAGTAGTCCACGGTTCGCTTGATGCAAGAAGGTGATCGCCACATCGTCTTTACCAGACGAGTCGTTTAGGCCACTGTGGCACAGGATGAAGTGTGAGTTGATTCCCGGGATTTTCATCTACCGAGCGCCAGAATCGGGAGTTCGGAATTCAGACAGGCGGCAGACACCCACATTGTACTGATTGAGACTGTGCGCCGTCAGACTTTAGGCATCAGGGTTTAGAAAAGTTTGCACATCCTAGCAGCTAATACTTAGGGTCCGTTCCGGATTGAGTAGTCCAGCTCGTATACTATTCGCCCGCACCACTGGACAAGAGTTGCGGAGTGTGTCGGTTCGCGCGGACGCCAGAGCATGGGTCGTAATACTATATTCGGATATATTTTCATGGTTTTTTGAGAATTATGAGTACAGACGGGTCCTCAACCGACGATCCGATTATTTGTCTCATCTAACGCTTTGGTTCAAGAACGAAATACAGGGCAGCGGTGGCAGGCACATTTATGTGGCGGCACTTTGCGGCCGCCATGGGGTAATTGGACTTTGCAGGACTTTTGAAAGTGGTCGGCGTATCCGCGAATCTTGATTCGCCAGATTCGAAAGTGTGCTTAGTTCGCACCTAACCTTCGCTGAAGGCTGTTCTACTATCCTCCACCTATGAACACGCCGGGTAGGCAGCAGCTAGGCTTACGGACTCAGAGTCAAAGTATTAAAGTGAACAGTTGGTCGCCGTCAATGGATAACGAAGGTTAACTATGTAGATAGTGCAGGAGTAGCGAGCTTGTTCGCAGAAAAGCAGAGTATTGCCCAGACGGGAGGACATCCGACGGGCTTAGAGGCATTTCAAAAAAAAGAAAGCAACCACACCAGAGCTCAGATATGCCGAGCGTGTTACAAGCAAGACTTCCACAGGAAATAAAAGCAATAAATGGGCTTACGAAGACTATAAGAAACTCCATAAAACCTGGCGCACCTTGTGGAGATTTCAAAACACTAGTTCGAGTGTAAATTCCATTAATCACTCCGGAGTTTGAATTGGTCTACGTCAGTCTAGGCACGCTTAATGTGAGGTATTAATAAGCATAACGCTCGCTCGCAAGACAAAAGACACGCACTTAAGTAGGAGGAACTCGGCCCCCATAACTGCGTAAAAAAGCCTAAATTCGGGCGGGGAATACTAAAAACCAGCATAACAATCATGATAAGTACATGCCATGAGGCGAAATTGCAATGCAACTAACTGCCGTTGACTGACAGCCCCAGTAGTACAAAACTGGCACCACACTTCGCAGTTTAACTTAACAAAGAAGATTTGTGCGCGATGATTGGGACAGTACGTGTATTAGTCTAAGCCTTCGGTCTCTTGCAGGAGGTTATCAGCAAAGCCTGTAAGAGTGCGGCGTCAAATTAGCAGTTCTGTAGTCAAACAGAGAAGTGGGGTGATAGGAGCGGAGGGCATGGTGTTGGCGATCCGTTCAGAATTAAGTGCATTTGAGGAGAAAAGGCTTACACTTTTGAACTCCATATTTGTACATGAAAATCGAAAAAATTACAACAACATTAAGAAACTACAACATAAAATGAATGCAGACATCAGTTTACATGGGACACTGGCTTTTTTATATTATGTATGTATTGAAAAACAGGCATCCCAAGAAATATAATTAGAAAGGTGAAGTTCTTCGGGAAACAGCAAAATTTTATTGTGAATTTTCGAGACTGGTTCCCCAGCTCGTCTTCAGACAACGGGTGTGCAAAAACAATTAACTTTTAGACTGAGTCTAGCTAAAGGAGTCCATGATTGGTTAAGGTTGCCATCTCGGGATTGGCTGACTCAGTTTGAATCTGTCCTTAACGATTTTGTATGCGGCATCTAAATCGATATGCCGGTTGATGCATGCCTCATCTGAGTGCATTGCTTCCAGGAATTCGCGGCCTATTCTTGATTGGCAGGCGCCAACAGTGCGAGTGTTCTTCCATGCGAATTTATGCCCAGTGTCTAGTGTGTGCATGGCCACCTGGGATAGATGGTCGCGTCTCTTCACCGCTAACTGATGCTCGTGTATACGGGTTGAGACAGATTTCCCAGTTTGGCCACAATAAACGGCATCACAACTAGAACACGGGATTTTGTAGACGACACCTTTTCTTTCAAGGTAGCCGACCCTGTCCTTAGGGTGCACAAGCTGTGTGCGTAAGGTAGTTGCCGGTTGGTGTGCTACGTGTATCTGGTACTTTTTCAATTGTCTTTCGACAAGTTCAGATACATTTTTAACGTATGGGAGAGTTCGCCATGTAATTTGTTTTGGTGCCTGAGTGGCCGTAGCATTGGAAATACCTTTTCCCTTGAGTTGCTGGTGCCTCACGCATTGACGTATAAAGTCATGCGGGTACCCATTTTGGGAGAACAGTTTGTAGAGGTATTTCATTTCTGCTCGATAACTTGTTTCGTCAGAGCAGTGGGTTTTGGCTCGATTCAGAAGGCTGTAGACTGTACTCCGTTTGTGAGAGACAGGGTGGTTACTCTCAAAGTGTACGATGACCTCTGAATACGCCTCTTTGGCCATATGAACGATCGGTGAGCGCTCCCTACCATGGTATATTCCCGATCGAAACCGACAGGGAAACGAGCTCGTGACCCAATGGTTAGAGGCGTGGACTTCTAACTAACAGGTCGCGAGTTCGAGCCGCGGGTGTTCCACACTTCGGGGTTGGGTATGACCGGTTGAAGACGGCTAATAAGCCAGAAATGGCCAATCCAGTCTCCCTTGTCTGTGGCGGTAATACCATTCTGCATATATATTTATGGTTCCCGAGGTCGCCTCTTCAGTTGACACGCTTATATATCTCACTTTATAAGGCCTATGACGTACTGATTATCGGCAAATACCTTGAAACAGCCGTCTGCGTCTGGCCTGTTGCACTCTTAGCGAGCTGCCTATGTACATATATCTATGTATATATTTTGAGGATTACAGGCAGAACCCTTGATGAACCTATTTATGTACAGTGCTTTCGCAGATTCGTACTCAAAAATAAAATCGCTGGTATTTACAATGTGATCGGGTCACCGTTCAATCGTAATCGTAGCTAAGTGCATCAGGTCACTTCACATTAGTGCGGAAGGATTGTATGTGACAGTGTTTTACAAAACTGGGTGTGCATAGTCATGTTTTAAAAGCCGATTTCTGTTAAAAACTAGGCGAGCAAGTTTTCTTTTGAAAATGTCAATTGTGTCAGTCGTCACCATCTCGCTTGGAAGCGAGTTCCACGGTCGGACAACCCACTGACTGAATGAAAATTTTCGACAGTCCAACCGTGTGCGCTCATTCCTGACTTTGTAGGCATGTCCGCGTTGTTTGTTTGTACGGCAAACTCAAAGAAGTCCTCCGTTCTTACTGAGCAACTCTGGCCGCGGACATTACTGAACGTCCAAAGTAGACTGTAGTTTATTTGTCTATAAGAGAGAGGGAATAAGCCAAGCAAATTCAGCCTCTCCTGATAACACAATTGTTTCAGACCGTCGACCATCTTTGTCGCTCTGCGTTGCACCTGTTCAAGTAAGTTGATATCCTTCCTCATCCATGGTGAAGCTGCTGGCATTCCATACTCTAGATGAGGTCTTACAAAGACACCAAAGAGTCTTTCGAAGAGTTCGGGAGGAAATATTTTAAATGCACGTCTGATCCAGTGTATAGTACTAGTCGCCTTCTGGACCATCTTTCTACAGTGTTCTGATGGCGATAGATTTGTGATCGTCCATACACCCAGATCTCTGTGTCTTTCCACAGGTTCTAACCTCGTCCAGTCAATATAGTACAGGTGTTTGGGAGAGGCATTGCGGCCTGTGTTCAGGTGTAAGACTACGCATTTGGACACGTTTAACTTCAAAAGCCATCTGTTCGACCAGGTACACAGTTTGTCAATGTTCGACTGAAACTTCTCTGCGTCATCATGGCACTTGACTTCACTCCATATTTTTATGTCATCCGCGGACATGAGGCCCTCGCACTTCACTTCGATGATGCAGTCATTAGCATAAATCACGAAGAGTACACGGCCCAAGACAGAACCCTGAGGGACGCCACTTTCCACATTTGCCTATCCTGATTTACAGTTACCAATGACGATTCCTTGTACTCTGGAGGACAGAAAACTCCTGATCAATTTACAAATTGTTCCTTGAATTCCTACATCTGCGTCGGGGTCCGTCCGTAGAGGTCGGTAGATAGTTATGACTTTGAGGGACTACAAACTCGCGACTTTATTGTCAGCGAACTGGCCGCTGTGTCATTTGCAATCTTGTCGGTCCCTTCAAATACTGTTAAGTCGCTCTTTGAATACATGGCAATTCCGTTGCCCTGGCGATCACTCCTGTCTCTCCTAAACAATTGGTATCTTGACCGTTCTACATCTCAACCACCTACGTTCGGTGACAGCCACGTTTCTGTTATTGCTCTAACGTCGGGAGACCTATTGGCCACCTGTAGTCTCAGTTCGTCGAGCTTGGAAAACGGACCCTGAATCCACGCCTTCTCAAGGTGGCGTAACTGCGTGAACCCTTGTCTGGGAACCGGGTCTCCCCACTTAGAGTGCGCAATAGCAGGGGGCATATCGACGCGTCTGTTGATGGAGTTGTTGTCAGACACCCATGACTTCAGGCGTTCTCATCTTGTGTTATAACTGTCTCGCGCCATTATCCGAGTGGTCGCAAAATTGAATTCGTGGCCTTCCACCAGGTTGTGAGCAAAGACCTGAAACGATGGGACGTCTCTCCAGACTGCCCGTTTGTGCATCGTTATTTACGAGCTAAGCCGTTTGTCCGGACAGCTAGACTACCCCAACTGCTGCCTCCACGACTGCCCCACACCAATCAGGACGGCGTCGACCCTAATCACAGTTGCTCCGAATTCCTGTGTCCCACCAACGTCGACCATGCCACCTCCATCATCTCTTCCACAATCAGCACGGTAACAACGAAGATTACCATGTCTACTACTCCTGTCGCCGACCGAAATGCTCCTGACGCCCGTCAGCCATCAACACCAACCCCACCTCCACAGATATGAACTTGGTCTCAACCTGTCCTCGTTGTGATCGCATATTCACTTTACACAGCGGTCTGGTCGGTCACTTGCAAATATACCGTACCATGACCAGTACACCAGTGCCTAGAACTCCGACATGCACCCACCTCGTCTGCCCGCTCAGTACACGCACACTCACTCATCGCATGAGTCTATTTGGCCAAGTGTACACCCTCCAAAGCGGAGTTTACCGCATTATCGATATCCTAAACACATCTTACGTGCACGACAACACTTCTATCCTCAACGCTTACAACGTCCCATCTACCAGTATGACCGCGGCTAACAGTCTCATCACTCAACCAGTTCTACAGACCCGAACCTACCCTGTCCTCGCTATGCATCACGTACCGGCCTGGCCGTTCATCTGCGGGTCCGTCGCACAGAATAGATAGATAGATAATTTTTTATTAAAAACCCGTCGGGGTCCCATCAAAGAACCTGCCGAAAGGTTTTAGGAGCATCGAAATGCACCCACCGCACTAGGCTTCGTTGACCACACTGTTCAGTGCAGCTCAGGTTGCTTGGGGAAATACGTCTGGAAGTATGAGCACCCTGCTGTCCACACAAATTCACTTCCGCACGGGTCTATTAGGTCCCAAGCACATTCATGAAAACCTGCAACAAATCACCCAGACGCGACCACGTTACTGAATATTCCTCCATCAGCACATGCATTACACATACACCCTTCCAACTTCACGCATTTGCGGCACCTCTCACGTAAGTAAGAAGTGGGATTGTTCGCTCCTATCCCTGTGAGGCTATTCGGCTGCATGTGAGAACCAAGCGTTCTATGGAAATTGAGTGTAGTACTGGCGTGGGCGTTTGTGGGACACGGTAGGTTTCTCAAGCTTTGTCATCCGCAGCTCGCACTTACGGCACCAGACAGTCATTCGGCCAGGACAGTGGACTGGGACTGGGAAAGCGAAGAGAGAGTTCGGTCGAAGTCTCAGAGCAATTTCAACAGTGCAAACAGTCTGACACGCTTGAGGTTGTCACGATGCTCTAAAAGCCGTGACAAATATTGTCGCCAAGTGGCGGGATAACTCGAACCTCGCAGTCAGCGCAACGTATGTTTTAGTGGCGTGGAGGACTAACGGCCTGAATTTCAGACTTCAATGGCCTCAGTAGCCCAGTTACCTCAATAGCATCCCGATTCAGAAGGATACAAGTCGCATCCTGAGTTTTTTTTGTTGCACAAACCATTACCAAGTGTTCCTTGTGGCGAACACAATTTTATTCATGTGCAATGGTAGATGCGAATACCTTAAAACGGAAGTGTCTGATTGTAATTTAAGAGTTATATATTCGCTAGGCTGCAATGTTCTGCTGGAACTTTTCTGAATACTGAGTCATAAGATGAAGTTATTCCTTTGTCTATTATACTATCTACGAAAAAGGCGTACTTTGCTATTAAATGCTATTAACTGAAGCCTACAGAAAATAAAACGAGTCGTGGTGACCTGAAACCACTCTTGGCATTTATCGCTGTTCTGGCTACGGCGTCGCATTTTAGAATATCCGTCAACATATGGACCGTATTGTTTGAAAGAAATCTGTCTTAAGTCATAATAGTAAAGTGTAAGCTATTTTTGGACGTGTAGAATCAGTTGGCAATCATGACGTTACCGTCTTGACTACAACTTCAACGACCTTTGCTGATTCGTTTTTGTCTGCCTACTTTAAATTCTGTGTGCGTTGGCATTTTTCTTGGCTCTTCAAGCTCTTGCTGCACCCGAGTACTTTTCTCCGCTGAAATTTCGTTTCGACGGTAAATGGGGGAAAGTTTTTAAAATTTTTGCTTTATATGCCAATCTGTCAACTGCGTATCTGGCACGCTGATACGTTTTTTGTTAAACGCGCCGTAACGATCCGGATCGTTACGGCCAGACGGCTATGTGCACGTCCGCAGTGGTTTTGTCGTTACTGTCACGGTTGCAAAATGTGTACTGATAGGCAGCCACTAATTGTACGTCGGTGTTTTCTTCCGTGTTGTCTGCACCGACTCAACAAGTCGGTCGTTCGCCAAAAGTCAAGATTGTGAATCAGTAAGCGCGTTGTTGTGATGTCGTCTACGCGGTAGACGTTGATTGCCATCAAAATGCCCTCCCATCTACGGCGCCTTTGGACTTATACTTAAACTAATAGGGGGAACACAGTTCTTACTTTTCCGTTAAAACTGGCAAGGGTGATTAATGCCAAGATGAATACAGTAGTAGGCGCGTTCGAGCTTCTTCCCTTTCAACGGGTTGTAACTATTTGAACCAACGATATTTGATTGCAGAACTGAATACGTGTTGTCTCTTGCTAGGATACTGATAGATACTGTCCATACCATGAATCATCTTTTGTCTCGACGATACCAGCCCGGAGACGAGTACACTGAGTTACAACCTACAGTGACCAATCCCATAAAATATTAACCGAAATTCTGAAGTGGGTTTTCGACTAGGAGGGACTGTAAGATTGATTACCTCACGACGCAATCTCATGACATTTCAGACATGTCGGGGTGTTGGTTTTTAAATGCAGTTCTTTCGGTCGTCTGCACAAACTGCACTTTGAAAAAGGTGGCTACTCGAGTAGTATGCATTTTCCCTATAGATTTTCGATGCCCTTGTAAATTTGGATATATTTTACGCAAAACCTCCACAAAATATTATTTTTTTTGTAATAATTTGGTAGGAAATCATATCTTTTTCAAATTGTATACTCCAAAGGGGATATCTTTTGGAGTTAGGAAAGTCTTTCACTTCTCGAGCAATTTTGAACCCGGTCTGTCGTTGTATTTTCGCTTAGCGTCGTCAGTCTTCAAACTGTATATTTTCCGTGTAGGGAAATGCATTCATTCCTTTATACCATTAAGAAAACACCGTATGGACCTAGTATAATGTTACAACGGATGTGTACTATATTGTATACTTAATGAAGATCATTACTAGGCAGACAGATAGGGTGCAGTTCGAATGGACTTTGCGTTGTCTTGAAAAAATTCATAATTATAAACTTGTAAAACTCAAAAATACCCGTTCTTCCAGTAGAACGTTTGCGGAAGATGTGATTTGCTGCCAAATGAGTGCAAGAAAGACTATGTTTGTGCATGTTTTCTGCAAAACATTTTGAATTTATAAGGACATCCGAAGTCGACGGAGAGAATGTATGCTATCTAAATAGTCACTTTCCACCGAGTGCGGTTTTATAGCGGACCAAAAGGAATTGCATTCAACAACAAACACCCTGGCATATCTGAAATATCATGGGATTATGCCACAAGCTAATCAGTATTATTACAACCCCACTTAAATAATCCTTCCTAGTCGAAAACGCATTTTAGAATTTCGGCCAACATTTCAGGAGAATGGTCACTGACTGTTATTATATTTATGATTTACCCTTGTACCTTCACGGCGGATAAAGCTTCAGTCGAAACTTCCTTGACTTACCGTAAAGCATTCAGGGGCACTATTTCCTCCTGTAACCCTAAGATAGTTACAGTCGGTTTGAATGTATACTAGAGACAATTCGACCCAGAGACCTTCCATGCTCTTGATCGAGTTGCCGTAGCTAATGCCGGGGTTTCGCTGAAGCCACAGACCCTACACTTTAGAGGGAAATTCATTGACCACTCATTTGAATGGTGATAATATCACCGAATAGGTAGGCGGTCTTACAGACAAACACTGGGAAAGCGTCGTCATTGAATGTCGCCCAGTTCGTGGGTTTCGTGTTAACAGCAAACGTAGACCAAACTGCAGGCTTGTGAAGGCCCGACTGCTCTTGCATCCTCAAATCCAAGGATCACACTTCAAAAAGCACGCCCTTTACTGGTCTTTTTGGGAAATAATCTCCTTCACCCGTTTAGAAGACTGTTCAACAGGCTTGTTTTGGGCAAATTCTCGTCAGGCCTTTTCCCGTGGACACCTGAGCTTATTTACAAATTTCATCCCTATGGTATTTGCTTTTTAACTGGGCCAAAAATAGTGTCGTAATCGGAATGACCAGAGTCACGCGATTGAGTTAGCACAAGTAAAATAGAACGGAATACTTAGAATGGATAATGTCATGAGTCAACACTCTCGAAGAGGATCCTCCGAAAACATTGCTTCCGTGATGCTGTTTTAGGGTTGGAATTATCATCTGTCATAGCGGCAAAAAGTCCCTGCTGCTGAACGTTTATTCAAGAAAATTTAATCACATACAGGATTCCCAAAAATCCTATGCGCACGCTCCAACTTCGTCTGTTTAAAGACCGAGAAATTCACCACGATGGGATAGCCTCATAAATCATGTATTTACCCTCCATTGACAGAAGTCTCCTTCGGAAAACCATGGAAGCTACCGGCATACCCTTGAAATTCGTGTTTGATCAAGTCGCGTATCCGGATCACTGTCAAGGTCCAGATATCCGATGAGAAGAACTGCCAATTTACCGCCAGCCCTGTACCCGTTTACTACCTTTATTTAACTGCGCGGAAGGCTACTCTACTCACAATGGTCTCCGCTACGAAGAGTCTCCGTCGCAGAGTCTTGCGTCGACGCTTTCCTGCAACAAGGAAATGCGCTGTCTTCACCGTATGAGCAGCTGATCCAGAAACTTGGTCTAGAGTTAAACCTTGCGAAAACGAGTCTTGTTTAACAGTTTCATACTAATAACATAATACCCCTTTATTCACCTAACCAGACATCTGAGGGCAATCGGCCGGTTCGCCTTCCTCCGTTCTTTTCCAGTGATGGCAGCGTAATTTCGCGATAACTTACACGTTTCTTGCTTTGTCATTTCCGGAATTGTCACGAAATCCCTCCGAAAACGAAGACTCAGACAGATGCGGCTAGCCACATCCATCTCGCTGCAGACTGCTCGAGTCTGGTTGTTTGACAACTGTCGCCCCATAGTACTGCCGCATTCTTGACAAATCTGCTTGCATAAAAAACCCACAAGAACATGAGCACTGCGCCTGTCTCATCAGCTCTGACCTGATGCATTTTCGATTGATAGATAATCCCCCCAATAGTTGGAACGCCGCAGATCCCCCAGAACTTGCCCGAGAACCCCTCCGAGATTATTTGACACAGTAGGGTTTTACCAAAGATACTCTTGAACCAGCTCCATAAGTATTTATATTTGACCATAGTGATTTCTGTCAGAGGAAATCACTTACTCTTGTGTACATTCTTTAAGTCTGTTTTGTCGTATTTTCAGAGATTAGTTTTTTTGTCATAGCCAGATATTGTCTGCTGATGTCACAGCAAAACACGCGAAAATGGAGAACACCCTATGCAATTTTCTGCTTGCAATCGATTGCTCATAACCTAGATGAGTTTCACATTAATGCAGGCATTAACTGACGGGCACTCTTGCGATATCATATCTACCACTTCAGTTGGCCCTGTGTATTTTTATGAACAGACGACAGATTACTTTGACCAACCAGTCATCCCATTGGGGATGCAAAAAACAACAATATAATTACTTACACAACGTAATAATATGTGTCTGCATGCCTCTTTAGGCAGCTGTAGAATTCAATTAAAAAGACATTCTAAGGCCTGCTGGCTCCACAAATCGTCGTTCGCATGGACATTACCAAATATTTTGCAGGTCCCTCCTATCGGCGAAATCATTCCCCCATGAAAACCTTGTTTCAAGACCAGTGTGCTAACGGTTACAACCAAGAATCCAGGACATTCGAAATGTCAACGAGGAAACTGAACTTCTAAAGGGCCGTTGCAATTTGGTTCTCAGATTATTCTAGTTTGGGGATCCAGCTGTTTTACTGCTTGTATTTAACAACTTTTAAATCAACCGTGAAGGAAATATTTACGCCGATATTACACGGGGTGCATGCAAGCATGGACGAAGGTGAGGTCGTTCCGCGACACGTTCGATAATTTTGTTCTTCCACTTACCAGTGACTACAAACGCTAAACGAGTTTCAGCCCTACATTGTATCTACTCGTAATTTGCCATACATCTGACGGCGAGGTGTCTTCCTGGAAGGGACCTGTTTTATGTCTGCCCATTTATCTAGTCAACTTGTTCTATTTGGCTACTGCTTTCCACTTCTTCGTTCAGGCCGTCGTTAACGACGCTTAGGGATCTGTCTTCTTGCCCTCTGACGTACTACCCTTTCTAACTACACAGAGGACGTCATATTGTTTGGATGCGACTGCCCAAGGTCGCAGTCACTAACTGGTCAAATTTATGTGCATTTATGCCGCAATTGGTCTGTAATTGACTCCGGGAAGACCAAGTTGTCCCTGCGCAGCTTATTACTGTGCCTAGAACTGAGCATCACCAAAGCCATCCCCGTCATCGTTACCATTGACTGGGTAGTAAGTAGAATCATTCGAGCTGAATGTTTGACTATGCAACAATGTTCACCTCATTTTTTTCTTGTGATGCTTCCTAGACTCCAGTTGCCAAGACGGTTAGACTGTGTACTACTCAACTGACGTCGGATTTCTCTACCGTACTACACTGCCGATACCCAAGTTGTCAAAAATTGGCACAGAGCGCCAAGTGTTTTCTTATCCCAACGTCCACATTGATACCTCAGAAGCGTGCCACTAGGATTATGGGCGTCTCATTGCAGAATCCTTCCATTTTCACTGTTTTTGTCAGACTTGACTCCCATTTAGTCCCTAGGCACTATATTCGTTTTCAACAGAGTCGGCTAGGGCTTGTCTAGCTTCGTAGTAGCCATGATGTTGTAAGTCGGCTAACTTATCCAAATAGACTCGTCGATTAGGAGAAGGGTGAATTCGAGAGACGGCGCCACTTTTTTCAATTCCTAATAATTTCAACAATGAATTCAGCGTTCACACAAACTTGAAGTGATAACCCTTTTTTATTCCCATTTTAAGACCGCCTAAACTGAAATGTCGGGCGAAAATTCTCCACAGTTTGTAACTTCTGACGATGAAACTGAGTCACATAAGCGGAAACTGGAGACTGCGCCAATCAATCAGCGCTCTGAATCTAAACAAATAACCTCAGAAGAAGCCGTTCAAGATGAATCCAAAAAGACTAGGCACACCGTCAAGAGACCTCGTTTACCTCGTAAGTTTAGCTCCTTTCCAAATGCCTTTCCCACATGAAGCTGGCTTTAGTCTCGTTTCCTATGAGGATGATAGGAACGATGACGATGAGGAGGAGACTGATAACGAGGACGAAGGACGAGACAGCGAAAATACAGGTACCGACCACTCTACCAGTAGGTTCTGTCACTTCTTGACTGATAACTTTTTTTAGAACAAAGTAACCATTCTCACGGACATACGACATCCAGCGATGAAGAGGAAGAAGATGCTTCCGGCATTCAGTTTATCATTACCGACGGTCCTTTGACTGTTCTCAGTTCTGAGCATAAGCTCTCGGACTTCCAGGCGCTAAAAGAAGCTCGTGAAGCTGTAAATTCGCCCGTGTCGAATGCTGCCGCGCCGAGCACTACTGGCCCGCCAGATACAGGTACCTCCACCACCTCCGAGGAGGCCGTCCCAGTGACGACACAGCCTGAGAAACCGTCCCAGGTGGAAGTCCAACTACCTCCTGAGCCGCCCGGTTTATGCGACGAGGTTCTTCAACAAAAAGTTGACTCCATTATTCAACGTATGCGCCTTGACATAACCTATGATCCAAACATGAAGATTCAGGATAACAAACATTTCCGCAATCCGAGGTAATCATCTTTATTTCCTTACTGTCATTGCTCTTCTGGATTATAGCATGTACGAGAAACTCATCTCCTTCTTAAAAATAGACGAAAAAGGCACCAACTTTCCGCCCGTAAGTTTACGCCGTGTCCTTTTTCTGAAATACTTATTGTTTTAGCGTTTCAATTTTTTGCTGTTGCGGACTTGCAACGACCCCGCTGAACGTCCAGATTAGAACTAGCCAGATCACTAAACTGATGAACGCTTAATCTTCATCATTAAAGCATCGTCAGTGACTTTTTCCGACCGTAACTGGCAGTCGCACATGTGTTTACCAGACAGAGTAGTAGTTTCAGCCAGTCTTTGTCTGAAGTTCATAATTGTATGGATGTTAGGTATGCAGATAGTGCGATCCAGTATCGCATCCACTGTTTTCGAAAGTCAACGGTCCTGTCAATTTCTGTCAAACGACCGCCATAAGGATATAGTCCTCCCTCCGAAAGTTCTATAACAGGCAAAATGGGGATGAGAGAAATCTGCCTTCAGGACACTCCACCCACCCCGATGAAACTTGGCCCCTGCAATCGGAAGATTTCCATCCCCTATAATTGTCCCTTTAATGTCGTTTACGTCGCAGCCTCTAAATTACTCTCCCCGCCAGTCAATAGAAAAACTGCTGTATGCTCGGCTAGGACTGTGCCCTACTTATTCACTGATTATGGTGGCTTGGCTGTTGGACAGACCATGGGACGAAACCGTCCGGACATCAGTTCATCCGAACCCGGCCATAGTGGGTAAAGTCCTTCACGCAGCCAATTAGAAACCAAAGTTGATGTGACGAAAAAGGGACATCAGGTACATATCCGACCCTGCAGTCGACGGCTTGCGTGGTTGACATGCCATCCGATTGGACTCAGGGGCGGTCCGCGGTCGACAAACGACGATGGAAGTCAATCGTTTGAAATGCAGTTGACCTGCAGTATCTAGCAATCTAACTAAGTCGCCACGAGCGTTTTCAAGAGTACAGCAGTGCAGTGCATAGGATCCTTGCGTACGGTCCCTGGTCACGATTCTTTCTACTTCTGGGACAAAGATGACCAGGGCACCAGATATCTTGGACACAAACTGCACAATATATCTTGTTTTGGTAGAAGTCGTGTTTTGCGCTTGGAAAGTATAACGACACTGGTTGCTGAGCACCCCTAATTGACCACAAATCCTTATCCAGACGACTGAACATACTACATACCAATTATACGCTATGTTTCGTTGCCCGACGGCGGCTGTCGACACCCTGCCAGCACCAGCGCAGCCCAGTCCGGTCCAATTGGGTTAGGTTGGGCCACGGTGTGGCAAGGGCGGTTGTGGCCCAATTGGCCCGACCTCCCAAAAATGCGCAGGGGAGCTCGCCTTTTAACGTAATTAGCACAGACAGTCATATCAGACATCCGAAAGACAATCGATTACGTACCACAGTATAGGTAAAGCTAGGACGAAGTTACGACATGTCATCATGTCGGGACGTTTAGACGATGAGGGCTGCATTGTATACTTAGTGTTATCTAGTTTGGTCTTGATATTGTTTATCTTAGCAGTTAGATGCATAATTTGACACAAGGAATTGTTTCTGCATTAATCCGGAATGAGATTGGGTCAGGGCCACACCTAGCCCAACCGTGGCCCAATGGTAAGATTGGGCCACATGCTCACAGGGTAGTTTAGGGGAATCGACGTAGGTGATCATCCTGACTCCCCCAGAAGGCACCGTCTCCTATGTTATGGCGGCGCTGGTCAAAATTGTTTCTGTCGCATCGTCATGCCTCAAGTAAATTCGCCCAAATTCGGCGATGAAATAGAGGACAGATCACGTGTCTTCAGCAGACTAAAGGATGAATAATTGGACAGCGCAACTTAGCAATAATCCAGGATAACCAATTAGTAGACATCAGTGCGGTGATTGCCTCGTATTTTCCTTATCCATGAATTCGTAAGGGCACAGAACTGGTTAGAGGTTTTCAATAGAGATCTTCACGGTTGCCTTAGTTAGAATAGTGCCCTTGAAGTTGAGGTACTGTAGTTCCTGACCAATATATTTCTTGTCAAAATTATTTCCAAACTCCAAATAAGGCAGTCGGACCCAGACCTATAGTTTTCTGCCTCCAGTTTAGAAAAAAATCTAAATTGGCCGCGGTCACCGTCGGCGCCATGCAATCACATACGTGGCGAGATGCACAACTGGGCTCTTCGCCAGCACCTGTAGGATATGGTGAAATAACTTACATTGAAACGGCCTGTAGATTTTACCTAGCAGTCCGTCTTTAAACGGATATCTTTTTTGTTTCGAAGGTGCTGTATTATAATTTATAAGTTGACGACGGCGACGCATGCCTACAATGATAGGCGGTAACTACCCAAACGCCTGCGGTAGGGCTCTAAGTGCGGTTATCTGACTGGCTGTCTACACCATGCAATGCCTTCTAGAAACAACTTACATGCCTTCCTTGCAGGAAATCTACAATCCTTATCGATGGAACTCCCTCTCTTTCTACGATGAACTGGCAAAAATACAGAATAGGGAGGTCGAACGTTTGGAAAAATTACGCAAAGAGCAGAGGAAGAACGATGCTTCCGGGCTCCCAGCGACCACAACTGCCTCCGTTGTCCCGAATCAGTCTCTAACGCGTGCTGCCAGCGGCCCCAATCTGTCTGGATCTTTGCCGTTAATAAATTCGACGGATAGCATGAACAGCCTCGTCGATGGTTCCGTCGCCAGCGGATTTGCCGGTAAGACACGGTTCCTACTTTCCACTTTCATCGTCTCTAATGTGAATAGGGCTATCGTTTGATTTGTGAGCAGCCATTGGGAGTCTTACTGTTCTTTTCCCCTTAGCTGGACGGTCCACTTTTCCCGTCCGGAACAAGTTTACATGACCTCCACTTCATGAGCATGTTTAAGGGTGTCTCATACTTGAAAAAAAATCATTAAGACATTTAGCAGAAGGATGTTGCTCGTTGTTTCTGTTTAACTGAAAGTAAATAAGTATGGTTATGAAATGACGCCTCTTATCCTCACGCGTTTCTCCTGTTTGGTTCCTAGAAAACAATGGCAGGTATCTGCACTATCCTCGAAAAGACCGTCGGTGGCGGACACTTGTACAGTCGGGAAATTTTTTTTAAGTGGTCACAGTCGTGTGGGCGCATTTTCTTGCTCAGGTGGTAGAGGTTCCAACTCAGTCATCTTCTGGCCCCGAATTCTGGATGTCTAACTGCTGCAAATAAGCCAGAAACGACTATTCCAGCCTCTCTTATCTCTATTTTTAACACATCTACAATCGTTTCTGTCTGTCCTCTTCCCATAGGACCAGGATTGTAATGCTGCCAAACTGATGCTATATTAGACGTTTAATTACTCTACCTCGCCTCGGCCACTAGATATTATTAGCGACAGGCGGCTACTGAAGAGGCGTTGCGAAGTTCGCTAGCGGCAGAAAGTGTCGCCCTCACTCGAATTCGCGCCTTCCGCAAACTTGTGTGGTGACCACATCATTCTATCACGGGTCTTGTTCATGTCTTAAACTAACCTTCCGCATATTCTTATTTACAAAAGACAAATGTTGTAAGCTGCCTTTCAACAGAGGGCCTGCGTTCATAACAACAGGGAACTATGCAATTTTTTGTTTCATCTCCGTCCCAGAACCCAGGAAACGCAGCAAGTGGGACACAGCACCACCAGTGGAGGCCCAACCTGTACACATTACAGAAACCACAACAACCCTTCCCCGCGCTGCGTCAGATGCTTCAAAGATATCTATTCCTGCGGTCGGCAGCCTCGTTCGAAAGAAATGATTCCCCTTCTTTCGGTGGGCCTCCTGTTTGTCTTTCCTACCCTTGCCTGAAAATGTATAGATTTTATTAAAAAAATGCCCGAAATTGCTCGTTTTTATTCGAAAGGAATTATTTTCCCGGGTATCCTGTATTGCAGTTGCCGTTGCAAGTTAGTCAACAGATGAGGACGCCACATCCACTTGGCCTATTTTTACCAGGGGAAAAGCAGGCCTACGTGTGTGGCACTGCCTATTTTCCTTGGTGCAATATCCCCACTGGAAGTCTCATTGACAGCTGCCTGAACTTTAAACCGTTCTTTAAAGTTTTACTGGCGAATTCTACAGCCCTTCTATTTGGATAGACGAGCCGCAAATGCGTGCGTCGGACAGTCTGAATGACTAGTAAAATGGCAAATACGATCGTTTTCCCAGCCACCCTCGAGATCGTTTCCACTTGTCTTTTGTAAAAGTGGACAGGCCCTTCAAAATGCGGGTTAGTGTGCAATCGACTGTGGTAGATCACCGCGTAACAGAGTTTTGTCCGTACCAGTTTTACCGTAACGGGGGGGAGGCAATCAAGTACCAATCAAGGAATCACAACGGGAGATTTATCACGAGTGTCTGTGAGTTCCCGATCGGCGCTTATTTACTCATGACTATCTCCGAGGGGCGGCGGGCTCTGCAGGGTCTTGCTAAATAGTGTCAATACCGTACATATATATGCCTCTCACCGTTCGAAAAGGCCGGACGGATCTTCATCTGTGAGCCCGGTGGGACAGATGTCACGAGTGATGCATATGAGGGGAGAGTGTAGGACTAAAATTAGGGCAGTCCTCGGCTGCAGCACCGATAGGACCAGCCAGTACCTCCATCGTTTTTAACAGGAAGATTCGGCTGGGCTTGAGATTAGTTTGAATTCCAACTGTTCAGATCGGATACTAGGTGGAGATAGGATTGCAACCACTTCTAGCGATAACATCTTGAAACCATGATGCAGGGGCATGTCGTTGAGCTTCTGGTATGCAGACAAGAACAGAATTCAGTTCTGGATCTAAAAAGAAGCGCTTGTCGACATGCTTGTCTCAAGACGCAAACTCCCTTCTACTCAATTATGGTATCTCGTAAATATCCTTTTTTATGCTGGTGCCATATTATAATATCTGCATATCTCACGGTTACATTTTAAAGCAACGGTGTGCTGTGGCACGAAAAAACACCACTAGGAGTCCATTCCTTCCTTTCCACGGCATTTCTCATTCCTCGAAATTCGAAGTGGGAAGAGTAACTTAATTCCTAAATCGAAGCTGCGAGGGAAAGATTTGGGGCCATCGACGTAGGCTGTACAAGTAAGAACCGGGGAATTGCAAAGATCGCACTCACCAATCTGGCCAGACAGCCCGCAAGTCTAGACGTGAACAAAAGAGTAGGGGAGACCGAAGAACTCTCACAGGCTTAACAACTACAAGCCGGCGTATTTTTCGGCTCACGAACTACAACAATGACGTATGACACTGCAATGCTTGCGAAGGAAGCAGCGTTATAATAAATATTGAAGGTCCCCAGCAGTATACATCTTCAATTGGCCAGGAAAGCATGGCGTAATAATTGTGATGAGCTGAATAGTATAGCTCCAAACCATTAGCAGTGGCGACTTCTAGCGAAGACGGTGCCTTCGGAAGGCACTCGAGAATTCGATTGTCCCTAACAACGCCGATAAAAGTGAAATATTAGCCGAGTTCAATGCGAAGAGATGACCCGCCGAGGGGATCAGGCACACACTCCCACAAAAAACAGCTCGCGTCATTCTGGAGGACATTCCAGAGCAAGTAAACCCCAATTTTGCCAATAAAAGCTTCAAGTAGACCATTGCGTACAACGTTAAAAAGCGATCAAGCCAAGTCCTAAATATGTAAACTGCCAAAAAGGGGGTAGAGAGGCGGAGAATGCAACAAGAGCTGTTTCGAGGCTTTTTCAGTTGTTGGTCGGGGATGTGGTTGATCCAGAAGGGCACGAGCAAGCACTAAACAGACAGTGACCCAGTCTTATCTGTCTAGCCTTTCTTCGACCAGGTAATCCCTTTCAGGCACTAATCTCTGGAGTTGCAAATGCGTTTGTCAGGCCGTTGCGACTCTAGACGCCAGTCTGGGGCTGCGAAAAAAATGAACGGAAGGCAGGGGGACGTCGCAAGCCGAGAGAAGACGGGAGTTGATACAGTAATGCCAAGCACTAATGATGCTGCATGTTTGGTGGATGGACTAAGTGGTTGGCGGTATGATCGTGCGAGTGTTTGTGCATAAACATGGCAGTGGGCAGCTGATCCTGGGATTGGGGTGACGCAACAGGCGGTTGGGGCCAGTCAAAGCGGACTGAGGCTGTGGGGCGGGTCCAGTCATCCTTTATTACCTAAAAAAGATGTAGAGTACAAGTGACAGCCTAAATGTTATCAAACTGGCGCCGTGAGTGGCATTTTCTATGCAAAAACATCCGTAGGGTAGGCCAAGTGATGAGCTCAAGAATGATGGGATGACCCGGATTTTCTTGAAACTGATGAACTGCGCGTGAATACTTTTTCTCCGGTCTTGAATTCGGACAGATCAAGTTGTGACGGGGGCCTGTTTACGCACTACTGATAAGATTGCTGCTTTAGACAAGTTAGCGTGGGCTAGACTGCCTCTAATTTCTTTTAATATCTATAGTTAATAGTATTGTTCAGGCCGTTTTGTTTAAAAACATGTCAGTCCAAGGTCCTAAAGCCTCCAAGGGACACATGGAATGTAAGATCGGCTCCTCTTATTGACAAAAAAAGAGGTCTTCGAGTTGTCCGGCTGGGTGGTTTGAAAATTAACGAACTTCTCATAAAGCAGTAATATTTGTCTGGGAGGGAGGCGATGGTAGGCCGCATATCTACCAACGATTACGACAATGGAGCTTTTTGCTCTTATTCTGTGACTATTTGTGTCGTAAGTTGGAAGCCGATAGAATGCAGGGCCAAACTAAGCTCTAGACGATAAAGGGCAAAGGTAGAAGTTAACGTTAGGAGGTCAGTAAGTGAAATAAACGGCACAAGGGAAAGTACGCCAGACCCAACTACTCGTCCGGGAAAGCCGCGGGCATTTTGACTTTTGAAATCTTAACAATTGTAAAGTTTGTCACACAAACCATCTTGACACCAAGTTCTTCACTTTATGGAAAAGTGTCAGTTTGCATGTGCAACACTCAGGTCACAGGTGGACACTCCGCGAAAAATGAGGCCAGAACCAGGTGCCGCGTGCTATGGGCTACCGTGGATAGTCGAGTAAATCTAATGCATACGAAGTTGCCAGTTCTATTCAGCCTTTGTGCTGTGGCACAGATTTGTAAGGCAGGAGTGGCGCGTAAGTCTCCATTCGACAGCAGGCAACGTTCACAATTCCATAGTACCAGTCTGGCCTGGAGTCATTGCTGACCACCGAGTTTACAAATGGGTGATTAGAACACATCACATTACCACTGTGTAGCGCGATAGGACTTATTCGTCGGGTTTCCCTACGATCGGTTTGTGTTTATCTAACCTGAGAGCCCTAGTAAGGAAAACAGGGAAGACCTTGTCTTGCCCGGAAGGCAGACAGGTGGGGCTTGCTGGCTGTTACTGTTTTTGAAGCTAATGCGGCGTAGGTCAACGGTTAAAGAAATGACCGTTAAAACTCCTACCGTCTTCCATTGTCGAACGGCTTAAAAGAATCAAGACCACGCACCGAAGATGCCTGACACCCAAAGAGCCTCAGTCTAAGATGCCTAGGAGGCCGTAACATTCGTCGATCAAACTGGTATACAGACATCCGCTGCTGTGGGTTTCGTGCATAGTTAGTAAACAGATATGAAGTTCACTGGGTAGGTCCGTTTACGAAGACCTAAGGATGATAAGGACCATTTGCTGGAGATAAATTTAGGTGCTGTTGCTTGGACCTGAACGAGACATTTGCTAACTCGAGCAGCAAATGATGGTTGATTGCTGGCCTAGTAGACACAAGGATGTATATAAAAGCATATGGCTATCGGCAACGATAGGTTGTGCAACCCCACCTCGCAACCAGAAACCCCAAGCACGTGTAATACGGGAATGATGATAACAGGGGTTTTACGAGTGGGGCATCACCGCGGAGGAGGAACGAAACGAACGCAATAAAGCAAAGAAATAAATGGATTTTCGTTGAAATTCTTATACGTTTAGTTATAGCAACAGGATCGAGAGCGTTACTTGAAAAATATACAAAAAACAACTAAATAAAAATCAGCCAAACATCTATGTAATAAATAAAAGGTATTTAAATCGCCACCTGCAAATTTGAAGCAGGTCAGGAACCAATAGAACGGATAACCAACAGGAAGGAAGAGCGGCAAGTGCCGAATAGTGCAACTGAAAATTTACTGCGCGGTAACGTGATGCATGTGAATGTCAAAGGAGCTATGGAAATACACCCTAATGAACAATAACAGAGACAAATAACGTAAGTATGAACGCATGTTTGAATCTGTATAATAAGGGGACTTATTAATGTAATATAACAAATTAAGGAAAATAAAAATATATGTGTGTAAACACTAAGTAAAATAAAGAGATGCATTAATGGACGAGGTAGGTAATAATGTTTATTTTTTCGAAATATAGCCCATCGGCTCTAGGCCGAATGACATAACTTTGAACGCCTGTTTGTATCTGTACAATAAAGCAATTTATAAATGTAGTATAAAATTAAAAGAAAATAAAAGTATATATGTAAACTCTATGTACAATAAGGAAATGCGTCAATAAACAAAGTGGGAAATAATGCTTATTTTTTCCTTCCAAAGCACAGACCATCGGCTCTAGATCGAAGAAAAGTCAGAAAATCGCAGTTTGACTTTTTTGAGGAAAGCGAAAGAAATAACCGAGGCTATAAACTCGGGGTTGGTGGTGGAATACTGCCAAACAAGGGGACGACTACGTAGTGTGGCAAAATGTCAATGCGGGCGACAAGTGCATCGACATTAGGCATTTTACAGTCAATCATACCAAACATTTCAAGAATCTGACCACAGGAAAACACACCAATGCGACTGAGGCCTATTGGAGCCCTAAGAAACGGTAGCTTAACGAAGGAGGCTCGGTGTCGAGTCTTGCAATGAGTCTATGTAGACCAGGTTCAATATCGCCTGTGGTTTGACTTAGACAACGTTGGCCTAAAGCAAGCATGGGAAATATTCCTGCCGCATATTGCGAAAGCATATCCGGTGCAGCAGCTTACCGAACAGGGAACCCGAAGGACTCCTTCCCAAGGCATTTGTAAGTAGACTTTTACACGTAAACTCAGCTAGATTTAACTTTCGTACTACTAGTTATGAGAGGGACTATGCACAAGTATTCTTAAAGAAGTGGGTAAGTTACGGCGTACGCTGTTTGGAGATGTGGAGGAAGCCGAGCGTTTGCGTTCTAACCAAGAAAGTAAACCAAAACACAGCCGACAACCCTTACAGTAAGCGTAGTATGGTGAGTGCCAACATGGAAAAAGAAGGGTAAGCTAGTTTCTCTGAAGAAGTAAATAAGCCACGGCGCACGTAGTCGACAACAAAAGGGAACGCAAATACATTGGGAAAATTAGGAAACCAAGGTGAGGCACAATGGGTCATGAAGAGAGTGGAGCAAAGATTGAAGACCCCCTTAAGCCAAATAATATATCATTAAAAAAAGGCTACACTGAAAAAGCTTGGTGCATGTACTCATGTCAGTGCACTAGATAACACCCAAAGTGGGATGTCCTGTAGTTATGAACGCATAAAATAAACAAGCCCTCCTAAAACATATATAGTTGGTTATACGTATGAAACCCAGCGGGGTAACTGAACCTATCCTTACCCGGCTATCCAAAGGAGATAAGCACAAAATGAACATCAAGATCAAATTTCCAGAAAGAATTTCCGAGCATTAATAAAGTGCCATTTTCAAGAGTGACCACCCACCCTAATAGCAAGGGAGCTCGCAAATGCGAACAGTGACAAGGCCAAAGCGAGCCCGTGATTTGATTGGTTGTCAGGTCCGCTGGGCTGGCGTTGCTAAGGCCGCAAATGACTGCGTGCATTTGCACTGCCAATCGATTGGCTCTGGCGCTCAATTGCACGTACAGTCCCCGGCACCACTTTCCGCTCTGTCACATTGGCGTACGCACGCCATGCCTGCCTGAAGTTCTTTTTACCTATCTGCCTAACTGTTGTTTTTGTTTTGTAATAGCAACTGTGTTGAACTGTGTATGCAATCGTACCAAGCGACGTCGCGTGTGCAGGGAAACGGACAAAATGTTGCAAAGAATCAGCAAAAAGGTGAGACAGATGTCGTCGTCGGACAGCTTGACTTAGGATTCGGATTCATCAACTTCTTACGATGACAACAGGTCTTCTACGTTCGATTCTCCCAACGCCTCAACGTACGAAGACGGTCTGTCGACGCAGCATACACTAGAACACGACTCAGGCATACGGGAAACGTTGTGCACGTGGGCAGTACGCTCACAAACGTCGCATGTTCATTTAAACAATCATCTGAAGATCTTGAGGCCGTTGTTGCCGGACCTCCCATCGGACGCACGAACTCTGTCGGGTGCGACAAACGTTTCTGCACCGGTAACGGCCATGAGCAGGGGTGACTACGTATATTTAGGTCTGGTAAGTCAGTTAGTACAACTAGTACATTTACGTACGCTCTCTCTCTCTCTCTCTCCCTGCGTGATCCATCAGATGAGATAGTGCTATGCCTCGCAATTGATGGACTTCCAATTCACAGGAAGACGAAGCGTGAGTTTTGGCTTATTTTAGGTGGAACCATAGAGCCCGTCGTAAGTGCAGTGTTTGCTGAGGAGTCGGCAAGCCCTCGGACGTGCAGGCGTTTTGCAAATCACTGGTTCATGAGTTATCATCATTGGATAATGGTTGTTTGTGTGTCAATGCGATTGACAGAACCCTACACATCCGTTTAGCTGCTATCATTTGTTGTGATGCGTCAGCATGTTAATGAGTACAACGGATGTCAGAGATGCGGCGTTAACGGCGAGTACATAGATAAGGTAGTTTGCGACAGTGTGTCCGAGCATGCTGGAGCGCATGAGGATTTCTTATCCGCTGTGGATGACTGCCACCGTGTAGATACATCAACTCTATTAGCATGCAACGTATGAATAATCAGTGCATTACTACCAGATCCTTTGCATCTAGTTTATTAAGGAGTTATAAAAAACTGCTAAACCTGCGGCTACGTAACGCTAGGGACAGTGAATCTAGGTTGTCAGCCTCAGCAGGTTCTACGGTTAATAATAAGTTACCTTCGCTGGATGCCTGCATGGCGTGACAATTTTCGCTGCGTGCTACATCGCTAAGTGATATGGACACATAGAAGGGAACGGAATTGCGTCAGTTCTTGCTGTACACCGGCGTAGGCGTACTGAATGGCGTACTTCCGAGACAGTTTTGGAAACACTTTCCACTGCATTTGCGAGCTCCCTTGCTATTAGTGGGGTACGTTCTAACAGCCACGGGTACTTAAAACAAGATTTGAAATCAGTCGGCGTAAAAAGGGCACCTAGGAAGGAAAAGTACCTGGATCGTGAGATGTTTGACCAGAGGATGAAGACGATTGGCGACGTGAGCGAGCACCAGTTGTTCGTCAGCATCGCGTCGAACACGAACGTAGAGACTGCCGATCAGGGTGCCAAAACCAACTGTCCAAAAGTGCTCATTTCGCAGTTCCAGTACCCCCTCGAGTGTAGAAGCTTCGCGCAGCGCCTTGTCAAGTGTGCCAACCAAATGCGATGGTGTAGTCTGCATCAGAATCCTTCCACTATAATCGGGTAAGAATGTAGGAGATATACGCCGAATGGTAACAACTTTTGAATGTTCTTTTGTTTGGAATGGACACGATGGAATAAGTAAATTGCACCTAACGAACGTATGTTGACGATCAGACTTAAGCCTGCTCTGGAGCAAATTGTATCGCTGGTTGGAGTCTGCATGGAAAGGCTTGACGGCGGTTCGGGTAAACGGCGCAATGGGTAGGAGCAAGGCTAGCGATACGAAATAAGAGACTAGAGTGTGATGAAAGCTAAGTGCAAAGACTGGAGTACGTGGCGAAATTCCTGAACAAATTGTCATGCCAACTTATTGCTCCGACCGATTTTATCTCATTAACTGCCGCTCTGTTTTGCCTTTAAGTTCCGATACGCCAGTTGTAAGATAAGTGAGGGGCATCTGTTTTTGATTCTTCTATCCAATCTTGTCTGTGCTCAGTCGTGTGTCTGGTCATTTGGTTGCGACACAAACGACAAGCGACATGGTTACGAAACACTTCCCTCGTGCCCATAATGATAGTTCGACCGCCGGCCAAAAGCAGCGGTGAATTTGGCGCGAATTCGTTCACAGTGGAGTAGGTTTGGATTGCGCCAACCTCACGCATTACCTCCACACCGTGCTTTAATGGCTCGGAGGACTGGAAGTGGGTGTAGGCGAAATAAAATTGCTTGCCTACACGTGGTAAGTTAGAACTGGTTCCTAATTCCACGCGAACGAGCCTTCGAGTAATGAAGGGGTCCTTGGGGCTCACGTAAGTGAGGGTGCCATGAAGGCTATATTAAGAGGAAGCCATCGCGGCCTGGCTCTCGGCTCTGAGAAAAAATGATTTACTCAGACAGCTGGTTACCGTTGAAGTCACAATTCTGATAAGATCAAAGTGAGAGTGGTCGTCTATGGTGCAGAAGCTAAGCGCTAAATCCGAGTTAGATCCGTTCCTCTATATACTGGTGGCCCGTGTGAGATGAAGATGTGAAGCATCCGCCTAACGCGTACGGTTTACTCTTACCTCTCCTGACATAACTACTGAATCAGCCGGTTCCATGTTGTAAATCACTCTCACCGCTTACGAACGTTCTCAACTGTAGTCGGTCGGCAGAAGACTCCAGAGCGGAGAGATGCGCCCCCGTTCAGCTCTCACCACGCATATCCATGACTTCGGTTAGTCACCTCGCCAACTTCGTCGGCCAGGATCAGATTTGGGTGAGATGATGTTCCGGACGATCGGCGCAAAACATGACCAAACCATCTTAATAGACGAGTAAAAAGAACGTAGTCGACCGATTCCGTCTCAGACATATTGTAAACCTATTGGGAGAAGAGATGTACTGAAGAAGATGGGTGAAAGAGTTAATCACTTTTGGCTTATTGGCCGTCATTAGTCAGCGATACGCAACCCCAGAAGTGGATGACCCGGTCGGAGATAAGAATTCGGAGAATGAAGTAAGTACCACCTACCGGATACTTTTGGATGGTTTGCCTCATGAGGGCCCAGGTTGTCTTACATCCTTACGGGAGAAATGACCCGATGAACGCTGCATATAAACGAGGTTTGGTTCCACACCAAGTCCCGAGGTTACGAAGGAATTGAGCGGTAGTGCGCCCGATTAGTCCGATAGCCTAGCTCACCCTAGCTTAGAATGTTCGATCCAAGATAACGGAGACTGTTCACTAGCCCGAGTGCTCCACTGAGATCTGGCTGGTATCAATGGATGCGAAGCCGGCGGGGGCAATAACCTTTCTTTAGGAGGAATTCGCTTGCAAGTTCGCTCCCGCTGCTCTCGAAGTTATCGGGGACATATGGTACTATATTTCTGCGAAGTAGTTCGCTAGCACCGTAACGTCATCGGCATGCTCACGATTTGTAATGTACAAACTAAGGTCTACTGCAGCATCGTGGTGGTCTACCAACACCTGTTTAAGAAATCAATCTAGCACGTAGTTGGGCAGATTTGGAGAAGACAGCCCAGACAGATGCCGGGGATAAAGTCGAAGGTTCTCTCTTGGGCATTCACGCGCATCTTGACTTCTGTTCTGTGGTGGCAGGCGGAGCGCGTTTGGCGGCATGTCACCATGCAGCGTGATCAGCCGGAAGGGATCTCGGTCGACCGTCAAAAGCAGGTGTAGATTCTCTGAAACGGTTGAGATTGACACCGAGAGTTCGAGGAAGCGAGAGGTGCTGGTCAATGCATCTCTGCCCCAAACGGAAGTCATACTGTTTTTTTGTTCGCGCGTCGCGGTACAGACGGAAGCAGTTGGGGACGGCCGAAAAGACTTGTAGCAATCCCAAGGAGACTTGTGTCAC
>CACRXP010000625.1:212909-255289 GCA_902702965.1 Spirometra erinaceieuropaei | reverse complement strand
AAAGCGATGTTCCCAAGCCTCTGTTCTTGATCCTACTCTGTTCGTTTTTTACGCCAACAATTGTGTTAGTGAACCAGACTGTGTTGTCGGCATGTTTGATGATGATATTTAACTCTGAAGCGTCGTTCGAATTGCAGACGACAAAAAGTATTTGCAAGCGAACCTAAATCGACTCCAAAAGTGGTCAAAGGACTGGCTTTTGCTGTTCAATGAGAACAAATGCAATATTCTTCGAATCGGCAGGGCTCGCTCTCCGAACCATATGGCTTACTGCCTGAATGGTATACCACTACAAGAAGTGGACTCACAGAAAGACCTGGAAATATGGATTACGACCTCGCTTAAACCCTCACCGCACTGCACGAAGGTAGCCAAGTCTGCGATGTCAGTTCTCTTCCTTGTCAAGCGGGCTTTCTCTGCCTTTGATGAAGACCGATTCGCTAAAGTCTTCCGAACATTTGTGCGGCCGCAACTGTAATTCGCTATCCAAGCCTGGAGACCCTGGACCGCGGCGGACCTCAGAATCCTCGGAAGGGTTCAAAGGCGTGCAGAGTGCTTGAAGCTTGGATCTCGTTATGTCTGCTTCCGTCGAGATCTTTAAGAGGAAGCTGGATTTTCATAGCAGGGTCCACGGAATTACCACCCGACCTCTATAACCTTGACAAATCCCTTTGTTATTGTACTACTTGCTTCATTTCAGTAACAGTTCAAATTGAATTTCTTCTTGTCTTCTATCCCCCGCCTACGCTTACTGGCATGCAATTATGCAACTTTTATATTTTGAGATATTATTTATTTCCCTGAACTCCAAAAGACAATTGTATTACTGTCCGTACCACTAACCCTTTAGAGAGTTTGTCTATCTGTACAGAGTTGGCGCTTTTCCGATGCTCTGTCACCTTTGTGATACCTTTTCCAGTTTTTGAGATTTTTCAGTTGATTGTCAACAAATAGTGAGTTCAAAGGTGATGACTTGCATTTCCCTCATTAAAACTAAACCGAACTTCTGGACTACAGGAGAGAAAATATTTATGTGCCAGTCAGATTCTGGCAAATTAAAACCTCCTACGATCATCTTGACATCGAGGGAAGTCACTGCGATTTTTTTATTATGGTTGGAAATGTCTGCTTGTGACGGAACATTTACAGACTTCTCATGAGGCAGTGTTTCTATTCGAAATATTCTATTTTGCTTTCCGAAATAATTGTATTGTGGAATGTCTGAGTGATTTCACGCATCGCTGGTCGTGAAGACGGTTACCAGGCTAGGTAATTTAAGCACTGGCAGTCTAGTTTTGTCCGACGGTCTTACAGTTGTCGAGTTTGCAAGCGAACAGCAACTACGCGTCTGCCCGTGCATTTAAAAACACGAAAGTACCTATGTTGTGCTCACGGAGGGCGTTCGTACAGGCCATCGAAGTACTCTGGCCGAAGGCGAGTCCTGCATGTTCGTTCCCGCGTCCTCCTCTGCTGTGCAGCAGCGAAGAAACACGAGCACAATTTACTGTCACCATCTCCTTGCTTTCCTTCTGTTTCCCATCCCATTCCCTAACAGAATAAGACAATAATCACCCCCGATGTCTGACGTGTCTGAACGACCCAAAACCTCGTCCCAAGATCACGTTCACTGATCATTTTTCATTTTTAGCTGCTTTACCGTAACTTTTATTGCTCTGCAGGCTTGCAGATGAATAACTGATGACGCACATTCGCCGAATTTGATTTCTTTGGTATTTTAACTGTGTTTTACATCTCCGTTATCATCACTGTTCAGCCTTTTATCACTTGGGCGTTTGCTGTACGTAGATTTCACTTTTTCTTGGCATTTAACGCCTTTGTATTTCAAGTACTAACATTTGCACCGCAACCTTATTATCGCTGCGGTCAAAGGATCCGATAGTCCCACGAAAGCTAGTCTCCTATTTTGATCTTCGCCGAACATACCAATGCTTAGCTTTGTTCTCATCATCACACAGATCTTAGGAGAAAACGCAACAAGATATCCAACAGCTTTAGCTTATCAGACAAACCTTGTCACTTCACGCAATTTTTTCTAGGTGGATATTGTAAAGTAGCATCATTCGTTAGCGCTTCTGGTTTGCAAGCGCCCATTTTCCTAATGGTCGAATCCATAGCCCACGCCCATAAAATCGATTTGACTCTATATTTTCCGTACTGTCCCTTCTTCCTTTCCCTAAAAGCTGCAAAAATATAAGAAGAGATAAAATCAACCGACGCCTTTTCAGAGTTCGGAACTCTAAAAACACTTGAGTTACTAGCGGGGACTTCTTCCACTTTCAGCAGCAGACCTTTGAACTGTTGTTTTAGTTATCATGCGATGCCGGTGATTTCGACGTGTGTCCTCGCGGTGTAGCCGTGTTTGCGCCCGGCGATGGTAAGTTTTCTTTGCTTTGAGGCAGTTGTCACTCGCCATACGTTTTTCACAGTTGCTGTAAGTATCAATCACATATACTCCATGTTTCTCACATTATTGTTTGTTGGTAACCGTGTTGCATTTTAATGTGCAACATGCATTTTTACTAATGACAGTATGTATACATATACATAGATACATATAGGTATATACATATATATATATATATATTGTCACTCTTATTTTTTGTTGCGTGCATGTAGCGCTCTTTAATGTGTTGGGACATTACGCAAGGCAATGTCCCAACGCAGTTCTGGTAAATATGTCGACTTTTAGTGTTAATTATGTCCCCTGATATCAGTTAGTCGCCCAGGGCTAGACATTCGCTAGCCCGTTTGACCTGCAGGCTAGCGCAGAGTTAGTAACCTGGCTGGCTGAGTGCTCGATCTGTGCGAGGAAAGTAGCTTTTCTGCTACACCCCTCCTTGATGCTCACCGGAGTGCATTTTCCACGTCACACCTGAGGAGTCCTTTTGCGCGTACGCACGCACTTTGTCCGCTATTTCGGCTGCGAATTAAACCGCCTTGGGCTACAACGTCCTCAGCTCGTTTGAGAAGGCGCGTCAACCTACTGTCCCCGTGTGGATTGCTGAAAAATCCAGTCAGTCGAAACACGAGCCCGCGACCGGACTAGCCCTGGGCGAGCAGAATGCTATCAGGGTATGTTACTTGCTGATTGGTTGACGTGGGTGACTGCATTATGTTGCAGGGCAAACAATCAGAAGACAGTGTGCACGGATTTCTATCGCACAGTTTCATTACTGGACACTGCGAAAACGAGTTGTGGTGTGGACCGCGCGCCTGTCCGCACGGACTACACTGCCAAGTCTATCTTGCGTCACTATCGATTGCTCGCAGCAAATGCACCCGTATTTGAATAGGCTAGTAATTAGTACTGGTGAAATTAACTTTGAGAGGTGACTTATAGCCTGAAGTTGGCGTCCATAGTACCACGCCTACGCTATCATCGAGTTAGTTTACTGTTAAGGCATTGGTGTCAGCAACTTCTGCCAAGTTTATTTCATATCAGTTAATTCCAGTATATTGTGCGTTTCTTTACTTGATGTGGTCGCGACCATGGGGTAACCGAGGTTGGGTTATAGGCACAAAGGAGTCCGCTCTACGCTTTGGGGAATATTTTTGGTTAGTTTTACGCTGACCACCTCTTACTCGCCTCGGGTGAGTGGGTGGGATTGGATTTTTTATGGCAAAACACAGCTTGCCGAACAAATGGTGGGTAGTACATCCAAACCTCCGGCGATTTAAGGGAGTAACTCGAGACGAGTCGTGGTGAGTGCAAACTACCTCACAAGATGGCATCGTCCGTTGGCAAAGGTAATCTAAAACCTGTCCAAAATAATCCACAGCCGCATACATGTTTTAAAATTTCGGACTCCAAAATACCTCATTGGTATCGAGGGGATAGCGCCCCTTTTTCGTGTATGCCGTTGCTCCAACGAGAAGCCATTTGTTTCCGCCAGGGACCTGACCGTTTGGCCTTCTATATCCTCAACTTAACTTTAACTTCCGTAAAGATGAGCAAATCGGATGGACACCAATTACACACGTATATTTCGTGACAATTGGCGTCTTGCAGGACCAAAGGATCTGTCCAACTCTCCTAAATGCTCTGCGGGCAGGGCTGACTAAACTGTACCCGTCCTTCGTCGTCTGGTAGCATTGTAGCTCCGAACTATTTGAGAAGCTCCATAAAATTCAACAGGCGTTAATTAAAATACAACTTCTCAGGTTTGGGGCCCACAAATAGCAAAAATTTTTGCCGTGTGTGTGGTCAAGCTGAGTGCTGGTCTGACCTGGTTGTCCCTAGACTGTATACTCCAACTGTTTGTACACCACTACTAATTGGATAACACCAACCTGGCAAAAGCCCGTGCACGTGTCTCATGAACGGAACTAGATCTCCGAGACATCTTTGCTACCAAGATCTTTTTCGGGCAGTGTAAGTAAAATAGAAGTTTCGTGTTTGGGAGTGCCTGCAGCGAACTTATGGGTGCAGACTGGGGACGCGTAATGCTAATAAATTCTTGAAAGCTTATGCGATCAAAAAAAACTACAAGTGCATGGATTCGAGGATAGGGAAAAAGAACCACTATAGGAAGATAAACTATTATCCTCTGTACATAGTACGACTGTGATCGTACCTTACCTAGGCGACCTAGTTGATGTCGCGGGTTGTACCTATACGCGTGAGGACCTGCAAATGCAACTCTGGAGTCCGATTCACCCACTTCCAAAGCGACGGAGACTGAATACGATGGTCCCAGAACCACTTCCACGTCTTGACGAACTGCGTTTGGCCCGGTTTTAAGTTGGCCTCCTTTTTGACGCCTTCGGCTGAGCAGCGGCGCCGAATCAAGGGCAGCAACATAAGAATAACGGAACTGACAACGAAGAAAATACCCAAACTACCTCAGTCGTCTCTAGATGGCCCAAGATCTCGCGATGTTGCCGCAGTGAGTACTGACCGTCTCGTCCGAGACGCAGTCGGTGTACTACACTCGAGAGATAATTATTAAACACCGATGGTCAAATGCCTTCACTTTTAAATTGTTCTTTACGCGCACAGCACGGCATTCTTAACTGCTTAAGGGGATTGACCGGGCGGACGTCGGGTACAAGGGCATTTTTACGGCAACGGAGGTATCGCGCCGGACCCATAAACATGACGGCTCAGAGAAACCCGGCGAGCAGCATCGATTTTTAAAACGTTGTCTTTCCTGTCCACCCGGAAGCACCTTCGTCCTATAGTTGACCTTGCTGTCATTCACACGTACTGTTTGACCTTGGCATGCCTGTTTTTCGATCCAGCTCCTGATGACTTTTGTGCCTTCCGCTGCTTGTTTGCCTACTCTGCCAACTAGTGGTGAATATTTTACTTCCGTCTTGGTTGCTTGCGGGCGGACGACGTGTATACGGAACCGGAAGTTAGCCTCAGTCAATTAGCAAATACCAAATTATCCATGGACACCAAAGTTGTTGATCTCACTAGACCTAACTAGGTGCCAAGCTATGTGCGTCTCACATAATTTGGACGGCCCCCGTTGAGCGTTATTGAAAACAAACATACGTGGTGCGCTGGAACCTATTTACCCCCATCGAGCCGGATTTCTAACGTAACATTTATGGACAGAAATTGAGTTATATGGAGTCGAGTACATCCCCTTACCATTATTTCCGTTATGGCGAGCTGTCCGCTTCATTTGTAACTGCTAGTTAGCAAAATTCCCATTTAGGGTCTGCCAGCTGCCTTGAGGTCCATTATGAACTAGCTCCCTCAATTACAGTTAAAGGATACCTAAATGCACCTACAAGCTGCGAAATTACACTTCACCCCTCAGTAACCGCCCACTATACGAGATGCGGTCAAGTTTACTAATTTCGTTGACCGATGCAACTTATTTCTAACTTCGGATTTACGCCAATTTGGCAGTTTAGTAAGTCACGAAACCCTGAAGACCTAACGGTTCATATGTGACACACATTTTCTGTATAATTCTTAGTGAGATCTTACCATCACATCCACTTGTGACTTTAAGGCCGCAGGAAATCATCTAGCCGCCCTATAAAACCTCTGACCAACGAGCTACGGTTTAGTCGAATTCTTGGCTCCCGGAGGGCTGTGACCTGTCCAAGTTAGACTTGACAGAGGCGAATGACGCGGTCATGGCCAATTTTCCAGACATTAGCAGTGTCGACTTGAAATATTGCCACGGACATTAGTGGTTTCCTGCCAAACAAAAACAATCATCTGCATATTTTACCATCGCTGTTACTGTTGTTGTAGTCCTATTTTCTATCATCTGCCAACCTTTCTGATCATAACATCGCTTATTTACTGTTTAAATAGGACTCGGTTGACTATGAGAGCCTTCCTGAAGGTGTATCATCAGCCGTTCACATGCTGGCTGGTGCATCTGCCGGCTTCATGGAGCATTCAGTTATGTATCCTGTTGATTGTGTCAAGGTTAGTTTTCTTAACCCGATGATAACCGTCAATAAATCAGGATTGTCGACTGTTTTCGCTATCTACGTGGCCATTTCCCCTTGAGAAGCTGTATTCGGGTCTTTTGTGGAAAAATATACCATCTCTTTGCACATCAACCAACATCAATTTTGAATCTGGACGCTGATTCTTCGCTTCGAAGGCGTGTTTTGAATGAATGTGCCTTCATTTTGTTGGCTGTCATAAGTTGCTCACAAGGTACAAAACAGGGAGACGGCAGCCTTCATTACCTGACATTGGAGTCCATCTGACCGACGACACATGCACAAGTAGTAGGCATTAGTCTTTTTTGGGTTTTTCGGTAGCATTCGCCGTCTTTTGATGGCTCGCCGCTACGCGACTACCGAAATTCCAAGACCGCGGGACGCACATGTTCCGCTTTGCGATGAAATCACATCTGTTAACTCCACTTCCACGTGACTTCACCTAAGTCAATCATCTTTGACAAGGCTCGGCCGCCAGAGCATCCAGCTAAACCATTCGAACTTGTTTCCATCTATCAGGTGTTCCCAGCCTGAGTTATGAGTGCCTGTTGACTAAAAGTGACGAAAACGGTCTTCCCAGTTTCCTTCGTCTTTGTTTATCAGACTTGAAGAGTAGGTATATTCCTTATGTTTGGCTTATCGCGCGGCTCTGTTGTTTGTAACTTATTTCGGGCGAGATGTCCTAGCCAGTGCATTGCATGTGCAGTCTGTACCTGCTTTCTTTTTGTCCTGATGCAGACCAGACTCCAGTGCATCCGCCCATCCGGTGGCCAGCGGTACCTCAGTGTGTCCGATGGTCTCTATCGACTTATTAGCCAGGAGGGCTTCATTAAATCATTCCGGGGCATAGGCGCCGTTGTGGTCGGAGCTGGTCCTGCCCACGCCCTGTACTTTGCACTCTATGAGCAACTGAAGAGGCGCCTTGCCAGTCCTACAGAGTCAAATCATCTGTCTCATGCATTCAGTGGCGCCAGTGCAACCTTAGTACACGACGCTATAATGACCCCCGCAGATGGTACGATTTCTTCCCCTTTCAAATTTTCTACAAACCATTTTTTCGGATCTCCAGGGTTTTTTGCCGATTTTGCCCAATAATCTGCCTCAAGGCCTCATGGCAGCACAATGACAGTAGACGTAAACCACCGCTAAATAGATTTGCTTGTCACAGTTGCCCTGCAGTTAGATTTCAGCGAGCAAAAGAGCTAGATGAAATAACCTCGAACAGACACACCAGTACTCAAACTTTCCAACAAATCTCACGAAATACACCCTGTCTATGTTATAGCAGCCAGGGGGACTGATGCCCTCCACAATCCTGATCTAGTACTGCCGACGAATAGTATGTGAGCTGGTCTACACAGTCGAGGATAGATCCTCCCTTTTGAATACTGGAGTGTCTTAATGTCACCAGGCCTGGTACACAAAGTCTGACGGTGCGCAGTTTTCATAAGTGTAGAGTGGGTGTCTGCTGCCCACCCGAAGTTCTAACTTCAGACTTGGGCCCATGAGGAGTCAATATTTTGTGGGCCAACTCCCACCTCACTCTGTATCACAGTAGCCCACACGGCTCTTCTGGTAGATGCGGTATGACGACCGCCATTTTGCACCAAACGAACAATGTACTGCTTGTATGGTAACCAGTTAGTGATCGGCCAGCGCGACAAAGAAATCCACTAGAAGCTACAAGAGGTGATCGAAAACATGCCTCGTTGTAATCAGTTTATTGTCGCTGGGCGCCAAAATGGCCGGACTAGACGGGGCGACTCCTCAAACAGTCTTCTTATCGGTTGCCTTTGGCTTGATTCTCGGTGTTACAATGGTGAGAAAAAGTTGGGCTTTACTGGCGCTAACCGGGCAATTACCACTACATGCTTCAAGCATCTGCTGCCCCTGTTATCCAAAGCATGGTAGTACTAGTCACAATTACTGTGCTCTATTCGGTTCAAGTTCTCATCGCTGTGTTCGTGATAGCAAGTGCATGCGTGGTGACCAAACTGGCGACGCCTATGAGTCAGGTCATGTTCTCGTTCGCACACGCTCGAGAACTCATCCTTCGCCGACGCCTAAATTGTCACTTAGAAGACTCCTTGCTGTCTCAAAAATACAGACCAACACAGCTGCTGCCCCAGGCAGATAAATCCGATCTCACTTTACGACCCTAATCAAGGAATAAGGTAGTAGAAAGTGGTCGTCTAAGTCGCCAGTCTACAAGGCGGCTGAGAAGATTCTTGGATTCACTAACGGCACCGCAGTGATACGATCAGTGAAATAATCGTGCAGTTGTCCGCCCAGATAGTTGCAGCTAGGTGATTCCTTCCGCCAGCTACTGAAATCCACGGCAAAGTCGGTCAGAGACGACGGCAAGAACTATGGGCCCAAAGGGGCAACCCTAATAGAGCAGAAATCAGACGTCGGTGACACTTGGAAACCCCACTGAATCGCTCGAAAAATTCGTGATGAACCCTTCACACCGAGTGACCCTTCGCGATGTGAGCGGCGAAGTTTGGCCAAGTTCGAGTGCTGGCGTGAGCACTTTGAGCACCTTCTCGACTTCAGTAATCAACCTATCATTTCTTCGCTATATTCTGCAGTAGAATGTCACTCTCCAACCCAGGCAGTGTCGTGTGACCCCTGTATTAGGAACTAATCGGTAATGCATTACTAGCTCTTTGCACCAAAGCACCGAGAGAGGACGGTCTTCCCACTGAAATCTACAAGTTTTGTGCGGACACGGACGCTTGGCTTTAGGGATTGATTGCTCCGGCGTGGGGAGATGAGCTCGCTCGGGCATATTTATGCTTGTATTCAAGTAGACAGACGGAAAAAAGCGTGAAAACCATTTCGGCATATGGCACTTCGACGTTGCTACAAAAGCTTTTGACATGGTCATTCTTAGACGGCCTCAGTGCACGTGACTTGGGGACAAGAGCCACGCGGGATTGTGAGCTGGACGCGAATGCACAAACGAGATGTTTACACTACAACGCACTCTTAAGTTTAGTAATAACTACCAGAAACCGACGGTTGTCTACTTTTTATCTTCGCGACAGCTTTCACTTTCATTCATCGTGAGTCATTGTGACAACTTATCCAACTAGCTAACATTGACAAAAATAGTCGTAATAATGAGAACCTATCCTCGGTCCACCGCAGCACGAGGTCTGGTTCACAATAATCTTTCCCAACCTGTTCATATTCGATCTGGTGTTTAAGACGGTGGTGTTTTGTCACCAATCCTTTTCAACTACGCCATGGACTGAATTCTCAGAAGGACCCTGGACGGTTTCGACGGTGTCGAATTTGCCCTCTGGCGCCGGCTGACTGATCTCGTCGACGCTGATTATATCGCCCTGCTAGCCTCAGGCTTTGATAACCTGTAGAATATGGTGTTTCGGTTGGATAAGGCCATCAAATCAGTCATCTTATGCGTATTTGCTGAGAACTAGTGTTTCCGAGCCTCATTCCTGACGAGGAAAATGTAATCCTTGGGACTAATTGTTGTTGTCTTGAAATTGACTTTCAAAGACGTCAGTACGAAGTTGCCCCCGAATAGACAGAGTAAAAACAACATCGTCTTCAAAATCGATGCTGCTCACAGGGTTTTCATGAACCTTTCTGTCTGTGGATCCGATGTGATATCTCCATCGCCACAAAGGTACGCCTGGTCAGTTCCCTTATACACTTCTGAATACAGGGCTGTGCGCGTGATAGACGAGTTAAAAGTGGAGGTATTTGACCAACGTTGCCGGATATCATTTCTCAAGTGTAGATCACCGACTGCGTCTTGGATAGGAGTCCGCACTCGCTGCAGCGAGAATATCTCAGACCATGCAGGAAGGATGGCTGAGGTGGTTTGGGCGCGTTCGTCAGCCCCATGGATGTTCGTGTTAAAAATTCTTAGTCGAACCAAACCGTCCAAATTTTGTAGATTTTTCTCCCTTGTCCGTTTTTTTTTCATTTATGGCCGTTCCGTCCTTTCGAGACTTCAACTCCTCAGCACTGATTTTTGCGCCATTTGCATCGACGCCTGGCCCAGATCTTATTTCCTTCTCTCGTCCCCTCCCCCGGAAAATTTGTTGACTTGGTAATTCCTCCATCACTATCGGGAGAATTGCCACTCTTGATGGCATAATGGTGTACACCAGTAGATGTTGTTGATATCGAAGGGACTTGCGCCATTTTTGCCTTACTAACTTCATGCACACTGCATATAACAATCGCAAGTCAAACTGTTGGCTGCTTCAGTCATAGTTCACCAGTCTCCAGTCTCATCGAAGTCACTTAAGATGACAGGAATCGAATGTGGACTTGGCGACTGGGGCGGTTGGTCTAGTTTCTGTGTCTGTTACACGCATTCTGGCACCACTCTCTGCACAAAATCTAGGCTTGAAAAGGGGTGTGTCGGATCTCATTGAAAAAAAAAACTTGTCATTAGGACTACATTAAGAAGACGTTGCAACCTATTCCTCAGTCTGGAGGACCTAGTCATTTATCCAATAGGCAACCCTCGAAGCTGCGACTGTTTGCACGTCACGGTAGTTTAAAGTTCAACGGATTGTACCAGCGCATAGTTCGAATGAATCCATTTGGAGGTGATGAGATAGGGCGCAGCAGCTAACTTAACTCATTGCCATCATCTACGCTGACGACGCACGATGTTATCGACAACAGAGCCAAACTCTCGCGTCTGACGGTAACTCGAAACTGTGCCGCGCATATTCTAAAACCAATGGAGAGATAGTCATCGACTTCCCATGTAGTCTACAGTCTCTTCGACTTGCAGACCAAGAGTTTACCATGTAGCGCCTGATATCTTTTGACTTGCAGTTACTTTGACCTACCGTGTTCACTCCGTTTACACGCTTGTTTCCTAGCTCCTGACGACATATCCATCGAGGGAAACGGTGAACTAAGCAAGACTGGTGTTCACTTAATATGCCTGTTAACTTTCTCCTACGCGTACCTCATTTCTTTTCAGCTGTGAAACAAAGACTTCAAATGTTCAACAGCCCTTATCATAATTCCTGGGACTGCATCGTCCGAGTCGTCCGGACCGAAGGAATTTCAGCCCTTTACAGGGCCTACCTCACTCAACTGTCGACTAACGTTCCCTTCCAAAGTTGTCATTTCATGGTGTACGAATTCCTGCAGGATAAACTGAATCCTTCCCGGACCTACCTTCCTTGGAGTCACATTGTGTGTGGCGGACTCGCTGGTTCTATTGCTGCTGCCATCACTACACCCATGGATGTGTGCAAGACCATTCTCAATACACAGGTTGGCGTTTTTACGGATGCCTTCGCTCGCTTTTTTACGTTGCACACGGCATTTATCATCTCTTTCTTGGCATTTTTAATACCCTAATTAGTATCTTTGCTCATTGTAATTTGCTGATCAGTAGCCGTTGTGCTGTTATCGTATCTGGGGGTCGGCCTCCATTCCCTGTAGTCTAACTGCAGTCTTATTTTATTAATTTGCCCTTGGTTGTCGTACGAAAACAGCCCTTTCGAGAGTTGACTATCTTTTCCAATGTAATTTTCCGAAGGAGTAGGGTAACTGAAAAATGGTCCGTGCGCGTTTGCTCTGTCTTGTGGTAAAGTCGAGTTGTTTAGCGTAGACCGTTTGGCTAACGCAGTCCTCACTACCCTAGGCAGAAAAGGGCGACCATATTTATTCTTCTCTAATTGCTGGGTCATGCTGCTCATTCCGAATCAACAGCTCAATATCATTGCTGTGACCTCCCTCCGGCAATGTTCACAGTCTGTGCAGTGATGGGTAGTCAACAGAATTTTCCGTCCTCAGTGTACTGTGTGACTTGTGTCAAAATGAGGTCCACTTCAGGATAATTTCTGCTAATAATCCGCAAATTCTTCCCTTCAGCTTGTGCTTTCTCTTACTCTGATATTTGTTTAAGAGTTCTTACCAGGGCAAGTGTCCGTTGGGTGTTCGAACACTGCCGCAACAGGAACGCAAATGCATCCGCTGCATTTACAAGTACTTCAATCGGACGTTTTACATTGTGTGTACTCATCCTTTTTTAAAAAAACATTGAAGAAGGCATACAACGAGACTTGTAAGTGACCTGTGTCTTCCAATGGAACCAAAGTTATTGCGTTCTACTACTTCCTCGCCAAACTATGCCGAGTACTTTCTTCCTTGCGTGATTGCGTACGCGCGCTCAGCAATGGGCACGGATGGAATAACGGTAGTTTCGGTTGCGCGACTGAACCAGATTGGTTGTTCCAAAATAGCATCATCTGCCACCGCCAAACTTCGGCAGCTGCTCCTACTGGCGGTTTTAATTATATTAATGTCTGGCGTTTCTCTTCCATCTGGAAGGATGTGATTTAGGATTGTTTCAATGGCAGGAGGGCAATAAACGCGTGCGAAGTCATGCGTAGACGGGACACGAGTCACATAACCCAAATTCGTCTCAAGTCGTCCTAATCTAGCCTTACCCCTAGCGCATAAGGGGTGCGGTAAGGAACAGCGAAACCGATTCTGCTCAACTCATCTTACTATCATGCCACTCACTTTCGACTACAACCCTCCAGCCTCTTTTTGCTGCCGCGGAAACAGCGGAGTCCAAGCAGGCAGTCTAGGCTAGTTGTGGTCGTTACCCACCAGCAGGTAACAATCACTTTCGGCACCTCTGTGTCTAGGCGGCCCTGTTTTGGTACGCCCGTAATGCGTCCTTCGTGACATTTCACTTATGCCACATTTCGAAGTCCGCATCGTATAGGTATAGAGACCAGAACTGATGTGACACGCATAATTGGCAGCTTCATGCTACGTCAGCTACTTGCCTACATCCAGCTGGAGTTACTTCCATTTTGTCACGCCACTAGAGCATGGTGGATTTTTGAAGAGATTGTGTTGCTGAGGTCTCACGACAAGCTGGGCGCGGATGTGCGGACCGGGTGCTCACACTGAGGCGCATTCTCGAATCCCGCCATTGTTACCAACAAGCGACGACCGTTTGCCTTGTCGACTTCGTTACCGCGTTCGACTCTGTTCATCGTGAGTCTCTGTGGCGAATAATGGGACTGGATGGTGTGCTGACCAGAGTCCTCGCTATGATCAGAGCCTACTGCTGCTTCATCACTGCGCAAGTTCTGGTCCGTAACAATCTCTCCCAACCGTTCGATATTCGGTCTGGCGTTCGACAAGGTTGTATCCTGTCTCCCATACTTTCAACTACGCCATTTACTGGATTCTCGGAAAGGCCCCATACGATGTCGACAGTATTGGATTTCAACCCGGGCGCTGGCTGACTGGTCTCGACCCTGCCGATGATATCGCTATTATTTTTGGGTTTTGGCGATCTACGGTCAATGGTGTCAGAAGTGAATGAGGCCACTGAAGCGACTGGTTTACCTATAAACGCTGTGAGGACCAGTGTTATCAAGCTGCACCCCTGACCATGGAAAGGCACCCGTTGAGATTAATGGCTATCAACTCGAAGTAGACAGTTTGAAATATCCCCAGGCGAGGCTATCGCCGAACGAACAGAGCAAGAACACGATTGTCCTCCGAATAGATGCTGCTCTTAGGGTTCTCTAAAGCCCGAAAAAGTGTCTATGACGCGGCAGTTCCGTCGCCACGAAGATTGGCGTGTATCGTTCACCCGTTTGCTCAGTCCTTCTCAGTGGGTGTGGATGCTGGGCTGTCGGCAAAGCTCGACCCGGCCTGCCTCTCCGGCGTCTGTAACTAGTGTGAAGTAGAGTGAATGGGGACTAAAGGTGGCGGCTGCCAAGCTGGACTCAGTGCACTCTGCCCCCGTACATGTGTCACCTTACCGTCCACTGCAACCCCGACGTACACCTAAACCTCAGCTGTCTATAGCGTTAACCTTCTGTGCAGTCATGGCCGTAACCATCCGATCTATCTCGCTGTCAACTTGCGTCCAGATTTAATGTTGTATCCTTTGGTATCTCTAAGGACTTCAATCATCATCAAAGCTACAAAAATAAACTTTAGTAGGCACGAAATGCTTGTGAGTGGCTTCGAACCAAGCAGTCTCGAGTTGAGGAGGCGCAATTTACAATAGCATTCTTGGTTTCTTCACCTACGGTCAGCCGTAGCATTCAATTTTCGCGTAAACAAGCAAGTCGTGGGTAGATGGATGTTGGCCTATGGAACACTGGCTGTAAACATTTTTCGCAACGTTTTCGCCCAAGTTTTGCCGACTGCTTAGATGCGGTCCTGAATCACTCAAGTACGCCTGCACATCCCAGGACGTTCAAGTGACCACTTGATTGAGTGGGTGATTTTTTGGTTTAAAATAATACGTGTCTGCGTCTCCCGTCACCTACTACACTGCATTTTTGTTTGCCAGTGTTCTGCTAACTAGGGCTAAAATTGAATTCGTGTCCTATTTCGAAACTGCCGTTTTCACCTGTTCATGTGTTCTAAACTCCTTTTTACTCCATTGGCCTCAAATATTCTATTATTTCACCTAGCCCCAGGCCTGTCAGGAGGCTGTAGTTGGTGGACTCCATGCGACATCGCCAAAAAACGAGAAACCGAAATTGATCCGCGGTTTCCTTTCGGCTTGCCATTTCGTCATCAAAAACCATGGCTTCCGGGGTCTCTTCCTTGGCTTGAATGCTCGCGTTCTAGCCACTCTGCCCGGCACAGCTATATCTTGGTCCGTGTATGAGTACTTTAAATGGGTGCTCGTTCATGGCGTTGAGCATTCCTCCACCGCTGTGCATTCTACTCTCCCCTCTTCCGTTTCAATGGAGTCTCAGCCCCCGGGCTCCTTTTAACCGTAAATGCAACCTTCCTCAGCACCAAAAATGCCTGCCTCTCAGGGTCGTTGTCTGCTCGCTCCTTTGCAGTTACAAATCCCCTCCCTCACCCGTTTTACATAACCGAGCCTCACTTTCCGTTGTTTTGTTATGATAGGTCAATTTTGATTCACCATAGAAATACAATCTTTTGTTCTTTATTTATTGGGTCGTATTGTAGATCTCTTTACGCCTAACGACAATTAAGACTGTATTTACCCTCTCAGACACTCCTGTGCGCTTGTTTTTCCCTTCCAATGCCGCCTCCCCCGTGAAGGCTCTTTGTACATATTTTGTCAACAATTATATTTTGTTATTTTTTGGATCCAACAAATTACAGCTAAGAGCTGACTTTCCCTCCTCGCCTTTAATTGCAGCACATTTTCGTAAAAGTAGGCTTCTCTCCATCGTTGTCCAGAAATTTTATCAAGACGGTTGCTCGCCCGAAAGCTGTCGCAGCATCTACCTATGGTCTGCCTCATTGACTCCGTCCTCCCGCGTATGTTGTCATACTAAGCAGTGCGCTTTGGATATTTTCCGAGGCAGTCTCCGAAGGCCATGAGGACTGCGATTTTGCCTTCTGACTTTACGCTGGAACTCATATAAGTAAGTCAAGCCCCTTTATCTCGAAAGTGGACCATAGCTGTGCCGTAGAGAGCGCAGTGGTGAACTGTGCGGTCTTTAATTGCTGGTAAGGGAGACTGCCTCTGCACCCAGCTCACACTTTGTATCTCAAATTGCAAGACAAAACCTTGTGGTCGGAAGCAGATAGGAATTATGAACACGCATCCTTGGCCTTGACCGTTCGCTTTTCACGCGTATCCTATTCATCCCTACCCCCTTGAAGTGGACAGTGTCAGGAAGGGGGAAGAAACAGTGGATAGTTAACACGAATTTTCTACTGGGTCCCGTCCTGAAAACGTTGACCGGGTTTGCGGATTCGGTCAGTCGTCTCAAGGCGGTATTTTCGATATCTGCGTCCCTTTGCGGTGTCAATGGCTTCTCCACCCTCTAGCTGGTGCTGGTCGGGGTAGTTGGAGGATGGGAGCATACGCCTCGGCTAACAGTGTGGGGATCAGCGTAGACGGTAGATATTCTGTCATCGGCACGCCGGAATTAACACCAGGGTTAGCTGACAGTTTGAGCGTCTGGCGCTTTTCTCTTTCTACATCCGCGCGGCTGCAGACTTGGCTCGGATGTCGGCGCCGAAAAGCGCCAGTTCTAATAGTTGTCCCTCCTTCGAACTGCGGCCGGACACCTTCATCCCTTCTAATCAAATCTCTTATAATGATTTTCGCTAAGCTTGAAGGTTCAAGATCGAATGCGCTCGTCATACCGTTGTCTTTTTTATATAACATACGTCGAAGAATTAGGCAGATCGAATCGTTTGTTCAACTGCTACCTAAAAATAAACTGCAGGCAGTGAGCCGTTTGAGTCATTTGGTGTTGTACGGTAACTGAACAAAAGGCACGAAGACTTGGTGGGTAAGTCCATTTGCGTCAGTTTGGCTAACCTGTGTTCCAACTGAACTGCGTGATACGACATGGTGGTTAATTGCCCAATTTCATTTTCTCTGCAGTCTCTACACTATGCATCCGTAAATACCGAGCTACTGTCTGAACCGATCATTTCAGGTACTCCAAAGGTAGAGAAAACAGATCGTAACTTGTTGATTGTAGTCATTGAATGCCAGGAATTTCCGGTAAGAACTCCGTCGACTCATTTGGTGTGGGCGTCCGCCGCCACCAAAACCATGTAGCCCTGGAATGGTCCGAAATAATCAGTGTATACTCTCACGAGTCGGTCCAGACCCAAGGCTTCAGGGGCACCTTCGGCAGTCATCTTTGTTATTTGATACACGAGACAAGCTTTTACCATTGCTTCAATGTCTTGGTCGATCCCTGGCCACCAAGCAGCCACGGGTCAGGGCTTTCATTCTAACTGCATTTGAGGATGGCCTGTCGGTCTTGCGGTGGTACAACTATGCGATTGCCCCATAGCATGCATCCGTCTTGCATATGCAATTCCTTCTGACGATTGTAGGATGGTTGAGAATCAGCGGAGGAAGAGGACAACCATCCAAACTGCAAAGATCTTTTGCTCAAGTTAAAAGATGGTCTCCCTATTTCCACTGTGAGTTTACGGGGGGCGTTGAATAAGTTCCGCAAAAGATCCGCGGTTACAAAAACCAGGCGTCAGCCGCTACGTTTGCACCACTCGTGGCATATCTCATGGCATATGTGTAGGCAGAAAGAGCAAGTGCCTATCCTTGCATTCTTGGTGAGGACATTTTTGTATACCTCGTTTTCCCCCAACAAACCCAAGAGAGGTTATTAATCAATGTGGATCTCGAACGGTCAGTCAAAAAGATACACACGGAGGCGTTGTAGACCAAACAGTATTGCTAAGGCCTCTTTATCCGGTTGCGAATAGTTGGTTTCGCCTGGGATGTGGTTCTAGATGCAAAGACATTCGGCATCATGGCGCCAGGAGGCATCCGATGCATGCGAACCGAACCCATTCCGTACGGGGGCGCGTCAAATTTCAGTCGGATAGGACTTTTGGGATCGTAGTGAATGAGGCGAGGTGAGGATTTAAGAGCCGCCTTTGCCTGCTCAAAAGCACTTTGTTAGAGTTCCGAGCAGTTCAAGCGACAAATATCCTCTGGCGATAAACGGGCTTGAAATTTCAGTTGGGCTCTGGACTATGGGCATCCCGTATTTCAAGGGGTTCACCTTAGATTCCAAAGGGGGTTGATTGTAGGGGTAGTGCTGAGGCTGCGGTTAAGGCTGGGCTTGCGAGGTTTAGTATTAGGGTCGGGATTAAAATTAGGACACAGGAATAGGAACCCTTTGGAATTTATCACTAGATCGCCTGCAGTACTGGAGGGTCTATACTCCCATGTTCGACCCAGGATTGTAGCCGACGGATTTATAAAGACCGAAATAGGTAACCAACCCACGCCATGACCATAATCGACAAATATTACTGGGACACCGCGAAGTTTTCGTGGGTTTGGGCTGATGTTTTAACGAATGGAGGCCAGTTTTATCACCTTAAAGCCGAAGTATTCCACCAAGTTAGCAAGGAAATGTTATTTGTCTTTCCTGAGTCTGAAGCCGGCTCCTTCTAAATGTGCCAACGCTATGTTTGGAGTCCTCATTTAACTATCTTCTGATGAACCGGTTATTAATTTATTGCGAAGATATTTGTGAACGCAGATCATGTCCTTTATGAAGCTATCAATCGAGCATTGAAGTCAGCGGGTAGTAGAACTTACTCCAAACGGCAGTCTTTTGTATCGAAACAAACTTCAGCGCGCGCTGATTATTGTGGCGTCTCCAGAGTCTGTACAAATGACGTCTTGGCCGCAAGCATGTGCCAGGTCCCACTTAAATTATTGACCACTGGGGAGAAATACGCACAGACCCTCGATGCGCTGGAGAAGATAAGGAGTTAGCTTAGTTGTGGAGTTCATCTTCAACGTTCAGCCTCCGCAGATAGGTATGGAAGCATCGGAGTCTATTGGGACTGTCCGTGCTGAATATTATGCAGGTTCGATTATACCCGTACGTAATCCAATTCTTCGGCCTTCGATGTAAATACAAGGGGGCCTGAGCGGACTTTGACGAATCGGGGCTGAACATCTGGTTTAAAATTGAATTCAATCGATGCACGGTGGTAGTTGGTAATTGAGTCGTCATGGGACACAGAAGACATACATTTGATCCTGATCTGTCCGAGGAGACTTTGTCGTTGGCTTTCTCTTTCTACGTGGGCCAGTAAACAGTGGAGTTCTCCATTTTGTTCAAATTTGACCCTAAAGACCCCTCGGACTTCTAAGCTCCATCCAGTATAACTACAAAGAGTTGAGCATACAGGAAGGAGACGGGGAAATCTCCGAAGGGAGGCTTCGTTGATGAGAACAACAGCTGAGCCAGTGTCGATGTCAACCTTCCCGAGATGGCGATTAACCGGAAGCGTGTTGGTTAAGGGCGACTGTAGCGACGGGTCCGCTGAAAGCATTGAGATTATCGCTTCGTCTGTTCCAGCTGGTTTGGGGTAGGTGGTAAGCCTGTTTGTTAGTTTCCCTACGCTTTTTGATAAAACGTACTTGCTCGATATGGCCTAGTTTATTGCAAAACCCTCGAACTGTCTTCTGATGTCTGCAGTCTGACCAACGAATGTTATGCTGATTACAAAGGTAGGATTGTAGTTGTTGTGAAGGAGTTGATGGTTGTCGTTTAGGTGAAACAACTAGTATTGATGGTCAAGTCGACTTCCAATTCACGTTTCGGAGATGATATCACTCCAGTTATTGACTAATTCAGCCTCTGGAAGCGTCGTACGCGCTCCTGGTGATTGGTGATATCACGGACCTCTCTCCATGACAAATTCCTCTTCTTTGATAAGGGGTTTTCACGACTTCGATGAGCAAACCAACGATCAATAGCTGGAAGACCATTATATGCTCGAATTTGCCCGCCTTTTTTCAATTTATACCGGTAATTTTAGATGGGGAGAGCCTGATTCGTAATAAAATCGCCGATGTTTTGAGTGGATTCCTGATACATTTTACCTAACAAACAGTGGCTCGGTATGACGCTGTCTTTTCTGCCCCGCTGTGACTCCAGCTTGACGAATGCCGTCTGAAACTTAAGAACGTCGAAGTATGACTGTCCCAACTTTCCAAGATTGGTCCCCAGAATTTAGAGGTACCGTTCAGTGTAATCCTGGGCGGCAACACGAGAATCAGTTCAATATAATCCTCAAATGTCTTTCCCAATATTCGCCAAGAGTCATTCGATGTTTCAAGAGTGTTTTTCGGCCGGAAGGGCAATGGTTTAAGCAACACTGACGTGTACTAAGCACAGCAGACGACACAAGCTGACAACCTTAGAATACACGGCAGAGTATATGACATTGGGGAAGTCTCATAGGCTGGAGGGTGGTTAATCAACAAATAGGAGTTCGGAATACGCGTCCATGACGTTGACCGCTCGATCGTCATAGGTTACGTACGGTCAGCATACACTGAACATAAAACCCCTGCATCAGCATTAAGAGAGAGCAAGAATTGTAAGTCCTTAACTGATGGAAATTGTAAACTCCTGACCAGTTCTGTTGTTCGTCGCGGTGCTTTCGCCAGTAGATCACAATTTATAGGCATCAGACAAAGTCGAATCTAAATGAAGAATTCTAAGATTTGTCCCAAGAGTCTGTTTATCAAAATAAACTTAGAATCTCCCGGTCACACCAAGGATATTTACGGTCTTTCCTGATATCCTAGTAGAAGGGAAATATGGCTTAGGGGTAGAAGGCGCCTAGATGGCCATACATACTTGTTCGCTTATTGTTTCGACAGGATAAACCCTATGTGATAGCGAGTCTTCCGGCGCGGATCGAACGAAACCATAGCTTTCATGAAAGGCTTTCCCGGCAGTGACTAGATACCCCGAGCCAGCTGGAATAAGCAAAGTCTACAAGCCCGTCTCCGCCGGTAGTTGGTGTGACCGAAAGATCTCATTCGTGTTCAGAGGACATAAGCTGTTGTTAAAGGACTTCAACGCAATTTCGGAGAGAATGAATAAGTTGGAGAAACCGACCAAAGACTGCAGTCTCGGCTGCACGATTACCAATTACTGCTTCGAAATCGTTCATCGCGAGCGAGGACGTCTACCATGTGCTCCACGAGGTCGGCGTAGGGGCGGTGAATTGCGCTTAGCGTGTGGCAGACTTACGCAGCATCTGCTGCACCCTCTCCTCCCCCCTCACCAGTATCCGATGGCAAGGCAATGCCAAGGTGACCGGAGGTAGGCTCGAGCACAGCGGCTGACAAAGATAAGGGGCCCGTCTGTATGTGTCACATCCGACCTGGACCTCCCGCAAAATATAACAGATTTTCAGAGAGTAGGAAGCGACTCCAATCTCACGTTCGTGAGTGTCATAGGTCACATTAGGAAAGAGCCATTGAGCTTGGCTCCCATTTCTCGAGCCAATCATCCCACACACACACACCGACAGTTCGGCCGTCGTTGCCGACGAGGTCCACCTTTGCTCCAGTAAAAAGTGAAGCAGACATGATGACTTGCGCGTGAATTAGTTTATAGTGATAGTAAACTTGTGCAGCATCTACCGCACTCCATCTTACACACTCCCCACCTAGAACCGGTGTCAAGAAGACCGGAGGCGAGGGGCGCAGGTGTATGGCACGATCGATCCCGTACCTTGGCATTGCACACCACACCCCCTGGTCCACACAGCAAATGGCCAGGTTTTGACCAAACACAGCAGCAACAACGATAACAACACCCCAACAGGGTCAGAAGGACGAAGATGACTGGGCAGCCATGCTCACCACCTGCATACCCAGCAGGAGCGCAAGCGCATCTACCGTCAGTAAACCAGGTGACAGGGAAATGCCAGCACATTCTAGGCTGCGAGTGTCATGGTTTGCTGATACTGACATTGCGCACGCTTTCAGACCTTTGACCTAGAAGGGCGACACGTGATCCTATATTAAGCCTGGGCCGTCATCCTTCAAGGCTGGGTAACCAAACAGTCGCCAACTAAGAGGCACTACCCATAATGCACATACACACTCAGATTACTTAAGAAGGGGCCGCGACAGCCTGGCTCTCCGCCCATCAGTCAGCCACTCCACACAAACGCACACAACTGGGCAGACTGCGTAGACAGAGTTTGGGCGTCAGTCGGCAGCATTTCAAGACACGGCGCTCGGTGCACCGTGATAGTCTCAGACTCGGATCACATACGCAGCAGAGAAGCCGCATGGAGAAAGAGTCGAGAAACACACTTCCCATTTGCGTGGAAGGTGGCAGTTGGGTACTTGTGATGGGTGGTGGTGTTGTGAGGTGCAAGTGCTGCTGGGGAAGGTGTGGTGGTGTGGTGTAGCTGGCGATTGTCTACCGCAGGTTTTCGTGGACGCGCGTGTGGCCGATTAGGCTCATGCGGTGGCTGAATGTGCGAAGGCAGTGGAGGCGGATGCGGTGAGTGTAGGTTGGTACTCCAGGCGCTGGTTCGCGAGTCTTCGTGCGATGACTTCGCACGTGACAGATCAGATCAATGTGTGAGGTGAATGCGCGTGGACAGTATTAATGATCAGACCGAAGTTGTCTCAGGTGGCGGCGAAGTGATCCATGCTCCTTTGCATGTCCCCTTCCGAGGTGGTGTTGGGGGCGCAGTCATCGGCGAAGAGAAGTTCGTGGGCGGTGGTTGTGGATACAACCGACTTGAAGTGCATCCGCCGTCGGTTGAGGAGGTGGCCGTCCGTCCTATAAGCGATGCGGACCTCGAGGCGTTAGATCTGTTATCATGGGAATGCGTTGATGTGCCGTGGGGATGAGTTCGTCGCTGTCTGCTCTCTCAGTTGCCATCGTGACCGTTTACCAATTCCATCAGTCCACATATCATTCCCCTGTCAAGCGAGTGCCTGAGCCGCGCACAACTTAGCGCCAGCAAGACGGGGGCTCGAGGTCAATCTATACTGCATACTTAGTTGAATGTTTGTAGGCAGGCCAAGCCCAGCCTCACTCGCGCGTTTCGCGCAGGGCCTAACAGGCTCAACGTCTGTCTGTCGCCCGGTTAAACGACTTGCTACCTCTGCCTGCTGAGCTATGTCCACGCTCTTTCATCTCGGCAAAGTTTGTCCGAACAACTCCGTCTCCCCTGTGTTTTGATTCGGGAACCTTTGAGTTGTCAGCCCATCGTAAATCGACAAGTTTCTTAAAGCCGGCTTCATTCTCACTTTCTTTGCCCGTGCACCATTTGACTGTCCGATCCTGTCAGTCATCCAGTGCTGGGACTGGACACAGTGGCTAACAGAGCTTCGGCAGACCGTCGACATGTGCCACACACGACCTGGTCGGACATCAGGTTGTGCCAAAGAATGTGCTCCTCACTGAACCGATCGGCGCATTTACTGTTCACGCATAGGATTACGCAAGACGGGTAAGTTTCCGGTGTATGGCCTCGTGGGATAAGGTCTGCAACGTTTTACCGTAGGTTTTCATGAAGGCCCATAAGGCTGCATAGGCCCCTGCAATGGTGGGATGTCCTTAGGCAGTATGTACAAGTGAAGCGGATGCGACAGGTGGGTATGAGGGCTCCTGACATCAGTCTCAGCGCGATGGAATCGCAAGTGCCCAATCATGCCGATGCGTTGTACAAATTTACGGTGACTGTAAGGAAAAATGAAATTGTAGCAGGTTAACTGGCAGTGTTGCGACGTTATTATTTGTGAGGGCGCTGGTGGGGAACCTGGTAGTGCTGGTGGTAGAGGAGTTTTGAGGTGTATGTGTTAGATTTGTCATAATGACATCGCAATGAGTTACACTGACATAGCCAAATAGACCTATGCGGCGTCTCAATATCCCGGGGCATCGTAAATAGATGAAACACGTATGACGAGTGCAGGTTGAGGGTACAGGCACTGGTTCGTCAGTTCTGTGCAATGAATCCCAAAGTGAACGACCCAGCCTTCATGCGACAAAAAAATCCGATTGCAATGGCGACATTACAGTCGCTGGCGGTGGGGGCAGCAGCGGTAGTGTTTCGTAGGGGTTTCCTCCCTGGAATTACTATTCAGGGTTTTTTTTGGAATGAGGGGCGAGTTGGTCGCGTTGATATTGTGCCGGGTCCGCGGATGTTGAACAGGGCACATTCATGCCGGGGACGTCCGCTAACAGCGTGGACACGATGGCAGGCTTCGAATCCCGAGAACACCGGTCACTTTTAAGATCCAAGTGTTGGGGATCCTTCCCTGCCCCTTCACCATCAGTATCCTTCGAAGGCAGTTGCGGTGAGAATGGTTAGGCCTTCTGGCGTGACCTCCATAAACAGGCAAGTCGTCGTCCAGTACAAGAGTGCTGCCAGGACAACAGCTGTATATATCCAGGGTTTTGTGTCGAGTGGATGCCATAACCTTTCCCAAGGCGTTGCTGACCTCGGCAATTCGACTTGTCATCTTTTCCTCGGCCGTGGTGTTTCTTGAAGTCGCACCCTAAGTTACGCAAAACTGTCCACTGCCGCAGAAGTAATTCTAATGAAAATGATACAAAATTCGGTGTACTCAGTATTTGGCGTCGGTCGGCGCATGACCATGCTCTTCTACGTGCCGATGGCCAGGCCGAAGTTGAAGCAGCCGAAAGTGAAGAGGTTCACACTCCGCTGCGTGTCCTCTCCCCTCATGGTGTTTGGAGTGCAGTAATGTACAAACAATATGTTGTGAACGCTGTCCTTGCATGCCCAGGCAGGCGACCGATGTTTAACAGTCCTTAATCGATTCGGTAGTTGATATCAATCACCGACCGCTCCTCACAGACAGAGTCCATCAGCAAAGGGGAGAACATGAGTATGAGTACACAGCCTTGTCCCACTCCACTGGTCATCGCCAATGCTCCAGAGCTTATTCCCTTGCCAGTGACACGAGTCATCAACCCGTCATGAAGTTATCTTGCTATTTGCCTAAATCGCTCAGGGCATCCGAAATTCAACATGATTTTCCTGAGTCCATTGCAGTTTACTGTTTCAAAGCCCTTCGTCAAATTGACGAATGAGGTGAAGAAGTTGATCTTTACCTCTTGGCACTTTTCCTAAAGCTGGCAGGTCTCAAAGGTGATGTCTGCGGTTCCGCAGTGTTTTCTGAATCGCACTGTGATTCTCAAAGGGGTCTCTGATCCAGATTTGCGTGCAGGCGATTGAGCAGAACACAGGCGCTGCGTTTCCTGTGATGCTGAAAAACGATACGCCGCCGTAATTATCACGGAGTTGTCAGTTCACCTTGTGTTTATGAATGTGCACGCTGGCGGTATTCTTGAAGTCATGGGTGATGTGCACTTGTTGTCATGTCTTCGAGAATGAAGAGGTAAGCTTTATCCTGATTTATGGGCCACCGCATGTATGGACTGCGGTTTTAATTGCGACTGCCCTTTGCGCTTTTCCACTGGACAGATGCTGTACTGCTTGGACCGTCTCAGGAGGGAAGACGTTGTTGGTGTGCACTTTGTGAAGTCGGTTGGTGGATTACTCGCATATTGTCAACAGGTGGTTAGGGGCGCCTGGAGGTTGGCGCCCCATGCAGGCTCACCAGTGGTGCAGTTCCCCTGGCTTATGGACCGCAGACTGCTTGGCTGGCAACGAAGAAGTCCTCCACCTCACCATGATCGACATGTCTTCGGACTTTCTTAACTTTTTATGTCGGCTAGTCGTTCAACATCCCAAGCTTCCGACAGACTGGATGTCGGCGTTAAAAGTATACAACTTTATTTGCATTGCTGCAGTCGATGATGTAGTCGTGTCTAGACTGTGTTTCACACAGAACAAAGCGCGGATTCTCTCGTGATTGTCATCGAACCAGTTCTGATGCTACCGGCGTGCGCGGCCGAAAGCATCCGCCGCAGTGACCCTCATGGTTTCCAGCAGCTCTTTTTCACTGGGCTTCAACACTTTATGCGGCTCCATGGTTTGCTTTTGTTCCAAGTTGGAGTTCATGCAGTTGTTTAAGTTAAATCAACGTTTAGTCGTTTGTTGTAATGAAGTATTTAACTTATCTTACATCAACTTACCTTGCAATCGATGCGCGATTGCATCGGGAGCCTCATCCTGGAGGTGAGAAGACGGTCAGCTGCCCAGCTGCCAGCACCAAACATCCCTTTAGTCATGAGCAGGTCACGCTTGTCACGCCTCCGAACTAGGAGGTAGCCCAGTAGATGTCATTGACGCGAGCGGGAGTGCATCCCCGTCGTCTTCTCACACATTGGAAGACGGAAGAAGGTGTTGGTCAGGAGAAGATCTTGCTTCGCGCAGGCCTGCAGGAGGAAGTCCTTGCTGCTGTAGCTGCCAATCTCGGGACAACCGAGCACTCCTCCCAGAAAGTATGGTCTGTGCCGACATGGACACTGAGGTCCCCAAGCACAGGCAATTTGTACGTCCTCGGTAAAGTCGTTAGGAGTAACTTCAGGTCTCCGTAGGATTTGTTCTTCACCTGGTCGGGGCTGTTCATTGGGGAGGAGGAATCGTAGGCGGTGGCGATGGTGGCGGATTTACTTCCCCGAAGAGACAGCTGTAGACAGTGCTGTGGACATAGCAGCCGTCCCACTATGTCGTTCCGGATGGCGAAGACGATGCCAGCCGCACGTCACTCTACTGTGGGAGACCTACTCCAGAAGAAGGCGCGTCCGACACCTATCTCCTCCGGTTGACCCTGTTCGGAGAATCGAGTCTCGATGAGAGTCACAATGCACATCTTGTAGGGCGGCCATTTCGTGAAGTGCCAGAGCCGTCCTTCATTTCGAACGATTTGATATCAGGTTGTCTAAAAGGAAACGAACATCCCAGACTGTCATAGTGAACATAGTCATTCTGCGGGGGAGTGGGGAGACGTGGATGGGGACGCGAAACGGTTGTTTGTTGCGATTTTTCGACCGCACTTTTTTGCTCACAAGCCACGGTTAGCTTGCCGACGAGGTGTTCTAAAAGCAGCTTCCTAGGTCACCTTTTCTGACCCCTTCCTGGCAAGGAGGTTAGAAGTGCTACCTCTGAATAGGAATGCCTAGTCATTCCAGGCGGTTGCCAAATTCCACTATGGGTTATGGCCTTAGTTTAATGATAATGCGACCGAAATCAGTCGGGGCCGCATATGCGATTGCATGTCGTCCTCTTCATAGGACTTTTTGTTAAGGAGTGGGCAAGGGTGGTCTGGGGTGTAATGACAAACAACTGCCGGGCGCCCTCGTCTGCTTTTGGCTACCTGTTAAAGACGGTTATCGAGGTGTGGCGGCCGTGCTGAGCACGTCTTCATGGAGCCACGGGTGTGAGCCTGAGAATGGTACGGAACGAAGCAGAAGTATCCACCAAGGTCTGTCGATGCGTTGGTCGGGGACTGTCAGTGTACTGTTTATAGGTGTTACTTACCAACATGGTCCTGTCTGCACTAACAGGCCCAGACGGCGTCGTCTATGCTACATCTTTCTGCATGGTAATTGCTAACGTTGTGCGTGCGGCAGGGTTGGATGTAGGGGTATCTAGTTATGCGTTCACATGATGGTCGTAGTAGGTCTTTCACTTGCGTAGCGTCCATTAACTGGCACCCAACTCTCTCATGCGGCTCTGCAAAGCTAGGCTCTGTCTAGCGGCCGCGCCCCGCCAACAGCCTCGAGAGGCGGGCTAAACCCGGTGAGGGTATCCGAGTACGCATTTCCGCACATGATAATGCTGCCTCTTTTTACTCTTTCGTACCACCTCTCTGCACTTGTCCTCCACCCTTTACTCTCTCTACTCTATTCTACTGTCTTAACCCACGGTCGGAAGTTCTACGGCGAGGGCGACATGCAATCACGTAGGCGGCCAGGCCATTAGTCACTAAAACCCGTGACCCACAGTGAAGAGCGGTATCCCTGGTGGGACAAAGTAGCCCTGTTTAGGGAGAGCACTGTTCACCCCCGCGAGAGGGAAGGAGCTACAGAAGGCGCCCTTAACAAATGCTGGGATCACGTCTTCTGCGCACGAACTGTGGCTCGTAGATACAAAACACACAGTCAAAACAGCCAAACACGAAACAATACCCTTTCTCTTCCCCCTCCCTCCGCCGCCCCACCCACGGGCCAGTAGGGTGAGTCCGCTCACTCTGTCAGCCTGGAATGTTCGTTCCCTTCTAGACAATCTGGGGAGCGACCGGCCGGAATAGAGGTCGGCGCTAGTGGCTCGAGAATTGGCGCGATACAAGGCGGACATCGCTGCACTCAATGAGACCTGCTTCTCCAAACAAGGTCAACTGGAGGAGGTGGGTGCCAGTGGTGAGGACCTGGTCTATGCCTGTTTTCACTGTGACCGCACCTCTACTCCACACATCGACCTGCTCGATCACTTGTGAATCCATCGCACGGAGACTGGCGAACCAGCGCCTGGAGCACCAACCTACACTCTCCGCATCCGCCTCCACTGTCCACATTGCACTTGCACATTCAGCCACCGCGTGAGCCTATTAGGCCGCATTCGCATTTACGAGAACCAGTGGTAGACAATCGCCAGTTACACCTTCGACCACCAGCACTCACATCTCACAATACCATCACCCATCACAAATACCCAGTTGCGACCTCCTGCGCAAGAGGGACCTGTGCTTCTCGGCTCCTTCACCATACGCCACCTCTGCTGCACGTGTGATCCGCGTCTGAAATTATCACGATACGTTGAACGCTTTGGCTTGTTGGGCTATGACGAACGCCTCAAATCGGTTTACGCAGTCTGCCCAGTTGTGCGCGTTTGTGTGGAGTGGCTGACTGGTAGGCTGAGACCCAGGCTGTCGCGGCTCCTTCTTGAGTAGTCTGTAGCACTCTCACACATGTGAGGAGAGTGTGTGTGCGTTATGGGTAGTGCCTCTCAGTCGACGACTGTTTGATTACCTAGCCTTGAAGGATGACGGCCCAGGCTTAATATAGGACCACGTTTCGCCCTTTTAGGTCTAAAGGCCTGAAAGCGTGCGCAATGTCAGTATCAGCGAACCATGGCACTCGCAGTCTGGAATGCGCTGGCATTTCCCTGACACCTGGTTTTCTGACGGTGGATGCGCTTTCGCTCCCGATGGGTATGCAGGTGGTGAGCATGGATGCCCAACCACCATCATCCTTCTGACCCCTGTTGGGGTGTTGCTGTTGTTGGTTAAAATCCTGGTCAAGTGTTTGTTTTGGACCAGGAAGTGTGGTGTGCACGTAGGAACGGGTCCGACCGCGCCAGTCACCTGTACCCTCCCTCACCTCCGGTCCTCATGACTCTGTCTGGACACCGGATCCAGGCGGGGAGTGGGCAACAGAGAGTGCGATAGATGCCGCACAAGTCTACATTCATTGCAAACTAGTTCGCGCGCAAGTCACCGTGCCTGCTTCACCTTGCTGTGGAGCACACGGTGGACATCTTCGGGCACGACGGATGAACTGTCGTGTGAGGCAGGGTATGCTCATCAGTTTAAGATTATGGAACGTTGATCCAAACGCGCTGATGAAAGAGTTGTGACTATAAAAATACGATATGACTCTCACCCACGATACCGCGTACGCAGTTAAGTCGTGAAGCAGTGGGAACGTCGGAGAAAGACGTCTTAACTTCTAGCTGTTGTCTTTGTTGAAAGTACGGTATAAACCACTGTCAGGAGGACGAGAGGAGGAAGGAGGAGATGAAGGACTTACGTGCCCTATTTGAAGCCAACGGTTATTCAAAGCCCCTCGTACGGAAGTGGTTCGATAGGCCCCGCCGTGGGCGGTCGGGAGAGGAGAAGCCAAAGTTCTGGCTTTTGATCCCTTATGTGGAGAACGGTTCAGAAACGACATCAAGAATCCTGAAACCTTTCGGGATTGCTGTGGCTTATAAACCGACATCAACAGCTGGACAGCAGATCATGAAGCTCGAAGACTCGCTACCAGTGACAGAACAGTCATTGGTGGTCCACAGCATACCATACCAAGGTTGTGATGCAAGGCATGTCGCAGGAACGGATAAACACCTCGGCACAAGACTGCACGAACAGCAGCTTGTAATTAACCACAAAGATAAGTTGTTGCTGGTCTATGGCCACATACAACCGCAGAGCCACAGGTTCGCCTTTGAGAAAGCAAGGGTGGTCGGCCGAGTCAATGATAAGATGGTCAGAGCGATGCTGGAAATTTGGTCCTCGAATGCTGCGCTTAACCGACCCATAGACCTACATCCCGCCTACCAGGCACGGGGCTTGAGTCAATTCAGACAGGGTCAATAGGAGGGGTGAAAAAAGTCGCGCGGGGCCGACAGCCAAGGCTAGAGACGAAAAAGACGTCGACCGGACGTCACGTGACCAGCGTCGCACCGTCTCACCAGCGTACCGGCGAGGCCGCCAAGCACGCTGGCGGTGCAGAAACGACGGCCGCGAAGGGGACGCAGGCCACCCCAATGGTCGCCAATGGCTGAAATCGGAGAGGCCAGAATTGGGCAACGGGCCGGCCAGCGTAGGTACGTCGAGCACGGTTATATTACTAGGCAGGCGACAAGACTGAACAAATCAAGGCCAACAGGAGAAGCCAGCTGATAATGGGAGCGAGAGTTTTCGAAACGCCAGCATGAACAAAACCTGGTCCATGAGATCGTCTTTTATTCTCTGCCTTCTTCACGGTAAGATAAACAGGATACGCGCATGTGTATGTAGTTACTCAACTGGTTTTTAAAATGAGCATTACGCGGTTATTCCACAAAAGTTGATTTTCTTCAAATCAAATGTTCATTGAAACTCCGGGCTTGGTCCTAAGAAGCTATACCCGTGGCGCTTAACTATATGTCCTTTCCTTAATAATGTCCGAAATTATTAGCCATATACAGTTGCACCCTCGAAAAACACAGTAAAAGGCCATTATTGAGGACGCTGAAGAGGTCAGTAATGTTGCAAGCCGAACAAGTGTAAGGGTGATAGTGCAAACCCGATGATCTGGAATGAATATTGTAGGGAATGGCTATACTTTGAGCATTAGCAAATGCAAGGTAAACAATAGTAAACCGATGAGGCGTCTATCATGAGAGTGGGCAAAAACACATAATAATGGAAAATCAGCCGCAAAAACTTACGGGCTGCTTATCAGCTCGGATGGAAAATTTGATCGTATTTACTTCATGTCAATAACGCTCAGGCGGTAGTTAGAATCACGCTGCCCAAGTGGAACAGCAGAGTTTTCGGCATCTGTTGCCTGCATTCTCCATTCCTTTCTGGCACGGTAGTCAGTACAAGTATCAATAATATCGCTAATTTGGTGATCACCTTCACGGACTAACCCATGACGCACAGACGGGTTCTATTTTCAACTTTGGGTCATTGGGGTTGTGGGCCGAGTTGACACTCGCGCAGTAAGTTAGATGCAGGGCGCTTGATGTTAACCACTTGCTCAGTCAACCGTCACATAAACTCGCCGAGGCCCAATCTGGCCTTGCAAATAACTTTAAAGGACGGTAGAGGCCTGAGACTGCTAAAGCCGCCAGTTATCGCCACGAGCAGAGAAAACGGAGGCGACAAAGGCCACGAAAAAAGGGGCGTCCGTTTACCACCTACAATTGGCACCTGTGATCTGCGCGCCAGACACAGTGCACCTACAACCCACACGTCAAATTACGAGTGCTGTGCACACGATTCACAAGACTCTGGGGCTGGACAGCCGTATTCACTACCTGGAGTGTGAAAACACAAATGCGCCTCTTTAGGTTAATATCTCCTGTGTTATGGTGTTATCCAATGATTAATTTGAAGTTATGGCTATTACGCTGGAATGGGTATCCCCCGTAATTCAGATGGCCTTGAACTAAATTCCAGGACGAGTTAGTGGGACCAGGGTTAAAGTTAGAGTTAGGACGTGGGAAAAAGTACCTGTTGGAATTTAGCGCACGGCCACTTATTCCCATGACCAGTTAATAATGGTATTCAAAGCAAGGTTATACTTGAAAAATCGAAATTGCGTCTGGCAAATACTGCCCCGAAGACTGGACTCCATGTATGTCTGAGGATTTTGGTGAAAATTATAAAATGTTGTTTACCAGTTAATACTAGTTCAGAAGCCATACAAATGCAAAAATATTGGTCAGTCAGGTGTCTAGGTCCAAAGGTAGCACCCGTGTCGGTAGTGTGGGGAAACTCCTATCCGTCGTCAAACTTCCCTTTAGCATAGTGGGAATGGTCACCACGTCACTTGGACTATGTAACCATTTGTCCCCTGTTTTCCATGGCTTATTCATCAACATGCCATGCCCGTATAAAACAGTGGGTATCTCTGTGTGTGCGGGGATTCTCCGCAAGAGTCTTTCTTTTTGCGTATCTCTGTGAGCTCTTGTAGTGTAGTTTTGCAGTGTGCGGAATTCGCCAGAACGTACTAACAACTTCAACTGATGTTCACCAAAAAGTCTAAACATAAGATGGGTCACGGGAATTGACATAAGGCTGTCCCATTCCCACGCGCATGTCGGTGCACAGAGGACCTGGTTTTGTTTTATAAAACGCAGACGCGGACAACTGGTTCAAAATTACCGGTTGTTGGTCTGTTTTATCCATACCTCGACGCGGACCTTTTGCCGCCGTTTGTACTGGGTTTCGGACGGCCGACCTCCTCCGAATGACCGGGATCCAAGGTCACTCGGCCACTTAAGGTTCGTTTTGGCTCGTACGCAGTGAGCGGCACATGTTCACTTCTGAGGCATGCTGGATGCGCTAACAGATGTGGTCTGTCCCTGCCCTCTTTACGTCAAAATACCCTCTCTTTACAGTATTTGAGTCACATGACATTGCGCCCATTGAGTTGGGAGGGACAGGTTCGCGATGCACTAAAAGTAACTGGGGCCTCCTAAAGCGTAGGTGGACGCATTGACTTTGCATAATGTTAGGGCCTATAATTTTTGGAACGGTGGGCGCTCAAAGGTTGCTCCGCTAAGACAGTCAAAGAATGATTGAGTCTCTTCTGTGCTTGCACCTTCTAGACATCTTCAAGGTGTCCCCAGCAGGAAAGTTCGGAGCTCGCAAGTTTTGACATCGAGAATACGCCAGATCATCACAAGCCATTCGACTTTTCTGGAATTACGCAAAGTTTGGATCCAATCCACGGGAGAGCCATGAGCGACATCTATGCGCTCCAATAGAAGAGCTTTGGTTACCCGGGCTTCAGCAAGTCAGGTCCAGAAACATTTTCCATTAGGTGAACAGCGGCACACTTGAAACTCTGGAGGCTCCAAATTCAAAGAACTTTTCTGAGAGAAAAAATGGGTTTATCTAGAACCTACCGAAGTCACATTGACCCAACTTAGCTTTGAAGTTGGGGCTGGTCGCCGATACCGAGGTCGCATGGAGCCTTTGTGCTTTCCCCGCCCCTCGCCTTCGGCTTTCGTCCAGCCTTTTTAACTGCCCGAAGGACTATTAAAGTGGGCACCGGTCTCCCCACTAAATAAGTGTTGGACGGGCAGGCCAACAGTGCTGTAGAGATCTATGCCATCTGCTGTCTCTGGCTGCCTGTCGTTCAACAGAAAATACCAGAAGTTACTTTAGGGAATAAATGCTACCAAAGGGCACAGGGGATGCGTAATATTGACTGATTGTGAAATAATCGGGGCAACCCGCGTTAGAAAAGATAGTGCTGGATACAAGGACGATATTGCTGCACAGCAACTACGGTATCGATATCTCAACTCATAAATTATGCTCCGCCTAAGTACTTGAAACCAAAACTGGCAGTCGCTCAGTGCCTTGACCTAATCGATTCATGGATCCATTTCCTAGTGAACATATTAGGTCCTAATGGCATTACCTACAAAGACAAGGGAGACTGGAATGGCCATTTGTGGCTTATTAGCCGTCGTCAGCCAGTCATACCCAACCCCGAAGTGTGGAACACCCGAGGCTCGCACTCGCGACTTGTTAATTAGAAGTCCACGCCTCTAACCACTGGGCCACGAGCCCGTTGCCCTGTCGGTTTCGATCGGCTGCTGGTTGGGCTCGAGAGAGAGCCCATAAGGCACAACGGAACGAGTGAGTTCCGTAAGAACGATCGGCGAGCACCCCTACCATATTAGGGCATGTCTGGAGCACTCGATTAATAAATAATAGCCATTTCCTTGACCGGAGAGCCTCACCGATGCCTTCTTGTTCGGATTCAAACGGCCAACACAGGAAAAAACCTGTCAGGTTACCGAGAAACTCCAAGAGCTTCTGTTCCCCCCTCCCTTGAACCCCGGGACCAACAAGGCACTCATCTTCTAATGACTAACAAAGGAACTGCAGATGTTCCTTATCAGATGCACCGTTGCCGTCGGCAGACCAGGTCAACCAGACCATTTCAACTTGCGCCCACTGCTTAACTTGTCTCCGCCAAGCATTGGCGTCGATCGCTGCACGGTGGATCAGAACATGCCATGGAAGTGCCTCCGACCAAAACTTTCTTCCATCATTCATGAATATCTGATCGGTTAGAAGCGTTTTCCTGACAAATATTGTGGCCCCTACACTTGCCTAGTTTACGATAGTACTCTCGAACTGTTCTCTTTCTGTCTCTTTATGTACGGAGGCACTTGTGTTGTTTTAGGTTAACCACTTTTCTTCAACTGACGAAAATATCTGAGTTCAAAATTGAAAAATAGCTCAGCAGAGACTGCGAATGTCCTTCCGTCACTTTACGGTGAGGGGAGAGGTTTGCGCTGAAAACATTTGCATGAGAGTATCAGTAGTGATTCATAGACTTATTGTACGTGTAAAGTTGTTGGAAATAACCGGGGATCTGAACTGAGGCGGGCCGCATTTTGGGGGTCACACTGGCTCCGCCCTTTTCGGCGTCTGGCCGTCAGTCGTCGTGCTGCACAGACGGTCCAAGCTTGCCTACAATCGGGTCGCTAATGCCCCCAAGGCTACGGTTCGGGGCGCCCCTTGTGCGGCTGAGCTGAGTCATGGTAAAAACAGGCAGGTGCTAGGTCACGGCAACAGAATGCATTTCCTATTTCTCATCGTTCTCCGGCTTCCGCCACTATCTGCGAACGAGTCTATTGTGTGTAGTTATGGTTGACCAGCTATTTCTGGCTGCCACAACGGAATGGTCTTAGGCTGGATACAGGGAGGTGTACAATTTCCTTAAAAGCCAGTGAATTGTGAAACAAACAGTCGCTTTATGAAAATACTTTAATACAGAAGTTGGAAAATCAACAAACTTTTATCTAATGGCGGACATTGAACGATAAAATTCATGTATTGACGCCCCCCAGGCATACCCGTGTCAGCGCGCAATTTGTGTGCCACCAACAACAACGTTCAGCATATTAAAAACTATGAGATCTTCCCGTGCAGTACATGGCGCCCTTTAGGCATTTGAAATGTCTATCTACTCAACAGGCTGTTCCACCTAACAATAATCCTTCAAAGTTTAAGAAATTACTAAATTCATTGTGCTTTCGAGTCCTCAGTGCGTAATTAACACGGCCCTAAAGGACACCCTACTGCGCGTGTTGCTCGCATCTGGGCAGGTGATTGCGTTGTTTGGACTACGCAGAGACCTCACTTGTAGCCTGCCGTCTTTGCCGGTGCATTTACGCGCTTAATGCTGCATCACATCCCAAGCTCTTTCGGACTGATTATGAGATTCGCCTCTGTCTCTTTGTACTTTCAGACTTTTGCGTGTGTATTCTTTGTGCTTTCGGTGTCAGCAAAGTCTCGTCAACTGTCCACTCTGTGGGTTAAGTGGTGAATGGAAGTATCGAATGGTCAGGGTCGGGGTGGATGTGGAAGTTCCCGCGGAGTAATTATTTAGCTCTAAGCGCGTGCCAAAATAATGAGCAGGTTGGAATGATGGTGGGCAGACGACAATCCCTGCGGATGGTCTGAGCTTAGCTGAACTTCCCGCAGGCGAAGTTTACTCAGGAACGGAGTTGTAGCATTAAAGAGTGAAAGGAATAATATTTGTAGGCAAAATGTGGGAACCCAGGTTTCGCAGTCGTTATATCATCAAGTACTACCTTCTTCATGCTCCCACGGTGGGGCCACAGACGCCACAGGGGTAGGCGGGCGGAAGTGGCCTTCTCGTTTTTGGGTCTAGCTTCGGAATCCGCAGTCTCGTCGTCGACTCTGACGTCTCTTCAGACGTTCAGGTTGGGGCGGGATAACCGCTTTCCAACAGTGCACTTATGACCACCAATCGTGACTGCTAATTTGAATTGCTGCTCGACTGGTGCCGGTTGAGGCATGACGCTCGTTTTCTTCATTTTAGTAATTACACCGGAACTGGCCTAACTAGAGGCAAAGACATCCGAGCTTTGCCGTATGTCCGCTTTAGTCCCGTAGCTTAGTGTGCAATAGTTCGTAAAGACGAGTTCACATATCCCGTCTTTTGAGATTTTGTGACGGTTTGCACATATCATTGCAGAAAAGCTTTCGTCGGTTCGGTAATTTACATCGATTCGAAGCCGCCTCTCACAGCAGGCTTAACTTTGCAAAGGAAAGGAGACAGAGGAGGAGGGAACGGGTACCTAATCCTGCTGCTTCTGAAGTTCATCAGTTATCTGTTCCGCGTGCTATCCTATCATCGGGAAATTTCCTGATCATAAACGCCAACCACTCTCGGCATCAGAGTTTCATCATGGCTTCCCTAGCCTGTTTCGGTCCTCGGTATTGAAGGTCCTTATGAGATCAAACCATGTCTTGTCGTTCTTGTTAAATTAACCGCGTTCTTGGCGAAGTGCGAACTTGGGAACTATTGTTTCACAACCCTCCCCCTCACCTATTCCCAAAGCCCTCATCCTCCAGGACCCACTTTTGCCCTAGATTGTGTATGTTGCCGGCGAAGGACAATCCGCGCGTAGCGCAATCCAGTTGCTTCCTCAATGCTGTCTTCTTCCGAGGTCGTCTCTGCCGCAACCTCAAGACCACTATGTTTTGGTCAGCCCACTTTTCGGCACCAGACATCACCTACATATGTCATCAGCATGCCAAATAGTCTTCCTAATTTACGAGTACCAAGGTCAGCAGTTGCCCTTGACGGGAGTATGGTGCATTTAAATGACCTTCTTGTGATTGGTACTAGCGATAAGGAGTTAGTGTTTTCAGTAAGTCTTTAGCAGAAGATGTCTATTGTAGTTTCTGTTGCCAACTCCGCAATTTCGAGACATTTCCTCTTAGTTGGTGTGGTCTGTGTCATCTCGTACACTAACTACGACCTTGTCCGTCTTCACCACAGGCACCAGGACGACGTAAAACATTTGCGCGTGGATTTATCTAAAAAAGTGCGGACATTCCGGTCGGCTAATGTGACCAGAGTCATTGATGTAGGGGGGTGGATGGAGACGGATATTATTTGTTGTTTTCGCATTTAGATCGTGCATGCTACGCCAGTTTGTTAGGGTCACTTGTGGAGATGATTTGAAGCGGCGCAGAAAGGCCCTTTTTTAATTTCACCCCCTGTATAAGGATAAACAGAGTGCCCCCCGGATATGGCTTCCTAGACATTACATATATCTGTTGAGTTCCGCCATGGGACATAGTTTCGATACAATGTGGCTAAAGATTGCATGCCACTTTCTACAGAACCGCGACGTTTCATTGAAGATCGAAAGGGGAGGGGTTGTGTGTTAAATGATTTAAAAGGACATTTGGCGAGCTTACGCGTGCTTTCGACAAATTCTCCTCTCGCCTGTACATTTATGTGGGAACGATGTACAAACTGAACTTGAGTGATAAGTTCAATCGATTACGGCTCGTCCCTTCATACAAACGGGACATGCGAATAGAAAGGGGGAGGGGGGAGAGGCGGAAGTCAGTGACAGTGAGGGTTAGCTTGAGGCGGGAGCGGGGGCGCAGAGACCTGAATACAGTTAATCGATCCTGGCCCACGGTAGACGCGGAGCTTGCAAGAGGTCCTTTAGCGCTTACAGGACCGGCCTCTGTAGCCTGATGGCAGTTGCCTCTGCTGTTGCTAGTAGGCGCTGACTCATTCGCTTAGGGTAGTTAGGTGGGACCTTGCAAATCACATAGAAGGCTTCGTTGGGATCCACACGGTGCCCAGAATCAACCATGTGTGCGAGGATGGAGCTGTGTATGCTCTTAACTTCACGTTTCCCCAACCGTGCTGGCAAGTGTTCTCGTATTCTCGTGGATAGGTGCCGACTCGTACGACCAATGTAGCCTGCCCCACAAGAGCAAGTAAAGGAGTAAATGCGCATGGAGGTGGTCTGAGCTGGTAGCCCATCCTTTCCTTCCCGCGGAAGACGGGGTCGGTCGAAAACAATACTTGAACTCTTGCTGCCGGGAAGGTCCGTGAAACGGCTTGGTCAAAACGCCTTCTCAGGAGCTCACTCGCCGCGTCCCCTTGAAAGGGGACTTTGAGGAACAAAGTTCTCATTTCTGCAGTCGGTATGATGAGTTTTGCCAGTCGTTCGGCAATATTCCTTACAATAAATTTGTCACGATACCCGTTCTTGCGAAGCAGGCTCTGGATCCTTTTAAGTTCCTCATCACGCTATCTGCCGAACAGATGTATCTAGCCCTTTGTGCCGAACAGCGGACCAGATTACGTTTATGTTGAAGGGGTATGAAACTGTAGAAGTTCGTATATTGTCCAGACCAGGTGTCCTTTCGACAGAAGCTTCTTTGGATGCTGCTGTCATCTCTTCTGCTTAGAAGTACGTCTAGGAAAGGACAGGGCGCCTGCCTTTTCGACCTCCAACGCAAGCCTGATCGATGGATGTGCTTGATTTACAGCATCCACGAGGGCGTTTATGTCGGTTTCTCTGGTGGCAATTGCAAAGATGCCGTCAACGCAGCGACCGTAGTGCCTTAGCTTATTTATTTGGTCGTTTAATTGACACTTATCTAACTTGCCCATGAAGACACGTTCAGTTTGTACCTCATTCCCATACAAATGTACAGGCCCGATGAGAATTTACCCAAAGCACGCGTAAGCTCGCCGAATGCTCTTCTGAATTGCTCCATGGGCATTTTCGCAACTTTAAATGATTTACTTGTGAAGGCAACTAGCCGGTGAATTAGATCAGAGCGAAGAGGACTTGAATAGTAGCGATCTCGCTTTCTTCAAATTATGTCATAACCAAATCATCAGACCACGTTAAAACGATTGGTGTGGGGCTTGACCTGTCGCAGAGCCCTGCACTTACTTAGCGCGCACTCCACTCTCAGCGTCCGCCTCACCTGCCTTCAGGCCTTTTGCGTTAGTATGTCGGCACATCCTCTTTTGTCTAACCGATCAATCAGTCGGCAGATTTAAGGAAGATTAAAGTCACCCACAACAAACTGATACTTAATGTTTGATTTGGCCGCGGCATGAAATGCCTGCGAGTGTCAAAGGCCGAAATCCTCAGTGGCGTTTAGTGGGCGGCAGACGCAGTCAACGTTAGAAAAACGTACTTGTTTTTTGAGGCAGCTCGAAGCAAGCATTTCTACTGCGGAAAACTCCGGTAGGTTTAGCTTCAGAGATGCAGATTTTTGCCTAACTCAGATGCATTATCCCCGCCGCGGCTCTTTTGACGATCATTTAGAATGTAAGTTCAGTCCAGAAAAGAGAGTTTGGAGTCAACTACGGAAGGTGCTGTCTACGTCTCAAAACGTCTAAAAGCGTGTGCTATGCCAGCTTCAGCAAACCATGGCCCTCGCAGCCTGGTATGCGCCGGCAGTCTTCTGACATCCGGTTCCCTGCTGTTAGATGCACTTTCGCTCCCGCTAGGTATACAGGTGGTGGGCATGGCTGCACAGTCATCCTCGTCCTTCTGACCCCCGTTGGGGTGTTGTTGTTGTTGGTGGTGAAAAATCCTGGTCAAGTGTATGTTGTGGACCAGGAGGTGTGGTGGCACGCCTAGGTACCTGTCCGGCCTCGCCAGCCACCTGCGCCCTCCTGCACCTCCGGTCTTCCTGACTCTGTCTTGACACCGGGCCCAGGCGGGGAGTTGGCAACAGGGAGTTCGGTAGATGTCGCGCAAGTCTACATTCACTGTAGACTAGTTCGCGCGCAAGTCACCGTGTCTGCTGAATTTTGCTGTGTAGCGTGTGGCGGACATCTTCGGGATCGACGGTCGAACTGTCATTTATAACAATTCAGAGGTGTTTTTGCAGATTTAAAATAATTCACTTTGATCCAACTATGAAAAACTCAGTGCTTCGGTGGGATTCGAACTCACGCAGTAAGGGGAAGGCTTTTCTACAGCCAACGCTCTAATCATCTGAGCTATGAGGCCACACCGGACGACGCGATTTTAATCACATCTGGGTCAAGTTACCCGCCTAACCTACTGCAAAATCTGGAATCCACTCAAATCTGATACAGTAACTTGACTGCCCAAGCAGGAGTAATTCACCTAGAATCCACCAGATGACTACCATGTTCACTTAATTCAGAGGTGTTTTGACATCTGCCCTGCTTGGACAGTCAGCTTACTGTATCAGATTTGGTGGATTCCAGATGTTGCAGTAGGTTAGGCGGGTAACTTGGCCCAAATGTGATTAAACTCGCGTCGTCCGGCGGGGCCTCATAGCTCAGGTGGTTAGTGCGTTGGCTGTGCCAAAGCCTCTCCTTGCTGTCATGAGTTCAAATCCCACCAAGGCACTGATTTTTTTCACAGTTGGGTCAATGTGAATCGTAAAAAAAATATTGGAAGAGTGGGCTAACACATGAGTCCGAAGCAAAGGCATCTTATTAAGCCAGGTTTGGCATTTAGAACTAGGACTTTAAGGGGCAAACTGCTTACTTCTGCGACGTGGCCTCAGTGCACCCGGCATTCGATTGAACAATGTGCAAACGACGTGCTGTAAGTGTGCATTTGATCGCCGCCTCCTAAAGACTACGCTTGGAGTTCGTCTCTCATAGTATGTCTTATTTCCAACGACAACGCGTTGAGGACGGTAGGCTAGTTATCCTGATTTTCTCTTCACAAAAGATCCTCACCATATAGGCGAGGTATGCTGCCTGCCTTCGCTTAGTCGAAGTGATCATGCGGTACTTCTATGAAAGTACTGTCTGTACATTGTACCATAGGCAATAAACGAAATGATGTCAAATCTATATCAAGAAGGATTTCGTCAGATGGGAGCTGACGCATTACGGAGAGACTGGGATGTCCTCTTCCATGAAAACGTTACCGAGGACTGGAAGTCATTTAAAGAAAGTTCGTTGACCTAACGAACATCCACTCTCTGTTGTCAAGACCCAAAAAACAAACCTACCTCAGCAGCTAACGCGCGATCGAACAAAGGAAGTCAAAAAGGAGGCGAGACTGTGAAAGATGGTGTGGGGGGCGCTCACCGATCGTTCATACGGAACTCACTCGTTCCGTTGTGCCTTAAGGGCTCTCTCTCGAGCCCAACCAGCAGCCGCACAGCGGCGCATGATATATAGGCAGAATGGTATTACCGACAAAGACAAGGAAGACTGGAATGGCCATTTCTGGCTTACTAGCAGTCGTCAGCCAGCCATACCCAAGCCCGAAGTGTGGAACACCCGAGCCTCGAACTCGCGACCTGTTGGTTTAGAAGTCCACGCCTCTACCCACCGGGCCACGAGCCCGTTGCCCCGTCGGTGTTCGATCGGGAATATACAATGGTAGGGGGCGCTCACCGACGCTGAAGACGGCTAATAAGCCAGAAATGGCCATTCCAGTCTCCCTTGTCTTTGTCGGTAATACCATTCTGACTGTGAAAGACGTTTTGCGGAAGCAAAGAAAGAATACGAAATTTAGAAAAACATGGCTTGAGGCGTACTTTTCAAAAGATGATGAGATTTCAAATATATTTCTTTCCGTTGAACCGTTAGAATTTTGATTCCTCTGCAGATATTTTCAGAAGGACACATGTAACAGAAACCCGATCACTGTAATGAGGGCTAATGAAGGTCTCGAGGTACCTAGCCGCACATGCGAAGCTGAGCATTGTTCACAGCTTTTCCAGCCTGTTATTACAAGAGGAGCGGATTTCGTTCTACCAAGACAAGAGAGCATGGGGCGACAATTATTGAAAATACTGTGTGTTGAGACGATGCGACTTTCGAAGTACTAAACACTTTGGAAGAATACAAATCCATTACTCTGGACAAGATTGTAGCAAAGCTGCTCATTGAACTTGCTCGAGAACTGGCTAAGCCATTATCCGTCATGTACTAGAAATCGGTCGATACTGGAACCCTCCCCATGAATAGGAAAATAGTGCATATTATACCGATTCGTACAAGTGATAGTGGAGCACTTGCAACTAAAACCAGACCCGTCATCCCAACATCAGTCCACTGCAAAGTAATGGAGGAGACCACAATTTGATGAATGATTTGGAAACCCACAATTTCTTGTATACTCAGCAATACGGCCTTTGTGAGGGGAGATAGTGTGTAACAAATTTTCTTTATACGATACTAAGCCGGACAGGAGTCCTCGATGAAAAACACACCGTGCAAGCCGCCTACATTGATTGCTGGAAGGCCCTTGGTAGTTGTTGTATCCAGCCGGTCAACGCTTGGAATTATCCACGCCCTCCTCTCAAGTGCTTCCACATTTGGCCCCTGTTGACAATCCCCTTCCCCTTTTGTAACCTTTTTGAGCGCGATCGGCGTTCTTTTAATTAACTAATTTTGTATTCTGACCTTGAGCTGGGAATTCGATCTGCT
>CACRXP010000625.1:201004-212867 GCA_902702965.1 Spirometra erinaceieuropaei | reverse complement strand
CACGTTTAGAGTTGGCAGCTGCTACTCTGGCTGTGCGCGTGGCTGATCTCATCCGCTCAAGCACCGATAGGTACTTCCAAACAATAACGTTCTGGACCGATTCTATGATAGTCCTTTATTATATACACAATGAATCAACCAGGTTCTGCACATTTGTGGCCAACCGACTGACGGTTATACATGATCTGTCTGCGACCTCTCAGTGGAGATACGTGAGTTCGGACATCAACCCAGCAGACATTGCTTCTCGAGGTACGTGCAACCTTGCGCTGGTACGTAGATGGTTGGACGGTCCGGAATTTTTAGTTCAACCTGAAGGCGAATGGTTTGTACAACCTCCCGTAGGACAACCTGAAGACTTGGAATTCAAGAGGACAACAGCCCAAGTTCATGTATTAAATCAATGTGATGGTTTAGACGAATTAGTTATGCATTTTTCAAGTTGGACAAGGCTACAAAGGGCTGTGGTCTGGCTCCTGCGTTTCAAGCAGTACATCAGAGTCACCACTGGCAAGACACCTAAGCAGACGCTGATGTTGGGTCCTATCCGAGTATCCGAAATGCGCCAGGCTAGCATTAACTTGATAAAGCTTATACAAAGGAAACACTTTTCAGCAGAATTGGATATTCTGCAGTCTACACCAGCAGATTGCCAGAAAAGAAAGTCTGTGAGAAATATTGGCCTGAGAAAGTTATGTCCGGTTTTGATTGAAGGAGTAATGTGCGTTGGTGGTCGTCTGAACTACTCAAATTTTTGTGAATCGTTAAAACACCCGTCAATCCTCCCATACAATCATCCCGTGACGGAATTAATCATACATTACTTTCATGAATTGGAAGGCCATTGTGGGACAGCCCAAGTTCTAGGTGCAATCCGCCAAAAGTTCTGGATTCTAAAAGGAACCGCTTCTGTCAAACGTGTCATCGGTAGATGCTTACTTTGCAGACGTAAATTTCGACAACTTCAGGGGCAGATGATGTCCCCGCTTCCCTTAGATAGAACAGAAGTCGGTTGGTATCCTTTCAAGTGCGTTGGAGTGGACTATTTTGGTCCGTTGATGGTCAAACGCGGACGATCTTCGGAGAAACGCTATGGTTGTGTGTTTAGCTGCTTACAGACGAGAGCCGTTCATCTTGAGATAGCCACCAGTCTGACCACGAATTCTTTTGTTCAGTGTCTGATGAGATTCGTGAGTAGACGCGGACGTCCCACTGACATCTACAGTGACAACGGAACCAATTTTGTTGGAGCGGTAGCAGAACTCCGAAAGGACTTACACAATTGGGACCAAAAGAGAGTGTCGGACCAACTGCTAACTCTAGAGATACAGTGGCATTTTAACCCACCCGCTGCCAGCCATCGGGGAGGCATCTGGGAACGAATGATCAGGTCTCTACGACGGATTCTTCTTGCCCTCTGTAAGGAGCAGTCCCTAACTGACGAACAGCTCGGCACCCTCTTCGTGCAGGCTGAACGTATATTGAATAATAGACTGCTTGTCTCGCTAACATCAGACAGCAACGACTTGGAACCGCTTACCCCGAATAGCTTATTGTTGATGAGGAACTGTCCAGTGCTGCCTAGCGGTGACGAATTGGTGGCACGGTACCACGCTGGATGGAAACAAGTGCACTACCTCGCTGGCGTGTTCTGGAGACGATGGGTAAAAGAATATCTTCCAAGTCTGCAGAAAAGAACAAAATGGACAAGAGAAGTCGTGGAACTGAAACCAGGTGATGTTGTTTTAGTTTCTGGCGAGCGCACAGCTCGTGAGAATTGGCCTTTGGGAGTAATAGATAGGTGCGAAAGGAGTCGCGACGGCCTCGTTAGGACGGTATATATTAGGACGGCGGGCGGTCTCTTAAAAAGGGACGTTAGAAAGATTTGTCTACTTGAGGGTCAGAGCAGCCGTATACCTCCAAACACGTAGAACGTTTACAAGAGCCGGACGTGGAGAATTGGCGGGCGGTGTTGTATCCAGCCGGTCAACGCTTGGAATTCTCCACGCCCTCCTCTCAAGTGCTTCCACATTTGGCCCCTGTTGACAATCCCCTTCCCCTTTTGTAACCTTTTTGAGCGCGATCGGCGTTCTTTTAATTAACTAATTTTGTATTCTGACCTTGAGCTGGGAATTCGATCTGCTCGAACATTAACAAAGGAATTCTTTGTCCAGGGTATCCATTGTTGAGGTTTGTACGTTTTTTCATTATTACTTTATTCTATCAATAGTATCGTATAAACACCGAAAGCTGTTTTGGCTTATACGCGTCACTTTGTTAGCAAAGAATCCCACAGTAGTGTTCAACACTAACGCCTCCTGTAATAATAATAATTTTTTATTAAAGACCCGTCGGGGTCCCATCAAGGCAGGTAGAAATAGATTTACATACGAATTTTAGACGAGGTAGGCAGAATCTGTACAGAATGCAATTCATAGTTTCTGAACTTGTAGTCCGTTAAAAATGATTAGCGAGCGGTAAAAGTATCTACGCGGTATTCTAGGAACGAAAGCGAGTGTCCGTCAAAAATGCTCTTGGAGGCGTCGATGAAAACGTCGGATCGACTCACTTGCCCAAAAAGGAGACGTAGGTGTTGTGTGTGTGTTAACGTTTTACTGGAACTTACGAATAAAGATCATCGACATGAGCAAAAATGAAAGGTAAATAGCGGAGGACTTCGTTAATGAAACCTTGGAAAGGTTGGGCTGAGTTACGGAGTCAAAAAGGCGACCTGACGACCTCGAAAAGACCAAATGGAGTCGTCACCACCGATTTTGGAGTGTTTTCTGGAACAACGGAGATTCGGTAGACGGCTTTTCCCAGGTCAAAACGAAAATGTTTTTTCACCATCCAGACCAGAATAAAAACCGTAGAGATGGAAAAGTGGACATCCCTCAGAGGCAGGGGAGTTGTTTAACCGTTCATAACCGCCAAATGAATGTCAGTCGGTGCGCAATCCAACGTCGCCGAGAAACGACAAACAGGTGCACAACCTGTTATCAAAGGAGCTGACGAAGAATCAGGTGCAGGTTTTACGGCACGAAGCTTTATTCAACACGGCTGACGCCAAACTTGTTAACACGATTGCAGCAGTGGAATCAATCCTTAGTCAGATGGAGGTAACGGAGGAGACTAAGAGCCTCATGCTACACCAAGTGTCTTCTCTCCTAATGGCCCACAGGCCGCGGGAAGTGCTTTCCCGAGGTCAAACGTAATGCGCTTAGAGAACTCAAGACCGACAGACCTGGTTATTGTGCCAGCGGACAAGGAGCGCTCTGCGGTTATACTGGACAGGACAGACTACCTTCAAAAAGCTAAAGATCTACTGGAGGACCGACAATTCTATGTTCCGTGTGCAATGAACCCTGTAAAGGCGCTGGCACGCGAAATTAATGCGACGTTGTTGGCTTTGGAGAATTCAGGTGCAATAACACCGACCGACAGACGCATGGCGAGACCCCGAGATACGGCTTTGGCCCGATTCTATGGCCTCCCTAAGTTGCACAAAGACGACGCTCCTCTCCGACTCATCGTGTCGCTCAAAGGTACTCCAACGTACGGACTGACTAAGTGGCTGTTCCGGCGTCTCATGTTCCTGACCGCTGAGTCAGACACCTTGGTCTCTTCGTCAGCACAATTCCTGGAAAAACTCGACGGTGTAAGCCCCCATCCAAATGAGGTTATGGTATCTTTTGATGTTACATCCCCTTTTACTTCTATTCCCCAGGACCTGGCGTTCGAGAAAGTCGAGCTGCTTCTACAAAGAAGATACGATAAAACGGAGAATCGTCTTGGACACACCCGAGTCCTTCAGCTCCTGAAGCTCTGTTTCAGGACGTACTTCACGCTCGACGGGACAATCTACGAACAGGTGAAGGGCACAGCGGTGGGTTCGCCGATTTCGGGATGCATCGTCGATGCCGTCCTGCAACGGTTAGAATCGCTGGTCTTGCAACATCACAGACCGAATTTCTGGGCCCGGTATGTGGATGATACCTTCGTCGTTGTCGACCGGGATCAACTGCTGACATTCAAGGGACATCTGAATGCGGTCTTCCTGGACGCACAATTTACGATGGAGCAGGAAGAGAACAACCAGCTGGCCTTCTTGGATGTCCTCGTATGCCCGAAAGATTGTGGTGGACTAAAGACCAAAGTGTTCAGGAAAGCGACAAATACGATGCAAGTACTGAACTTCAACAGTAACCACCCAATCAGCCACAAACGCAGTTGTGTAAGGACGCTCTATCGGCGTGTCGAAACGCACTGCAGTGAGCCGGAAGACAAAATTGCCGAACTAAAATACCTCCGACGGGTCTTCAAAGTCAATGGCTACCCGTGCAACTTCGTCAACTGGTGCAAACGAAAAAGCGTCGAAAGGCCTAACCGCACGGACACCAAATTTGGCGAGCGCTTCCGTATGTCAAGAACGTTTCGAAAGCTGTTGGCCGCCATCTCGCACCACTTGGGTTTGGAGTTGCACACAGACCGGAGGCAACCATCAGGCGTCTGGTAATGAAACCAAAAGACCCTCTGCCACGGCTAGAAACGTCTGGAGTCATTAATCGGATCTGGTTCAGTTGCGGACGAAGCAACTATGTCGGAGAAGCTGGAAGACAGCTGCAAACACGAATGGTCGAGCACGCTGAAGCGGTACGGAGAAATGGCGCCAGCTTTCAAGTTGCAGCTCATTCGTCGAGATCCGACCACACATTCAAATTCGATGAGGCTGAAATTCTCGCAAGAGGTGACAACCGCGTGAGGCGGGAGCTACTGGAATCATGGTTTACTGGCCCCCAGTCCATTAACAAATGCATTGATATTTTTCTTCCATACTCGGTGCTGAGACTTCGCCTAGTCGGAGTAATTAGCCACGCGGGGAACGCACAGCTGAACACTTTTCCCAACACCAGGATCGGTTCGGCAGATGGTCGATCAATAATACTAGTAGTAATAATAATAATTTATTTAATACCAGTTTACAGGCATTTTCGGGGAAGCGTTAAACACAAATCGGGCCAGCACTGAAAAACACCTGTGGGAAAGGAATGAAAATATAGTTGATGGTTTTTATGGTTAGGAGGGTTCAGGAGAAAAAAACTGCTGGCTACAAACTTTTGATCGTCAAGATGGGAGGGGATGCACGGTATCGGATATCAGTCGCCACTTTCTTTCATGAAGTTGGGGCTAGTCCAAATAGAAGCACCGAAGAACATCTGTCGCTGTTGACCAAAGAAACTGTCCCTGGTGAGACCGGCCATTGTGTTCAGAGACCACAAACGCAATCGCTACGGTAAAGTCGATCAGTGGATTCAGCACACAAAATTCGAGGAAGCTTTTCTGAATGCAAAAATCGAGTAATAGTTCTCTTAAACAAAGGATAATTTTGCAGAGTTTTCACACTCATGGGTAGTTTATTCCAAATAGCAATCGCATTTACAGAATAGAACCGACGATATTTAACAGTACGTGCCAGAGGCAGAAATAAGAAGACCTCACGGTGACTGTTACGTCGTGGGTGGATATGGTGTCTTAAAGAGGTGAGTGGGTTCAATGTGTGATTATATAAGAGTTAAATAGCAAAAATAGTCCCTTTTGTAATCAACGGAACCATGAAGGATCAAGGCCCGTAAGCCGGCAACGTTCTTGGTAAGAAAAATGTCGGTGTTCCGGGGTTAAAATGCTCTTGGTAAAAAAGTGTTGAACGGATTCTATTTTCTTCCGCTCAGTAGCACGCATGAGGCTAAATAAAAACTAACAGTATTGCAGACCAGGCCTAACGTACATTTTGAAAAGGCGCATTCTAATGTCCCTAGTTTTGAGGTTTCGGAGGATAAACCCGGTCGTTCAACGGGATTTGGAGACTATCAAGGCACAGTGCTCCGAGAGATTGAGACTCTTGGGGTATGATACGCCCAGATCCTTAATAACCCCAGGCACAGTTATGGCGTGAACGCCAATATTTAGTTGAGGTTGGCGGTCGTCGCCAACCACCATGACTGAGCACTTATGCCAAGAAAGAGAAAGGCGCCATGTGCGGCACCACCGGGCGAAAGCCAGTAGGTCGCTACTCAGGAGCTCAAGCACTATGTCACGATCTACAGGCTTATATCGATATGCAACTTTAAGATCATCGGCATACATGAAAGGCTTACCATTCTGAAATAAATCGGGTACATCATTAACGAAAAGACAAAATAAAAGCGGGCCGAGTACACTACCCCGAATGACTCCACTCCTCACACATACGGGGTTGGAGGTAGTATTGGAAATCTTAACGCGTTGTGTACGAGTGCCAGGTAAGAGGATATAAAATTCAAAAGTTTGCCACCTATTCCGAAAGAGGACAGTTTCAAGAGAAGAAAAGCATGGTCAACACGATCAAAAGCCTTGGTGAAATCAAAATATACTGTGTAAAGTGCAAAACCATTGTCCCTAGATTGGAGAACATAGTCGAAGAAAGAGAGTTGACAGGTGTCACAAGATTGAGCTTTGAGGAATCCATGCTATGCTGCACTCAGTAAGTTATTCTGTGTTAAGTGACACATCACCTTCTCCTTGATCAATGCCTCTAAGATCTTCGAAACTGCGGAGAGGGTTTTATTGGCCGAAAGTCATCAAATGATGTAGATTTGCCGAGCTTAGGGATGGGCAAAATGTCTGATTCCTTCCACAAGGTAGGATAGGTTTCAGTTTCAAGAGGAAGATTAAATATCTTGCATAAGAGGGATGGGAAGATCGTGTTTGCATCGGCTTTTAAAATGCTTACTGGGACACCATCAGGGCCTGGACTATAATATTGACGAAAACGCCGAATCGCAACAGTCACATCCCACAGAGTGAAAGTTACAGTTTCTAGGACTGCCCAAGTCAGTGCATGGATGGTCGGAAGCGGAGAGGTCGAGTCTTCAATAAACGTTTTGGACAGGAAATCATTGAAGCTATCAGCGGTTAACTGGACATCAACTTTGGGATTTCCTAGAGCGTCTCGGAAGACAGGATGCTGCGTCTTTCTGTAAGTTCCTATTTTTCTAGAGAAAGTTTTCGAGACATTTAACGAATGGTTTTCGGTAAACTGGATCTCCTCGGCTAGCTGTTATTCTTCAGACAATCTCTTAGCCCGCTCCAAAATATCACAAATCAAGGGCAGGACAGAAACATCGTTCTGAAGATGGAATCGACGAGAAAGTCTGCACAATCTGCGACGAAAGGGTAAAGGTAGGAAAATCTCATCCCCAACATTAATAATTTTCTTACGGGGGACAAAACGAGAAATAGGCGGATCCAACATTTCGTACAGTTTTGCAGTGCAAACATTTACATCCGAACTAAGGAAGAACTCAGTCCAGTCGTAGGAATTAAGGTGTGTTAATAATTCGGTTGAGGGAGTTGAGCTGGAATCGCGGAAATGGTTATACTTGGGGACAACGCTTTGTCATTACACCCACATCCAACGCACTTGATGAGATTTCAGCAATTGCCGGCGCAACTATCGGCCATCAATCAGTCGTCACACCACGTGTAACGATCCCTGATGAAGTGGGAGCTGTGAACATTTGTAGGTATGCGATAGCATGGCGATTGCATTCTATAAATACTGCAGCCTCTTGTGCATGAACCACACGTATCTGCTTTTGCCTCTGATGATGGGTTCGAGCCGGAATCCGAAACGTCAGGCTAATAAAGCTCTTGTCCCAGCGATCGTGTCTCCTTCTACAAGACTGCTTTCTGAGACTCTTTTCTTCGCTCTTTTGTAGTTTTACAGGCTGCTCAATCTGTGAAATCCGGAAAAGTGATGGAAAATCGGAAATCTTTAGATGGTGTTTATTGGGCGAAGAGATATTGAAATAATAATAATAATAATGATAATAATAATAAGAATTTTTAAGAAAGACCCGTCGTTGTCCCATCAAAGCAAGTAAAAATAAATTTGCATGCGAATTTTAGTCGAGGTTGGCAAAATCTGTACAAAGTGCAATACATAGTTTTTGAATTAAAAGTCCCTTAAGAAAAATGATCAGCGAGGGGTGAAAAAAAACTCCATATGAAAGTTTAAAAATGATCGGATTAATTTTACAGGAGACAAAAAAAAACCATCGAAAAAAATAGTAACAGAAATGCATGTTATAGTGTATGACATGGTGCTAGTTGAAGAATTGCAGTACCAGTATATCATCTAGTCAACCATTTTGTGGGATCTGGTATCGAAGGTGGACCAGAAAAAAATGGCATAAAATCGACACCGTAGAGTGCGGTATGAATATCCAGCGGAAAGAACATGTTATCGCATGGTCTGAACTCATGGATCGTCGAGCAAACATTTTAATGGGGTTACCAGTATTTGCCTGGATAAAAGTTGAAGAGTTGGGTGACTTAGGGTCAGTCGGAGTGGATGGATTTAGACTGCTGTCAGCACCTTAGTTCAAGGTAAAATAACGTAGGGAATGTCTGTTAAAATTTGATGGAGGCGACTTTGAGAGGTTGGACCGACTAATTTCGTCGCCGTCACTAACCGAAAGGTGGGGTTTATTTCGAAGATTTCTCATAACGACATGGAGATTGACACTGGTGGGCATTTAACCCATAGATATGATAATACCAGAACAAGGTCCTGGAGGATTGTAAAGGCAGTTGGTCTCTGAGTTCATTCAGAACTTTAGCGGATTAGGCACACAGACCAGGCGATTTAATAGGCTGTAGCTGACACAATGACTTCCTCATTGTGTCTCTTGTAAACGTCATCGTGCTAAATGTATCGCTAGATGTGACAACTTGCCGGCGTACTTCCCTATTAAAAGACGGCCCCTCGGCATACACGGGCATGAAGAAATGGGGTAAGGGATTCGTTTAGTCCGAGTTTTCGGTTATCTTATTTTCCCGATAATCCTTTAGACGAGAAATTGACTCCCAATTGCCTTTCGCTCTGTTCCCATCTGCAATGAACTTTTCCGCATTTCTTTTTTGTTTTCCGACATTTTTGACCAATTCCTGTTCGGTCGTCTTCATGTGTTCCAGACACCTATTTGGAGTTTTCTAAATTCTAGAGAATTTTCGGGCCGTCGTCATCTCCGATGTTTCCTCTACAGTCTCCGTTCCTTCTCGAGATCGCTTTTTTTCCGATATCACGAACACCTTCCGGAAGCCGCACGACCTCCTTTTGAAAAGGAAAACTGTCTCTGTCATTTACCGAATCAAGTTCCTAACTGTGATGTTTGCGTGAGAGGAGTGGGCAATAGTTTCTGCGTTATCCTTATGCATTTTAGCCAATTTAATCGTAGGTCACGGTCCTCGAACACGCATCACGAAACAGCGATGGACGTCGCCGTTTGTGACGGTCGAGCATTCGCGTATGAGCGATCCAATCCAAGGCCTTTATGAGACGCCAAATTGCTTGACTCCTACGTTGGTGTCGCCATAACTTTCTTCCTACACATCAACTTTCCTGGATATTGCGTCTCCTGCTAACACGTCTGCCCGTATTAACGGCCGGACAAAACTTGAACTGACGAGATTCCGGACCCGTCCAAGGAGTAGTTAACCCTGCAATTTTTGTACGACTGATAAATAGTACTGCATTTTAGCAGTTAAGACATAATCGGCTATTTCTATGTGTAGACTGTTCTATATAAAAAATGACACAACTAAACCACTTTCCATCATTTGTCGTCGAATAACTGAAATGAACTGGGGCGGCTACATGTCATAATCCAGATGTTTGTTCCCATCAACCCTTTGCCAATGCAGGAGACCATTCCAGAGTTCATTAAGGCCAACGGAATCATCTTAAGGCTGGTGATAGTCATCGCGGCTCATAAATTCAAATAGAACAATAGTACTTTACTTTATACGATAATCCAGGGAAAATTTTGGTCTTAACCGGACTGTTTTTGAGTTTTTTGGAGCAATTTTTTCTACTCCTGGTAATAGGCTTTTGTCCAGATACTCACGTTTTTAAGTCCCTTTTGCTCTTTTACGGCTGTGAAGCTAATCGTAAGTCACATAATTTCCTGGCTTATTCTGAATGTTCAGTTAAATTCAGTTTATTGAAGGAAATAGGTGTGACCCTTTGAGTACCCTATTTGCGACGTAAAACTGGGCGCGTTCGACAGAGAAATTGGCTGATCTGAAATCATTAAAACGAGCTCATGATGGTATGGCAAAAGGAAAGTGAGTCAAGGGTGGTGAGCTCTATCTCTCATCGCTCTTGATAATTTGAGAACATAAATATGTCAAGGCTATTTGTAAAGCTTTGTATCGATGCTGAAATCGCAGCATCTGCAGGGAGAACATCGCATGGTTTGACCACTCGAACAGAGAAGGAGAACTTCCGCACATCCAGCCTTGCCTGCTGAGTGCGCAGTTTAAGCGGGTGACCGTGGAGGCTGCTCGTGGTAGCAAATTCGATAAAGTCCTCAAAGACCAGGCTGTAATCTAACTCCTTCACTATGCGCAATGCTTGCACGAGATCCCCTCGAAGTTGCTTAAAACTCAAGGGGAGAGGTTCAGATTTATTAAGCGGGTAGCATAGGGAAATGAGCTTTGACCCCTAACAGTCTTCGTGGATCTCCTCTGAACTCTTTCGAGGCAACTTTGATTTTGAATTGCCCACGGCTTCCAGGCTTGCATGCCGTATTCCAAGTGCGGCCGCACGAATGATCCGAAAGTACTTGAGAAAAGGTCTTCGTCAAAATCCATAAATGCTCGCTTGGTAGTATACAGTACGGACATTGCGCTTTCGGCCACTCTCGAACAATGAGAGGATGGTTTTAATGAATTCGTCGTCAGCGCACCGAGGTCCTTTTGGGCCTGGACTTCTCGTAATGCTGCACTGTCCAGAAAGTAGTCTCCTATGCTGGCGAATATGGCTGTGTTGTTTACGCGAAGTATGATACACTTACCAACGTGAAATTGCTGGAAGCAACGGTTTGACAATTCTTCTAACCGTTTAAGGTTCATCTACAGTCTGTCTTCGTCGGCAGTGCCCCAATTACAATCCGTATCTTCATGTCGTCGGCAAACATTGCTGCTTCGTAGTCAAAGCTCTTGTGGCATCGTCCACATATATTAGGAACAGAATGGGTCTTAGTACTGAACCCTGGGGAACACCACTCTCGACGACAGCAGGATCTAATTTACCTTGACCGATGTACACAATCTGCTGTCGACGCGCAAGGAATTTTTTGATCCATTTGAGAACACTGCATTTGGTCCTGATTTTTAAGCTTGTATTACAGTTTCTGGGGTGCCACAGTGTTGAACGCCTTCTGGATGTAAATGAAAGCCATATGGACCGCGTGGCTGTCGTCTAGAGCTCTGTCAAGCTCATGAAAGATTGTAGCCGATTTGTCGTTCAGGTTCTTCCCTTCCGGAACCCATATTGGCAGTTCGATAGCAAATCGTGAACTTTCAGAAATTGCACCAATTCACTCTTCATGATCTTTTCCTTAACTTTGCGGAGAATTACTGAAGATAGAGGGGTGCGCACTGATCGTTTTTACGGAATTCACTCATTGACAAGTTCTTTGAGAAGCTTGGGTGGGATCTCGTCTAGTTCTGGGGACTTCGGTTCGTTCAATACCTTATATTCTCTGCGGACAATATCATCTAGGGAGAGTATGTTACTTATGTTCCTATCAAGGTTCCTTTGGGTTCAATATTTTCGTAGAAGTTTATCCTACCATCGCTCAGTTGGCGTGTTCGGGATGTACGGAAATTCAGGATCATCTTCATTTGACAGCACCGACGAACTCAAAGAAAATATGATTGTGTTTAACTCATAACAGCATATTCATCCCGATTATATTGGGGTGACGGAATAGACAGGCGTTCTTCCTTTCTTGAGTACTTGGAATAAGAAAGGCGG
>CACRXP010000625.1:153193-200622 GCA_902702965.1 Spirometra erinaceieuropaei | reverse complement strand
ATGGCCATTCCAGTCTCCCTTGTCTTTGTCGGTAATACCATTCTGACTGTGAAAGACGTTTTGCGGAAGCAAAGAAAGAATACAAAATTTAAAAAAACAAGGCTTGAGGCGTACTTTTCAAAAGATGATGAGATTTCAAATATATTTCTTTCTGTTGAACCGTTAGAATTTTGATTCCTCTGCAGATATTTTCAGAAGGACACAAGTAACAGAAACCCGATCACTGTAATGAGGGCTAATGAAGGTCTCGAGGTACCTAGCCGCACATGCGAAGCTGAGCATTGTTCACAGCTTTTCCAGCCTGTTATTACAAGAGGAGCGGATTTCGTTCTACCAAGACAAGAGAGCATGGAGCGACAATTATTGAAAATACTGTGTGTTGAGAGGATGCGACTTTCGAAGTACTAAACACTTTGGAAGAATACAAATCCATTGCTCCGGACGAGATTGTAGCAAAGCTGCTCATTGAACTTGCTCGAGAACTGGCTGAGCCATTATCCGTCATGTACTAGAAATCGGTCGATACTGGAACCCTCCCCATGAATAGGAAAATAGTGCATATTATACCGATTCGTACAAGTGATAGTGGAGCACTTGCAACTAAAAACAGACCCGTCATCCCGACATCAGTCCACTGCAAAGTAATGGAGGAGACCACAATTTGATGAATGAGTTGGAAACCCACAATTTCTTGTTTACTCAGCAATACGGCCTTTGTGAGGGGAGATAGTGTGTAACAAATTTGCTTTATACGATACTAAGCTGGACAGGAGTCTTCGATGAAAAACACACCGTGCAAGCCGCCTACATTGATTGCTGGAAGGCCCTTGGTAGTGTTCAACACTAACGCCTCCTGTAATAATAATAATTTTTTATTAAAGACGCGTCGGGGTCCCATCAAGGCAGGTAGAAATAGATTTACATACGAATTTTAGACGAGGTAGACAGAATCTGTACAGAATGCAATTCATAGTTTCTGAACTTATGGTCCGTTAAAAAATGATTAGCGAGCGGTAAAAGTATCTACGCGGTATTCTAGGAACGAAAGCAAGTGTTCGTCAAAAATGCTCTTGGAGGCGTCGATGAAAACGTCGGATCGACTCACTTGCCCAAAAAGGAGACGTAGGTGTTGTGTGTGTTAATGTTTTACTGGAACTTACGAATAAAGATCATCGACATGAGCAAAAATGAAAGGTAAATAGCGGAGGACTTCGTTAATGAAACCTTGGAAAGGTTGGGCTGAGTTACGGAGTCAAAAAGGCGACCTGACGACCTCGAAAAGACCACATGGAGTCGTCAACACCGATTTTGGAGTGCTTTCCGGAACAACGGAGATTCGGTAGACGGCTTTTCCCAGGTCAACACGAAAATGTTTTTGCACCATCCAGGCCAGAATAAAAACCGTGGAGATGGAAAAGTAGACATCCTTCAGAGGCAGGGGAATTGTTTAACCGTTCATAACCGCCAAATGAATGTCAGTCGGTGCGCAATCCAACGTCGCCCAGAAACGACAAACAGGTGCACAACCTGTTGTCAAAGGAGCTGACGAAGAATCAGGTGCAGGTTTTACGGCACGAAGCTTTATTCAACACGGCTGATGGCAAACTTGTTAACACGATTGCAGCAGTGGAATCAATCCTTAGTCAGATGGAGGCAACGGAGGAGACTAAGAACCTCATGCTACCCCTGCCAGCACCAGCCCCGCCTAGCCCCGCCTGGCCCCCTCAATAATGGCGGGGCTAGAGGGGGCTATGAGGGGGCTAGGCGGGGCTGTGGAGGGGGCTGTGGCGGGGCATGCAACGCGATAGCCCCGCCTAGCCCCGCCAGCGAAAAAAAATGCACAGGGGACGCCACATCCCAGCCCACTTTTGGCACCACTTTAAAATATCGTCCCCATTGTCAAATATACGAATTAATAACACACACAGACTGTAAACCGGTGGACAAATAAGAGTTTAAGCAATGAGGGACTTAAAACCTCAATATATTGTGCTCATCCGCAGCTACATTCAGTGGGCGTAAACGGATGCTTTCTCCATGGTTTATAAGCCAATTTTGATAAATTAGCTCCTTTAAATTCCAAAGAAGGTACAATAAGTGGTGCTTTTGGAACATATCTTTCGATGCAAATACGCTTCAAAAGGCTTCAATCCAGAGGGGGCTCTGGCCCCGCCCAGCCCCCTCCAGCCCCGCCTATGAAGGAGCCATGTGCTGGCAGGCGGGGCTCTGGCCCCGCCCAGCCCCCTCTAGCCCCGCCTATGAAGGAGCCATGTGCTGGCAGGCGGGGCTCTGGCCCCACCCAGCCCCTTCCAGCCCCGCCTATGAAGGGGCAATGTGCTGGCAGGGACACCAAGTGTCTTCTCTCCTAATGGCCCACAGGCCGCGGGAAGTGCTTTCCCGAGGTCAAACGTAATGCGCTTAGAAAACTCAAGACCGACAGACCTGGTCATTGTGCCAGAGGACAAGGAGCGCTCTGCGGTTGTACTGGACAGGACAGACTACCTTCAAAAAGCTAAAGGTCTGCTGGAGGACCGACAATTCTATGTTCCGTGTGCAATGAACCCTGTAAAGGCGCTGGCACGCGAAATTAATGCGACGTTGTTGGCTTTGGAGAATTCAGGTGCAATAACACCGACCGACAGACGCATGGCGAGACCCCATGATACGGCTTTGGCCCGATTCTATGGCCTCCCTAAGGTGCACAAAGACGGCGCTCCTCTCCGACTCATCGTGTCGCTCAAAGGTACTCCAAAGTACGGACTGACTAAGTGGCTGTTCCGGCGTCTCATGTTCCTGACCGCTTAGTCAGACACCTTGGTCTCTTCGTCAGCACAATTCCTGGAAAAACTCGAAGGTGTAAGCCTCCATCCAAATGAGGTTATGGTATCTTTTGATGTTACATCCCCTTTTACTTCTATTCCCCAGGACCTGGCGTTCGAGAAAATCGAGCTGCTTCTACAAAGAAGATACAATAAAACGGAGAATCGTCTTGGACACGCCCGAGTCCTTCAGCTCCTGAAGCTCTGTCTCAGGACGTACTTCACGCTCGACGGGACAATCTACGAACAGGTGAAGGGCACAGCGGTGGGTTCGCCGATTTCGGGATTCATCGTCGATGCCGTCCTGCAACGGTTAGAATCGCTGGTCTTGCAACATCACAGACCGAATTTCTGGGCCCGGTATGTGGATGATACCTTCGTCGTTGTCGACCGGGATCAACTGCTGACATTCAAGGGACATCTGAATGCGGTCTTCCTGGACGCACAATTTACGATGGAGGAGGAAGAGAACAACCAGCTGGCCTTCTTGGATGTCCTCGTATGCCCGAAAGATTGTGGTGGACTAAAGACCAAAGTGTTCAGGAAAGCGACAAATACGATGCAAGTACTGAACTTCAACAGTAACCACCTAATCAGCCACAAACGCAGTTGTGTAAGGACGCTCTTTCGGCGTGTCGAAACGCACTGCAGTGAGCCGGAAGACAAAATTGCCAAACTAAAATACCTCCGACGGGTCTTCAAAGTCAATGGCTACCCGTGCAACTTCGTCAACTGGTGCATACGAAAAAAGGTCGAAAGGCCTAACCGCACGGACAGCAAATTTGGCGAGCGCTTCCGTATGTCAAGAACGTTTCGAAAGCTGTCGGCCGCCATCTCGCACCACTTGGGTTTGGAGTTGCACACAGACCGGAGGCAACCATCAGGCGTCTGGTAATGAAACCAAAAGACCCTCTGCCACGGCTAGAAACGTCTGGGGTCATTTATCGGATCTGGTTCAGTTGCGGACGAAGCGATCATGTCGGAAAACTGGAAGACAGCTCCAAACACGAATGGTCGAGCACGCTGAAGCGGTACGGAGAAATGGCGCCAGCTTTCAAGCTGCAGCTCATTCGTCGATATCCGACCACACATTCAAATTCGATGAGGCCGAAATTCTCGCAAGAGGTGAAAACCGCGTGAGGCAGGAGCTACTGGAATTTTGGTTTACTGGCCCCCAGTCCATTAACAAATGCATTGATATTTTTCTTCCATTCTCGGTGCTGAGACTTCGCCTAGTCGGAGTAATTAGCCACGCGGGTAACGCACAGCTGAACACTTTTCGCAACACCAGGATCGGTTCGTCAGATGGTCGATCAATAATACTACTAGTAATAATAATAATTTATTTAATACCAGTTTACAGGCATTTTCGGAAAGCGTTAAACACAAATCGGGCCAGCACTGAAAAACTCCTGTGGGAATGGAATGAAAATATAGTTGATGGTTTTTATGGTTAGGAGGGTTCAGGAGAAAAAAACTGCTGGCTACAACCTTTTGATCGTCAAGATGGGAGGGGCTGCACGGTATCGGATATCAGTCGCCACTTTCTTTCATGAAGTTGGGGCTAGTCCAAATAGAAGCACCGAAGAACATCTGTCGCTGTTGACCAAAGAAACTGTCCCTGGTGAGACCGGCCATTGTGTTCAGAGACCACAAACGCGATCGCTACGGTAGAGTCGATCAGTGGATTCAGCACACAAAATTCGAGGAAGCTTTTCTGAATGCAAAAATCGAGTAATAGTACTCTTAAACAAAGGATAATTTTGCAGAGTTTTCACACTCATTGGTAGTTTATTCCAAATAGCAATTGCATTTACAGAATAGAACCGACGATATTTAACATTACGTGCCAGAGGCAGAAATAAGAAGACCTCACGGTGACTGTTACGTCGTGGGTGGATATGGTGTCTTAAAGAGGTGAGTGGGTTAAATGTGTGATTATATAAGAGCCTAAATAGCAAAAATAGTCCCTTTTGAAATCTACGGAACCATAAAGGATCAAGGCCTGTAAGCCGGCAACGTTCTTGGTAAGACAAATGTCGGTGTTCGGCGGCTAAAACTCTCTTGGTAAAAAAGTGTTGAACGGATTCTATTTTCTTCCGCTTAGTACCACGCATGAGGCTAAATAAAAACTAACAGTATTGCAGACCAGGCCTAACGTACATGTTGAAAAGGCGCATTCTAATGTCCCTAGTTTTGAGGTTTCGGAGGATAAACCCGGTCGTTCTGCGTGCTTTGGAGACTATCAAGGCACAGTACTCCGAGAGATTGAGACTCTTGGGGTATGATACGCCCAGATCCTTAATAACCCCAGGCACATTTATGGCGTGACCGCCAATACTTAATTGAGGTTGGCGGTCGTCGCCAACTACCATGACTGAGCCCTTATGCCAAGAAAGAGAAAGGCGCCATGTGCGGCACCACTGGGCGAAAGCCAGTAGGTCGCTATTCAGGAGCTCAAGCACTATGTCACGATCTACAGGCTTATATCGATATGCAACTTTAAGATAATCGGCATACATGAAAGGCTTACCATTCTGAAATCAATCGGGTACATCATTAACGAAAAGGCAAAATAAAAGCGGGCCGAGTACACTACCCTGAATGACTCTACTCCTCACACATGCGGGGTTGGAGGTAGTATTGGAAATCTTAACGCGTTGTGTACGAGTGCCCAGGTAAGAGGATATAAAATTTAAAAGTTTGCCACCTATTCCGAAAGAGGACAGTTTCAAGAGAAGAAAAGCATAGTCAACACGATCAAAAGCCTTAGTGAAAGAGGAGACTTGCAGCGGGAGAGAGCAACTTGGCCATTTTTAGGGGACGAGTGATACAGAGGAACGCGATGTTGTTTTGGAACCAGCCAGTCATCATGATGGCGTCAGCAACATAATATTGGCAAACCCGAGACAAACCGAACGAAGCACTGTCGAATGTTGCAAACTAAAATTCTTTTACACCAATGCTCAGAGTCTGTTTTCCAAGCTTGACGAACTGAGAATACAGGTAGCCGATACTCTTCCCGATGTTATAGCAATAACAGAAACGTGGCTGTCAGAGGACGTTGGCGATTGCGAGGTAGCATTAACAGGATACCATTTGTTTAGGACAGACAGGAGAGGCCGCCGGAGTGGAGGAGTTGCCATGTATGTCAAGAGCAACTTGGCAGTGTGTGAGAGGACCGACAAGATTTCTAACGACACAGAGGCAATTTGGCTGACTATAAAGGCACGGGGATCTCAGTCCCTCAAAGTCCTTACTATCTACCGGCCCCCGCAGGCGGATCCCGACCCAGATACTTGTCTACTGAAAAGCATAAAAGAGATCGCCAGCCGACCAGACGTTGTTATCATGGGAGATTTTAATGCACCATGCATTCAATGGAGCGATATGCATGCGAAATGCTCGATGAATACCTTCGATTACCATCTACTAAAGACAACTCTAGAAGCTCTACTCACGCAACATGTCCTGTTTCCAACTAGAGCTCGAGGAGGGCAACAGGCCAGTTGTCTGGACCTCGTTTTTACCAAAGATCCTGACAGTATAGACGAGGTGTACTACCTACCCCCGCTCGGTCGAAGTGATCATGCAGTGCTTTTATGCGAGTACTTGCTGTATTCTTAACCGTGTACAAAAGACAATACGAGGCCAAATATATGGAAAGGGGACTTTCGCCAAATGAGAGCTGAGGCATCACAAATAGACTGGGATGTTCTCTTCTCCGGAAACGTTAACGAGGACTGGAATTTATTCAAGGGTCATTTACTGCATCTAATGAAGAACCACTGTCCCTTATCAAAGCCTAGGACATCCAACCGCCCTCAGTGGCTTACACGAGAACTCAAAAGGGAGATAAACAAGAAAGGTAGGTTATGGAAAAAATTTCGCGAGAACAACAATAATGCAGCGTTTACAGAATAAAAAATTCAAAGAAATAAGGTGAAAAGTCTGATTTTCAGGAGGCGACGGGATTTTGAGAGTAATTTGCTCCACCGAGCCGTTAAAAATCCGAAATTGCTCTACAGCTATTTGCGGAAAAGCACACGTAACAGGAATCCCATTCCTGTTATGAGGGGTGATGACGGCTTGGAGATATCGGACAGTACAAATAAGGCTGAGCACTTTTCTCAATTTTTCCGATCTGTTTTCACAAGAGAAGCGGACTTTACCCCATCTAATTCTGAGAACATGAGAGATCCCACTATTGAAAATATTGTGTTTCGAGAAGATGCGATTTTGGAAGAACTGAAAAGCTTGAAGGAATGTAAATCTCCCGGTCCGGACGAGATCCCAGCAAAGCTGCTCTTTGAGCTTGCCCAACAGCTGGCCAAGCCACTATCCTTTCTGTGCCAAAAATCGTTTGATGCTGGAATTCTTCCCACAGACTGGAAGGGCCAAGCCACTATCCTTTCTGTGCCAAAAATCGTTTGATGCTGGAATTCTTCCCACAGACTGGAAGACGGCCCACATTACACCCCTTTACAAAAGCGGTAGTCGTGCTCTGGCGACAAACTACAGACCCGTCAGTCTGACATCAATCTGCTGCAAAGTGATGGAGAAAACAATCAAAAAGGAGTTGATGGCTTACTTGGAAACCCACAACCTCTTGTCCAATACACAATATGGTTTCCGTAGGGGAAGATCATGTGTTACGAACTTGCTATACACAATGCAAAGTTGGACACGAGCACTGGACGCAAAACACACCGTGCATGTTGCCTATATTGATTTTCGGAAGGCGTTTGACAGTGTTCCGCACCATCGTCTCCTACACAAGTTGAGAATTATGGGCATCGGTGGCAAACTTCTCAAATGGATCGAAAATTTCCTTGTCGGCCGCTCCCAAATTGTCTGCGTAGAACAACAGCAATCAAGGTGCACATTCATAGAGAGTGGGGTCCCACAAGGCTCGGTGCTCGGACCACCTCTCTTTCTCTTGTTCATCAATGATTGCGTAGATGGGTTGGACTGTGATTGTGCCATGTTTGCGGATGACATAAAAATCTGGAAGGTCATCCATAATGCTGCCGATGAGACCAACTTCCAAGAAAATCTTTGTCGGTTGGACGAGTGGTCCCGCAGATGGCTCTTGTCCTTCAATTTGAACAAATGCACCATTCTGCGCCTTGGAAATCAGAGCCCTAGTACGCGGCAATACCATCTGAACGGAATGTCACTCCGAGAAGCAGAAACTCAGAAAGATCTCGGAGTTTGGGTTGCAGACAGCCTAAAGCCTTCTACACAATGCTGTAAGGCGGCCAAGGCCGCAACCTCAATGCTATATGTCATCAAGCGGGCATTCGTAGTTTTCGATGAAGACTGCTTCACCAAAGTCTTCGGCACGTTTATAAGGCCCCATCTCGAATATGCAATTCAGGCCTGGAGACCGTGGACGCACCAGGACTACGATCTGCTCGAAAGGGTGCAGAGGCGAGCCACAAAATTAGTAAGAGGTCAAAGTGCACTGCCATACGAGATCCGCTTAACTAACCTTAATCTCTATCCTCTGAGTTATAGGCAGTTGCGCGGAGACATGATACAAACTTTCCGTATCGTGCGCTGCTTGGATTGTGCCCTTAGGTGCGATGAATTTTTCCAAATCGCCACCGTTTCAAAAGGATTCTTTCTTGAAACATGGAAAACGTCAATTATCATTCCCGTTTTCAAGTCAGGATCTCGGTCCGATGTTAATAACTATCGGGGCGTGCACAAAACGCCGTCTCTAGCAAAACTTCTTGAAAAGATTATTTTCAATGAAATTCTTGACTTCTGTCTAGCTAATCGGCTTCTGAGCTCTAGTCAGCATGGGTTTTTACCTGAACGATCCTGCGAAACATGCCACTTGGCTTTTCTTAATCTAATCACTTCTCTTCGTAATGAGCGGCAGTCAGTGGTAGTTATTTACTTTGATCTTAGCAAAGCCTTTGACAAGGTGCCCCATAGACGTCTTTTAGTAAAATTGGAAGCCCTCGGCATCCGGCCGCCTCTACTCGATTTCATCAGGTCATATCTGTCCAACCGATAGCAGAAAGTCATGGTCGGTAATAGCTACTCGACACCCCACTCGATCACGAGTGGCGTACTTCAAGGCACGGTTCTGGGTCCGCTACTCTTTCTTCTGTACATCAATGATATTTCGACTGAACTCGGAAATTCGCAAACTTTTACTTATGCCGATGAACTCAAGTGCGTTTACTCATACTCTAAGGACACCGCAAATGTTTGCGTTGAAAAAATTAATGCCGATTTACTACGCTTAAGCAGATGGGGTTCGACATGGCAGATGGAGTTTTCATCAACCAAGTGTAGTTTCATGTCTTTTGGTCCTGCCAAACTTCCTGGTCCCATAATTTTTCAGAATAACCCACTCTCAGAATGCCTCACCATAAAGGACCTAGGTCTAAGTTATACAAATAAACTTGCTTTATCACCTCATGCAGATAGAATCTCTGCCAAAGCCGCGCAGATATGTGGATTCATATCGCATAATTTTTTCCTTCCGGAAATGAAGCTAAGACTTTATCAAATGTTTGTTCTTCCGGTCCTCGAATATTGCTGTCCTTTCTTCGGTTTAATGAGCGCCTGCGACCGTAATAAAATCGAAAATGTTCAGAGGGTTTTCACTCGGAAACTGTTCTCTCAAGCTTCGTCCAGTATTTCTTATACTCAGAGATGTCAGCTGGCGAACATGAAGTTTTTGTGGGTTAGAAGACTTGAAGCTGGCCTTTGCTTCCTTTTTCGCATCAACTCTAGCTCCAGTCTTCCGCACATTGACACTCTCACTCCGAGAGATCGGTCTTATGCCACGCGTAACTCCTGCATGGTGATTCCGCCGCCTCTTTGTACTACATCTAAGCGCTCCCTCTTCTTTGCTTCCAAATATGCCTTCCTTTGAATAATCTTCCCCCTGAAATTAGATTATCGCCTAGTTTACTGATATTCAAGTCGAAATTACGCAACCATCTTACACCGGAAAGCATAAAGGCACTGTTAACGGTCTCATTCCCGAACACTCAGATTCTTGACTTCGAGAAGGGTCCTCCAGGGATTTATTGGTAGATTAAGTGGTAACTCTTAATTATATCATTAGAAACCCCTGTTTTGAATTGGTTTCTAAATCAATCGCTATCCTCCCCCCCATAGCGACAATTTTCGCGGTTTTTGATGTCATCCCCCGCATTCCGACCTCATGCGGTCTGTCGACACTCACGGCGGAACCCTCAGTCTTCACTGTTTACTAGTAGTTCGGTCGTACCTCCCTTCCTCACTGCTCGCGTGAGCTCGAAACGTGCTGTGGCCGATCGCATCTCGGTTCCTCTCGTCTGGCCTCTTTGACGCGGCGTACCAATCAGGCCCAGCCGATCTCAATTGTGAATCCCGTATACAATGCCATATGCAAGCCAGTCCTGTCTGACCCACATTCGTACCCATCAAGGCGGACATTTATTGATACTCTGACGATGACCGTCAACATTCCGTTATATACCGCCACCTACAGGCCAGTCCTGCTCGCTTTTTCCTGTTATTATTTTTAAAGAGGGGTTTTTTCTCCTGTAAAATTAATCCAATCATTTTTAACTTTTTCTTGGGAGTTTTTTTTCACCCCTCAATCATCATGTTTCTCAATGGACTTCTAATTTAGAAACTAGGAATTGCATTTTGTAAAGATTCGGCCTACCTCGTCTAAAACTCGCATGCAAATTTATTTTAACTTGCTTTGATGGGACCCCGACGGGTCTTTAATAAAAATTATCTATCTATCTGTCTATCTATCTATCTACCACAACTCACCTCCGGGGACATCCCTTCAAGCTACGTGTGCCACAGGGTAGACTGAATGTGAGAAAATATTTCTTCTCAAACCGTGTCGTGGAACCGTGGAATAACCTGCCCGAGACGGTTGTTATGTCTCAATCTGTGGAGACATTTAAATGTCGCCTTGACAGATACATGCTGCAGCAACAAGCGGACTATGTGACTTTTTAACCATGTGACTAGTGACATATGTGAATCAGTGTATGCATTCACTTAATGCTGTAATTTCTTCACATTTTTGCTTGTTTATCGATTTTTTATGTACAAATAGGGAGTTCAAAGGCGTAAGCCTATTTCCCTCAAATACACTGACTGACTGACTGACTGAAAATATACAGTGTAAAGTGCAAAACCATTGTCCCTAGATTGGAGAACATAGTCGAAGAAAGAGAGTTGACAGGTGTCACAAGATCGAGCTTTGAGGATTCTATGCTATGCAGCACTCAGTAGGTTATTCTGTGTTAATTGACACATCACCTTCTCTTTGATCAATGCCTCTAAGATCTTCGAAACTGCGGGGAGGGTATTTATTGGCCGAAAGTCATCAAATGATGTAGATTTGCCGTGCTTAGGGATGGGCAAAATGTGTGATTCCTTCCACAAGTTAGGATAAGTTTCACTTTCAAGAGCAAGATTAAATATCTTGCATAAGAGGGATGGGAAGATCGTGTTTGCATCGGCTTTTAAAATGCTTACAGGGAGACCATCAGGGCCTGGACTATAAGATTGACGAAAAAGGCGAATCGCAACAGTCACATACCACAGAGTGAAAGTTACAGTTTCTAGGACTGCCCCAGTCAATGGCTGGATGGTCGGAAGCGGAGTGGTCGAGTCTTCAATGAACGTTTTGGACAGGAAATCATTGAAGCTATCAGCGGTTAACTGGACATCAACTTTGGGAGTTCCTAGAGCGTCTCGGAAGACAGGATGCTGCGTCTTTCTGTAAGTTCCTATTTTCCTAGAGAAAGGTTTCGAGACATTTAACGAATGGTTTTCGGTAAACTGGATCTCCTCGGCTAGCTGTTATTCTTCAGACAATCTCTTAGCCCGCTCCAAAATATCACAAATCAAGGGCAGGACAGAAACGTCGTTTTGAAGATGGAATAGACGAGAAAGTCTGCACAATCTGCGACAAAAGGGTAAGGGTAATAAAACCTCATCACCAACATTAATAATTTTCTTATGGGGGACAAAACGAGAAATAGGCGGATCCAAAATTTCGTACAGTTTTGCAGTGCAAACATTTACATCCGAAGTAAGGAAGAAATCAGTTTAGTCGTAGGAATTAAGGTGTGTTAATAATTCGGTTGAGGAAGTTGAGCTGGAATCGCGGAAATGGTCATACTTTGGGGACAACGCTTTGTCATTACACCCACATCCAACGCACTTGATGAGATTTCAGCAATTGCCGGCGCAACTATCGGCCATCAAACAGTCGTCACACCACGTGCAACGATCCCTGATGAAGTGGGAGCTGTGAACATTTGTAGGTATGCGATAGCATGGCGACTGCATTCTATAAATACTGCAGCCTCTTGTGCATGAACCACACGTATCTGCTTTTGTCTCTGATGATGGGTTCGATCAGGAATCCAAAACGTCAGGCTAATAAAGCTCTTGTCCCAGCGATCGTGTCTCCTTCTACAAGACTGCTTTCTGCGACTCTTTTCTTCGCTTTTTTGTAGTTTTACAGGCTGCTCAATCTGTGAAATCCGGAAAAGTGATGGAAAATTGGAAATCTTTAGATGATGTTTATTGGGCGAAGAGATATTGAAATAACAATAATAATAATAATTTTTATGAAAGATTCGTCGTGGTCCCATCAAAGCAAGTAAAAATAAATTTGCATGCGAATTTTAGACGAGGTTGGCAAAATCTGTACAAAGTGCAATACATAGTTTTTGAATTAAAAGTCCCTTAAGAAAAATGATCAGCGAGGGGTGAAAAAAACTCCATATGAAAATTTAAAAATGATTGGATTAATTTTACAGGAGACAAAAAAACCATCGAAAAAAATAGTAACAGAAATGCATGTTATAGCGTATGTCATGGTGCTAGTTGAAGAATTGCAGTACCAGTATATCATCTAGTCAACCAGTTTGTGGGATCTGGTATCGAAGGTGGGCCAGAAAAAAATGGCATAAAATCGACACCGTAGAGTGCGGTATGAATATCCAGCGGAAAGAACATGTTATCGCATGGTCTGAACTCATGGATCGTCGAGCAAACATTTTAATGGGGTTACCAGTATTTGCCTGGATAAATGTTGAAGAATTAGGTGACTTAGGGCCAGTCGGAGTGGATGGATTTAGACTGCTGTCAGCACCTTAGTTCAAGGTAAAATAACGTAGGGAATGTCTGTCAAAATTTGATGGAGGCGACTTTGAGAGGTTGGACCGACTAATTTCGTCGCCGTCACTAACCGGAAAGTGGGGTTTATTTCGAAGATTTCTCATAACGACATGGAGATTGACACTGGTGGGCATTTAACCCATAGATATGATAATATCAGAACAAGGTCCTGGAGGATTGTAAAGGCAGTTGGTCTCTGAGTTCATTCAAAACTTTAGCGGATTAGGCACACAGACCAGGCGATTTGAGAGAGAGAGGAGAGAGGAAATGCGCTTTATTTTGAAATCGTAAGTTCAAAATTTTCAGCAAAAAATTGGCTCCATTCACTGTGGGTAGTAAATAAGTTAAGAGATTATTCAACAGTCAAAGAAACGATTATTATGGGGATAGTTCAAGTCTGAGCTTCTGGTAGTAAATAAGTTAAGAGATTATTCAACAGTCAAAGAAACGATTATTATGGGGATAGTTCAAGTCTGAGCTTCTGTATTTCTGTCTCTTCGCACGTAAGATATCGCGCTAGGAATGGCAATACAGAGGCTCGATAAGCCGATGTGCGACAGGGTATAAGACGGAAGTTGCGGCGCATCGGGCGGGAAGACTTGGCAGACATAAGATCGGAATGTAGGGGATGGGCAACGTCATCTAGAATTCGACCAGCAAATTGCTTGACCGCATTGAAGTGTCGTTGTAAGATTGTGTCAACTAAAAAAATGTGAGAAACGCCAGCAGCAGAAGAGAGCATGCGGAGGATTCGTTTCAAAATTAAAAGATCCTTTTTTAACAGAGCAGGAAAAACGACAGGAGAGCAGTATAGGATAAGAGGAAGAATGCAGGCATCAATGAATCGCCAGACTAAGGGTTGAGGTGTGTGGTAGGAACGTAAACGACGAATGTAGTAAAGAAGTTTACGAACTTTAATAAATAGGGACTCAATATGGAGGGNCACGCATACTCGCGGCAACCCTTGTCTAATGCTTTTAGAGCAGAGTGGACCACAAGAGCGACAGCATCTAAAGTACTCCGTTTAGCTTTGTATGCAAATTGTAAGGGGTCGGAAAAACTGGAAGAAAAAGGCTTTATGATATCTAGGGCAACTCTTTCAGCAAGCTTTAGTATTGCAGAGGAGCAGGCAATTGGGCGAAAAGATTTAGGACCAAAGTTAGCAGGCTTTTTAGGGATGGGAGTGATTCTCACTGTACGCCAGGCGTCGGGAATCTTGGACTCCATGAAAGACATATTGATTAGGTGCGTTAAAATAGGGGCTATCTGAGAACTGCAAGATTTAAGAAGAAAAGGCGAGACACCATCCGGTCCGGCAGCTGTTGATCCACGGACCTTTTTAAGGTGTTTCTCTACTGTTGCCAAAGGCACGGGTTGGAATGCACTCGGTGATAGGGGAATGTCTTCTAAGGGAAGATGGGAGTCATTGTGACTAAATATAAAATTTTTATTTAGGGAGTCTAAGTCTGCATCCACATGCACCAGCGTGTTGCGATGACCAGTGAGACGCTTAAGATTTTTCCAAATCTCAGCTGAGGAAGGGGGGAAAGGGGGGGAGTAAGAAGAGGAAAAAAGTTGGCTGACAAACAGGCTATTTAGCCTGTCAATCTCTGTTTTTATTAAGACGGTAACGTCCTTAAGGTTATCACGTAAGCCTAGCTTGTAAAGGAGTTCTTTTTTACGTCTTAACGATTTCAGATAGGAGGAAGTAATTCTATCCGGTCGTACCATAACAGTATCAAAAGGGCAGCAAATATCGAAAATTTCCTTTAAAAACGCTGTCAGGTTAGAAGAACAGGATTCAACATTAGAATGTTCAAGGAAAGTGGGGATAGTAAGAGAAATGCAAGTCTGAAGCATGAGAATGTTTTGGGCGGACGTGTTGCGAACCTTAACCTTTCTCTCAGGCTTGGCAAGCAGTGCACGTTTTGAAGTAGAATAGATTTTTGGAAGGCACAATAAAGTGGAATGGTCAGAACCTGACAATGGAGCCCTGTTTTTAACGCAAAAAAGCTTGCTATGGTTAGTCAGAATATGATCAAGAGGGGCATTTGCGCGAGTATTAAAGGAGACAAGATCATCGAAGCCTAAAAGTGTAAGTGGACGTAAATTCACGCGATCAAAATAGCCGCATAAGAGAGTAAGATAGTCGCAGGATAATAAAGCAAGTTTTTGTGAGAGGAAGTCGAAAAAACGGGTTAATGCGCCTTCACAGGAAGAGGGGGGAATGTAAATACTAACAAGTATCATGCCTTTAAAATTACTTAACAAACGGGGCTTACATAAAACAGCGATTACATCTATTAAATCATCAGAGTAAGAAAAAAGGGACTTACAGTCTCTGCACCAATTTTGATTAACGAAAATGGCAACGCCTCCACCTCTGCCACAAGATAAAGATTTTCTATCTGTTCGAAAGCAGTAGAAGGATGGGGGAGTAATAAGCTGAGAATCAATGTCACTATTAAGCCACGTCTCTTGAAGGCAAACAACATCAGTTTTGCTGTGTTCTTTTTTCGACAAAAGTAGCTCCAAATCATGGGTTTTGTTGAAAATAGAACGACAGTTTGTCGACAAGAAGGCAGGAATTGACAATTTGTGATTCGGCTGACGTTTGAATGCGAATTGCCAGCCACAACGGTGTTTTCTCCGATGCATAGGCCGTTGTTGAAGAATATTTGGCAAAGTCAACACAGAACGATCACAAATACGACATATTGGTCGTAAAGTACAACAGTTTGCATCATGGTCGTTCGTAAGTGAAATTGACAATTTAATTCCGTTCAAAAGGGTGCTAGCGTACTGTAGAGACGACCTCATAATCTTAGCTCAGACAAACAAAGGATGCAAAACAATTCAATATATCGAAGAGAAAAGGCACAATAATGTACAATTAGTAAAAATCCACACGTGAATGGAGAGCTACAAAAATGGCGGCTCAAATTCAAAAGCCCGCCATGACGCAGGCTCTCTGCCAGCACCAGCCGCGGCTGGCCACGCCTTGCCGCCGCGGCGAGACGTGGCTACGACTCGGCCAAACGTGGCCATTTGGCGTGGCTAAGGTGTGGCCTTCGACACCACAGCCAGGTCTGGCCACACCATCCGAAAAAAAATGCGTGGCGGCGCCCCCCATTCTCCATTCGTCCCCCACCCTTTTATGGCCTCCGTTTTTACTCGCGAATGCACTCATTCTAGACTGGCGGCTGTCGCTGTAAGATTACATGTGTCACTGGATCCTCGTAGCCTCGGTTAAAGCAAATCAATTGATTGACTATTAATGGTCAACACCCCGCGTAAGTGCACAACCGGACAACCGATAGGATCTCCCCATTCTCCATTCGTTCCCCGCCCTTTAATGACTTCCGTTTTTAACTCGCGGGTGCACTCATTCTAAACGGCCGGCTATCGCAGCACGATTACATGTCAGCTTCGGCTAAAGCAAATCAGCGGTAAACACCCCGCGTAAGTGCACAACCGGACAACCTAGTTAGCGTTCACTCTATCCCACGACATAGGAAAGTGGACAGACAATGGTTAGAAACGACGGTTTATTGAGTATTTACAAATGAGAAATCGGTACGAAAAATACAGGCGGGGATGCAGTTCTCCAATGGATATTAAAAGGCTTCCACTGGTTATGGGCGGTTCCTGTAAAAAAAAGAACTGTGGTAAAACATGGGAAATGCTCTTGTCATTGAACTAATCAATAATGCCAATAGTAGGAGAAATGCAATTCCTAGGTGGCGTATCATAAGGAGGCTTCCTTCGGTGCAGGCCAGACGCGGGTCCGGCGTTCTGAGTAGTGAATTCGTCTGCCCGTCCCCAGGCACGGGAAATTCACGCACATAGTTCTATGTACATGACCCTAATTTACCTCAGGGCTGATGCAGAGAAGCCCGGGCGTCCTTTGTCAAATTCATTTATTTGCCCGTATTCGGTTTTACGAACCAATTTGACAAGAGGCAGCGACGGCGCGAAGTAATTAGGGACGCTAATTATCTACGCAGTCAACCAGGGCGGGCGCGACACTGATCACAGTAAAATGCGGGCCCGACGCAGACCACAAACCGGTCAACGAGGGCCGGGTAAAATGAGCTAGGTCTTACTTTTCGAACTCAAGAGATAGGTAGGCGGATTTACTACTTCTGCGAACGTCAGACCTCAAGCAGACATCATCGAGTTAATTAGCAATGTACTTTGCAATAGTTATTACAAAATAATAATTACTATTGCAAAGTACACTGTTAATTCATACATACTAGTATGTATGTATACATACTTCCGAAATACATACTACCATTATAATTAATTAAAAGTAGGAAATAACATAAAGTGTGTTAATAGCAGTCTTTTTCAGTTAACTTACGAGTGCTTCGGAGGGGAGAGTTGTGGGCATGCGAGGTCATCAGTGGGGACTCCTTGAAACTGAACACATTTAGGCAGTAATTCAAAGCAAAATGTCGTACTGTGTGAATATTGCGTCTGCGTCTCGATCGTCCTCCATAACGGTCCTTCGACCCATGGAACCAATTAATGGCCGTAAGTCGAAGTACCTCCCTGTTGCAGTTGCTAAAACGGGGGTTTTGGCCGATGGCATCTGTATGTGCCAATAAGCAAAAAGTAGACCTACCGTTGACGATGCTAAATAACGGGCAGGCAAGGAACGACCGCTTCTCCTTGGATCCGCCCCTCCAGCAGGTGTAACAAAGCGGCGGACCAATGAGAGCAGTCAGTAGATTTCTGACAAAGTCTTTTTCACTCCGCCCTCCCACCACGGCCAGCTGTCTGATCTGAGAACAGTCAAACAAATATACACATACCGCCTTGTCTGCCAATTCCGCCTCAGTAGTTAGCCGACGAACGAAGTCTTCGTAGGCTTCGGCTGTGCACAGTGGCAAATGCAGACGAGAGGGCCCGACGTCGGCAGTAGTGGCACCCCTCTCTAATGCACTGACAGCATCAGTCATTGTTGCCTGCAGTTGCCGCACACTGTTGTTGAGGGCGACCATTTGTTCGGCCAGGAAATCGACTTTGTTTCTAATAGATTGTCAATGAGATTGTCAACAGTCTTACTCGAGGGACGCTAACCGAAAGTTTACGTCATTCGTGTCACTCTGCGCCTGATGGCTACATGCAGGTTCGGTAGCAGGCACTGGCGCAGGTGCCGGCATTTCCCTAGACAGCCTTCGGTAATAATTAATAACAGGCAGCTACCGATATGAAGTCGATGGCGTAGGGTGACTCGACTGAGAGAAGAGGTGGGGCATCTGTTCGTCCATTCTTGGCGTACGAATAATTAACGATAATTATGCTTACTGTAATATTCGTGGTGGTGTTGGCCAACCAAGTAGCTGTCTCGGACGATAAAGTGGTTCGTCATCATCGTCTGAATCCGACGTCTGCCTGCGGACATACCTGCAAAGAAATATTAACAGTATGGGACATGTACTTTCTCTTTATCCCTCTGCCTAATTCGCCCGGCTCAGAACTAGAAAGATTGTCCGACAGCTCTGCTTTCCGGACCAGCTGTCTGGCCTTCACCAGTGTCAGGTTACTTTTTAGTAGCCGAACAGCGTACACCTTGGTGCCGTCTGGTGGCCGCTTGTTATTATTCAGCAGGACGGCCCGCTCTTTGTGGTTCTTAGGCCACATAACGCTGCCCACGTCGTAAAACCAGGCTGCAGCCACCACGGCCACAGTCTTATCATTTATGAATTCGACAACCGAATACATCTACAGGGAAATTTATATCAAATGAACAATGTAAACAAGAGTCACCGCGCACGCACAGTGTGCGGTAACGGAATTAGAAAAAAACGACCGTCAATATCAAAGGGAACATATTTACAAATGATGTCTGAGAGGGCAGCAGTTGAAGGAACGCCTGACAAACGGGAGGCTTTAAACATATACAAGGAGGATGAGGGAAGGGATGTTGTAAAAAGGTCCTCACAGTCAAGGAACGGGCGGTGAGTTATGCCGGTATCCGACACTGATGTCAGCAGGCACGGTCTATTTCCGATAAGTACCACATTATCGGGCTGTTTATTTGACAAAACAAAGTCTCTATGGAAAATTGCGGTGGATCCGCGAGGCAGTTTAAATGCCCGTGCTACTCCCTCGTCGTCGTCGAACAGCATTGGGCATGTTGGTAACTCAGGCAAGCGTCTTTCAGAAAAGCGCTTGAAAACCTGCGCGGCTACGTTAGTAGGCCCTTTTATACTGCTGCGGACACTCTGCAAAAAGGACTCGAAAGGAAATGCCGAGAAATTATCCAACACTCCAAACCGAGACACATCGTCATACAGGTGAAGCAGACAATGGACATTGTAAATAATATCGGAGGGACTATACAAGGTGGGGAAATTAACAACAAAGCGATTTAACAGAAGTCGGCCGTATTCTCCGCAAGATATATGCAATATGGGATGGCAATATATGTGCACTGCGAGGGAAAACTGTAAAAAGTGTTGGTAACGGGCTTCGCTTAAGGCGGAGGAAAAAACGACGGGGCCTATGTACAGTAGGAATTGCCTGTATTCGGCAGCCTTCCAAAACTCTAGACAATCGAGTGTTCTGCATTTACGCGAAAACTCGACCGGCAAATTTTGGCTGCACATCTTACTAGACTCATTCAATGAGTCAGAGTGCCTGCTGGAGCCCAGACGCCAAATATGCAGTAACTTCCGCATGACGCCCAGGCAAACCAGGTGCATATAGTCGAGTGGGAAGGAGGTCACCATATCGACGGGCAAATCCTCGAACGGAGACCTGCCCTTGTGGTGCGGTTCCTGTCTTCGCAGCCTGAATGACCTGTCGTCACGCAGACGCCCACTGCATACTGGAAACGTCATGCGGTTTGCAATACGTTTGCCCATATGGGAACACCTGTGGTGGTTATAGTTAAAGGTACGAAACAACATACCTGTCACACCCGTAACAGCCATTGTGAGCTTTAACTTGCCGCACAAAACATCGGGCAGGGGTGTCGCAGATAACATTGTCTAAGATCACCTTTACGCTATTTTGCGTATGTGGAATGCGCAGACCACTGGCCAGGAGGTCTTTCAGCTCGCCAACACAGTCGCCCAGGAAGTCATCCAACGGATCGGGTTTGCCGGGACCGGAGAACACTCCAACAATGAAGGGCTGACCAACAACTGGATGGCGAACACGGGCAAGAATCGGCCACAGGCCTCGATTAGAACCCTTGAATATCTTCATTCCGTCGATATGCAGTTGGATGCGCATTTCAGGAACGCTTGTTTCGGGCAGAATGTGCAGTTGATCCAGCAGACCACGTTCAAGACCTAAATGAACATAGTTGCCTTTGTTCAGGGGCTTGCTAATGCAGGTCCGAGGCGTTTGCAATAGCGTCCTTGGGTCTTTAGGCACTTCTGAGTGGTAGGGCCGCAGCATCCGAAACAACTTCTTTGTTGTGGATAGTGGCATTTGGGCCTCCAAGCAGAATTCCCGTAAATCCGCCAGAAAGTATTTGCCTGCGACCGCGTCCTCGCTTATGTCTACTGGCTCTAAATTTGCTATTGAGTAACATAGTAAGATGACTACCAGTGCAAACTTCTGGGACTAGTTCGGGCATTTCTAGTTCCGGTGGTTGGTCTACGACCGATGGCGTAGAGGAAACGGAGGGATCAGCCATCCGCGCATAATATGCCTTCTTCTCACGCGCAATCCGCTTGTAAATTGTGCTCCGATGGAAGCCATAATACTTGCGCTTCATGATTGCTTTCATTGATGGGTATAAAACAAGTTAAAAAAATTGAACTGCACTTGAAACGCCCACAGTGAGATTAAAATTGTAATTAAGTTAGTAAACCTACTTGCATAGCATAAAAGAGATTAGTAATTGCGTAAGTAAGACCATAAAGACGCGATAGACATGAAATCGACGCGGGAAAACGTACCACCTTGTCGCGAGCGTCCGGTCGAGCAGTAGAAAAATGGCGTCCAAGTGGCCCACTTAAACAAAAGCGTCCTAATCGGCTTATCCAGGCAAATTATAATTCCCCAAGTAGTGCAGACTCAGGGCACTTTCTGGGTGAATTAACGTATATTTAGGCAATTGCGCAACATTAAAACACAGAAAATTTCGTCTAAGCGGCTGAAACGACTCTTGAATTTTCTCAAAATATGGCGCGGCCATGGCCGCGTCCAGCCACGCTTGGCCACACCCACAAGGCGGGGCCATGTGTTGGCAGGGCTGTAACTGACACAATGACTTCCTCATTGTGTCTCTTGTAAACGTCATCGTGCTAAATGTATCGCTAGATGTGACAACTTGCCGGCGTACTTCCCTATCAAAAGACGGCCCCTCGGCATACACGGACATGAAGAAATGGGATAAGGGATTTGTTTAGTCTGAGTTTTCGGTTATCTTATTTTCCCGATAATCCTTTAGACGAGAAATTGACTCCCAATTGCCTTTCGCTCTGTTCCCATCTGCATTGAACTTTTCCGCATTTCTTTTTTGTTTTCCGACATTTTTGACCAATTCCTGTTCGATCATCTTCATGTGTTCCAGACACCTATTTGGGGTTTCCTAAATTCTAGAGAATTTTCAGGCCGTCGTCATCTCCGATGTTTCCTCTACAGTCTCCGTTCCTTCTCGAGATCGCTTTTTTTCCGATATCACGAACTCCTTCCGGAAGCCGCACGACCTCCTTTTGAAAAGGAAAACTGTCTCTGTCATTTACCGAATCAAGTTCCTAACTGTGATGTTTGCGTGAGAGGAGTGGGCAATAGTTTCTGCGTTATCCTTATGCATTTTAGCCAATTTAATCGTAGGTCACGGTCTCCGAACGCGCCTCACGAAACAGCGATGGAAGTCTCCGTTTGTGACGGTCGAGCATTCGCGTGTGAGCGATCCAGTCCAAGGCAAATTACTTGACTTCTACGTTGGTGTCGCCATAACTTTCTTCCTACACGTCAACTTTCCTGGATATTGCGTCTCCTGCTAACACGTCTGCCCGTATTAACGGCCGGACAAAACTGGAACTGACGACATTCCGGACCCGTCCAAGGAGTAGTTAATCCTGCAATTTTTGTACGACTGATAAATAGTACTGCATTTTAGCAGTTAAGACATAATCGGCTATTTCTATGTGTAGACTGTTCTATATAAACAATGACACAACTAAACCACTTTCCATCATTTGTCGTCGAATAACTGAAATGAACTGGGGCGGCTGCATGTCATAATCCAGATGTTTGTTCCCATCAAGCCTTTGCCAATGCAGGAGACCATTCCAGAGTTCATTAAGGCCAACGGAATCATCTTTAGGCTGGTGATAGTCATCGCGGCTCATAAATTCATATAGAACAATAGTATTTTAATTTATACGATAAACCAGGGAAAATTTTGGTCTTAACCGGACTGTTTTTTGAATTTTTTGGAGCAATTCTTTCTACTCCTGGTAATAGGCTTTTGTCCAGATACCCACGTTTTCAAGTCCCTTTTGCTCTTTAACGGCTGTGTAGGTAATCGTAAGTCACCTAATTTCCTGGCCTATTCTGAATGTTCAGTTAAATTCAGTTTATTGAAGAAAATAGGTGTGACCCTTTGAGTACTCTATTTGCGACGTAAAACTGGGCGCGTTCGACAGAGAAATTGGCTGATCTGAAATCATTAAAACGAGCTCATGATGGTATGGCAAAAGGAAAGTGAGTCAAGGGTGGTGAGCTCTATCTCTCATCGCTCTTGATCATTTGAGAAAATAAATATGTCAAGGCTCTTTTTAAAGCTTTGTATCGATGCTGAAATCGCAGCATCTGCAGGGAGAACATCGCATGGTTTGACCACTCGAACAGAGAAGGAGAACTTCCGTACATCCAGCTTTGCCTGCTGAGTGCGCAATTTAAGCGGGTGACCGTGGAGGCTGCTCGTGGTAGCAAATTCGATAAAGTCCTCAAAGACCAGGCTGTAATCCAACTCCTTCACTATGCGCAATGCTTGCACGAGATCCCCGCGAAGTTGCTTAAAACTCAAGGGGAAGAGGTTCAGATTTATTAAGCGGGTAGCATAGGGGAATGAGCTTTGACCCCTAACAGTCTTCGTGGATCTCCTCTGAACTCTTTCGAGGCAACTTTGATTTTGAATTGCCCACGGCTTCCAGGCTTGTATGCCGTATTCCAAGTGCGGCCGCACGAATGATCCGAAAGTATTTGAGAAAAGGTCTTCGTCAAAATCCATAAATGCTCGCTTGGTAGTATACAGTACGGACATTGCGTTTTCTGCCACTCTCGAACAATGAGAGGATGGTTTTAATGAATTCGTCGTCAGCGCACCGAGGTCCTTTTGGGCCTGGACGTCTCGTAATGCTGCACTGTCCAGAAAGTAGTCTCCTGTGCTGGCGAATATGGCTGTGTTGTTTACGCGAAGTATGATACACTAACCAACGTGGAATTGCTGGAAGCAACGGTTTGACAATTCTTCTTACCCTTTAAGGTTCATCTACAGTCTGTCTTCGTCGGCAGTGCCCCAATTACAATCCATATCTTCATGTCGTCGGCAAACATTGCTGCTTCATAGTCAAAGCTCTTGCGGCATCGTCCACATATATTAGGAACATAATCGGTCTTAGTACTGAACCCTGGGGAACACCACTCTCGATGATAGCAGGATCTGATTTACCTTGACCGATGTACACAATCTGCTGTTAACGCGCAAGGAATTTTTTGATCCATTTGAGAACACTGCATCTGGTCCTGATTTTTAAGCTTGTATAACAGTTTCTGGGGTGCCACAGTGTTGAACGCCTTCTGGATGTAAATGAAAGCCATATGGACCGCGTGGCTGTCGTCTAGAGCTCTGTCAAGCTCTTGAAAGATTGCAGCCGATTTGTCGTTCAGGTTCTTCCCTTCCGGAACCCATATTGGCAGTTCGATAGCAAATCGTGAACTTTCAGAAATTGCACCAATTCACTCTTCATGATCTTCTCCTTAACTTTGCGGAGAATTACTGAAGATAGAGGGGTGCTCACTGATAGTTTTTACCGAATTCACTCATTGACAAGTTCTTTGAGAAGCTTGGGTGGGATCTCGTCTGGTTCTGGGGACTTCGGTTCGTTCAATACCTTATATTCTCTGCGGACAATATCATCTAGGGAGAGTATGTTACTTATGTTCCTATCAAGGTTCCTTTGGGTTCAATATTTTCGTAGAAGTTTATCCTACCATCGCTCAGTTGGTGTGTTCGGGATGTACGGAAATTCAGGATGATCTTCATTTGACAGCAGCGAGGAACTCAAAGAAAATATGATTGTGTTTAACTCATAACAGCATATTCATCCCGATTATATTGGGGTGACGGAATAGACAGGCGTTCTTCTTTTCTTGAGTACTTGGAATAAGAAAGGCGTGTTTTCATTAACTATTTTGATTGCAGCCGTGTTTGATTAACAGGCGGGGGGCTGTACCGCCATCATGGACGTCCGCCGGAGGGTGAATCCTGCAGAAGACGTCGCCTTTCTAAATCGGACTTATTCTTCGCTTACTTCAGATAGCCAAGAAACCAGTTCAATTGAGCCGACTAGCCCGCATTTGGCCGTTTCGATCATTCACTGGCTTGTCATACTGTGTGTACTGCTTGTCTTGATCATTACTGTCCCCTACGCATCACAGGAGTGCTTTCTTTCTAACTATGACTCCAATGTTGGGGAAACAAACTTTTCATTTAATAGTGATGCCGTGCAAAAACATCTGAACTATGTTACGGGGCTTGGACCGCGTACATGTGGGTCTATCCCTTGTAGGGGTTAAAAGGGTTCTAAAGTGGACAACAGGAGGCAAAGTAGGCAGGGATTGGGGTGACTAAGGCGAACAGACGATAAGAAAATTATATATGGGTGTAAGAAGAAAAAACCGCATGACCTAACGTGTCCCTATCGCCGATTTCGTAGTATCTCGAAAAATAGATATCGTCTCGATATCTAGGCCGCGGACAAAATCGATATATACTCGATATAGGTATCTCGAAAATTAGATATCTAATAGATATCGTCTCGATATAGATTGCTACTAGGGAAGTGTATGCGAAAGACTACCTGATAGCTCAACTTAAGGATCTGGAGCTCCAATCAAAGGGAGGTTCTATTCAGGGAACATTTGACCAACAAATCTCCTCCCATTCATCATTCAAGACTCATTCTCATATAACTAGTTACACAAATTTGTGCAACCTCCTCTTTCGTTTGCATGACACGCGTTCAAGTAGCCAACAAAATAGTCGTGCCATTCTTGTTAACTGTCACTACGATAGCGCTCCTGGCAGTCCAGGCGCATCTGATGCATTTGTTAGTTGTGCCAACTCCTTAGAGGTCATACGCGTTCTACTTAAAGTGAGGACGGTGTTACTTCATGATGTTATTTTCCTTTTCAATTCTGCAGAAGAGTCCATCCTGCCCGCCAGTCATGCGTTTATCACTCAGCACAAATGGGCCAAAGATGTGGCCCTTTTCATCAATCTTGAGGGCGCTGGCGCTGGCGGGAAACTTCTGCTTTTCCAGAGTGGTCCTGGTATGGCCAGTTCGGTTCTCATTGACATCTATTCGAAAGCAACCCGTAGGCCGTCGGCGGAAGTAATGGCTGAAGAAATATTTCAGTTTGGATTGATACCCTCAGATACAGACTTCCGGATTTTTCGTGATTACGGCCTGATACCCGGTCTTGATCTTGCTTACATCGCGGATGGCTATTCGTATCACACGCGCCATGACGTACAGGAACGTATATCTGCTGCCTGCCTTCAGTTAGCTGGCGAAAATCTTCTCAGTCTAATTCATACCATGGCTACCGATCCACGTATAACTCATCTTCCAAAGCTTGAAAGAGCTCCTACCCAGCCTCAAATGTTGGAGTCCAATGTATCGCCGGAGGGTAGCCTGGGCAGCATTCACGATTCGCCAAGCGTCGGGCGACGACCAGATTCTTCACGCTACGTTTATTTTGATGTTTTGGGCTCGTTCATGCTGAAGTACCCCTGGTGGCTTGGACGTATTTTGCATTCCGCTGTGTGTCTTTTTGTATTATCATGGATTCTTTTGCCTCGGAAAGTCCTACGTTGCGGAAGGGATTCATACAGTGGCCTTATTCTAGCCTTGCTCATTCAGACTGCCTTTGTGTTGGGTAGTTTTGTATTTTTAATGTCAGTAGGCTATGCAACGCACTTGTGGGGTTGTCGGATGACTTGGTTCACAAACCGTTATAATATTTTCGGCGTATTTTTCCTCCCGCTTTTGACGTTTTGCACATTTTTTCACACGTCCTTCTGCAAAATTCCAAACGCGCGCATGTTTACCTTGTTTCCTTTTCGTACACTTCTTAAAAATAGTCTGTGGGTCGATCGTTCCCAGAACCTCCCCCTTCTATCCTCCGTCCCATTTGAGCTTGACTTCTTCCAGGCTGCTCTTCTGCTCTTAAATATTCTACTGGTTATCACACTCGCCCTTGATAGTCCGGCCTCATACATTCCTGCCTTTTGGTGCGGGCTTACTTTTGCATCTCGTAGGGTTTATTTAAAATGGGCGTCCGTTTTCGGAGGAAATCCTGCGCTCAAATCACTGTTTATCCTTATTCCTCCCTTAATCTTCTTCCATATATCATCGTGCTCAGTACTTCTAGACGCGTTTATTCCGATCTTTGGCCGAGCTGGGCATTTGATTAAGCCTGATGTAACACTAGCTTGTATCATTTTTCTTATTTCATGGCCGGTTCTCCTCTTCCTCGCCGACTTGTGGCACTTTACATCTGCTAAATCTGCTCGCACAATGCGTTATCTCCTTGTCAATGCCTGTATAACATTTACTGCCCTGGTTCATACGTCTCAGATGGGATTCCCGTATGCTATTCTCCCCGATAAAAACGCACATCTCTTTCGGCCGAGTCAACAGCGCGTGGCTGTTTTTCATGCGAACAGGGCATTCCGGGACAATCTAATGAGTCCAGGCGTGACAAATAACGATTCCGGGATTTTTATTGTTCCACTGGACACCAACGAATTTCGATATTTTCGTTACCCTCCGTCGTCTACTTTGTCTTCTAACCCATTTCTACTGCGACTGCAAAAGCTGATATCCCAGGGTGTTCGTGACTTTACTGAGTTCCCGGAGTTGTCTGAATCTCAGCCGTTTATTTGTCAGAGAGATCGTCCTTATTGTGGTATACCGTTATTTTATCCTCTTATACACGCCTTCAGCACTTTTTTTCTTCTGCCTAGGCAGGCCGAACCCCACAAGTCGATGCCTGCAGAGCTGCACGTCATTAATAGGACCCTTGAATTGAGAGAGTCCCTGGAATTAAATATGAATTCTAGTCGTGTCAACCTAACACTTTCTGTAGATTCATTTTCTCCCCACACTCAGCTTCTGATGCGATTCCAACCAGAAAATATTCACCTTGTAAATTGGTCCTTTGCTCCTGATGCAGGATATCCCCGGCCGGTTCCGATGCCTGGTCGTTCGCCCTTTGAAAAAGAGGCGTCTCCGCCATCGGCTCACTACTTTATCAACCATTTTGATCCATCATCGGCCACATCACCCTCGGGGAAATGGCAAGAACCATGGGTTTTCTGGCTAGAATTTGCAGTCAGTTCAGAGTCATGCAATGAAGGCTGCAAAAATTTCGTTGACATCGCCTTAGTCAGTCAGTACAGCGACGAAAGTGTCCCAAACGGAAGATCTGCGGCGTTGTTAGAAACGGTCGCCCGTCTACCAAATTGGACTGTCCCAATTTCATGGATTTCATCCTACGAACACTGGCGTGTAAATTTGCTCAATTTGTAATAGCGTGGAAGGCTCCTACGATGTGGTTTCTCTTTCGAATACATTGGCTTTTTTATCTCACTTTATTTACTCTCTTCCATTCCTGTTTTTCACAAAAAGACAATAAAGTTTATCTACAACTTCCGTTACTTGACCGGTCTGATCTGCCTCTAGTCAGCTATTTGATGTTTACTTTTCTTAAGCAATGGGCCATACGATCCTGCTTGTACAGTCGGCAGCTAAGAAGCCGGATACGCGTGCCTGGACGGACTATGAAACAGTTAATCAGTGTTTGGAAGGTGTTTGCAAGATCTACGAAGAGCAGCTGAAACGTCAAAACCCCTCTGCCCCAACCATTACATACGACATCTCACAGCTCTTCGAATTTATTGACGCCTTAGCAGACTTAAGCTGTTTAGAGTTTCATGAGGATACCGCTACTTACGTGCCTCACACCAAACACTGGATAAAGGAGAACATTTACCTCCTACTAAGAAACCAGGCCGGACAGTAATAAGCATTTGTTGCCTGATGTAACCCAAAACTCATTTTTCCAAAATAAAGTATTATTTGATGTATTTCGTTTTCTTGTTACTTCCTACCGTACTCTGTAGTTTAGCCGTAAATACGTACATAGGACGGTTTGCAAAGTGCCAGACCCCCATGGACCAAAAAGAACAATGGCGTTATCGCAATGACTCCGAATCCGAGTGTGAAATTCGAAACCCTTTTCAGAGTAAGCGACGTTATGAGGCGTTAGAGCATGCGTGTTTTGAGTGCATTTTTTTCTGACATAACAGTGATTTCCGTTCCCGTGGTCAGAGTGGAGTCTTTCAGTTAGAGTATTCCCCCCGACGTTTTGATTCGTGCCAACAGTATTTTGTAGCCAGTCTGTTTTATTCGGTCTATACCGAGTAAGATGTACCTTGTCTGGCAAATTTTTTTTCTCGCCAACGACTGTGCGCCGTCATTGCGGTGTCTTCGCTCTTTAATTTACTGACCTGTCCAGCGCTAGAAACGGTTGGAACCGTGTCTTTGTTGCGATTAATACACAGGTGTCCATACTTCGCGCTCAGCCATTAATGTGTTGTTTACCCAATAACATGTGCCACGCTTGCTTTTATGGTCTCATCTTGATCAAACCAAACCGTGTCCACTGAGGCATCAATAAGCTGGATTATGCGAAAAATGTCTGGATATGCGCTTTAGTCGTGGTATAACTGAGGCTATACACCAGGCGCTTAGGTGAAAGTGATATAGGTTGACCTATGCTAGGGAATGCTCGTCCCGGCTTTCAGTCCCAGCCGGGCGCATGATTTGCTATTGTAAATGGCTTTAGTGGCCCCCTGTGATCTATATTTAAGCCGTCGACCAGTCCGAGGCTCTGTTTACTTCCACACCAAGGCTACTCGACTAAACTTCTTTAGTAGCGTACGACTGAGCGCAGGCCGGAGAATCGCATCAGACCTAGCACAATTTCTCTTCACACTTCGAACCATCTCTCAGATTTAAAGTGCGTTTTTCCCGGGCGCCGTATACTTCGTCTCAGGTATTTGATCATGCCCGAAATTCCTTCGGCTTGACTCTTTCTCACCTTTTAGTGAACGATTATAGGGTAAATGCGGCCCTGGGACGGCGCACTTTAGTTTGCAGAATTCTCCGAGGTTCTACACATTCTAAAAAGCGTGACCCGGAGTCCGGCCTTTCCTACTGTCGTACCCTTTTCGCATAAGAGCCAATCTATTTTTTCATCACAAGCCTCAAGAGTTTTAAATGAGCACTCAGTTACTTCTAGTAACTGTCACTGGTGTCCCCGAATTAATTTTTTTCTCCGACAGAAAGCTCGAAGTAATTGTATGCAAACTTGCCAAAAATAAGTATTTTCTAAAGTGCCCTTCTCACTTTTTCCAGATTTTTGCGACTCACTCGGGTTGGATACTTTTTTTAAACTTTGTGCCACCCTGTGTGTATTTTAGACTTCAAGTTTTCAAATTATTTATGCGAGGAGTTCAGTCCTCCAACACGCCATCAAGAGGAGGGTGAGACAGCACAAGACAGTGGACCGTTTAGAAATCGAGTCTACAAATTCCTGTCGATTCCGCAGTACCTTGAGTCGGTAAGGCCCCAGAGTGCGCGGTCCGACAGAATTTTTTTACGATTTTTTCCATATTTTCTTTCATAATTTTACGTAGTCAATCTCGATAATTGGAGATAGCTTGGAGCTCCCACTGATGCAGGCTAGGAAAGCTATTTATAGTGTCTCTGGGACATGAGCCTTGAGATTAGTAGCTCATTGCCTAGAGTCCGATTAGCAGAGTTTTTCGAAAATGGATGGAAGGTTGGAAAGTAATCCACAGCATCGTTAGGGCGACAGCTATATTATTCCGATGTTTCTGCTTTATATTCAAATACACCAACAGAGAAGTAAGTACAATTGCAAGACATACATGGAGCGCTGTTTTTGTAGAGTGGGATTTCACGCAGACGCGTACCTGTTGATCAACGGGCCTCGTTCACGTCACCTACTAAGGACGTGTACAACAACCCGGTCGACACTGGGCTGGTGAAGCTGACGAGTGATTCTCATATTTCCGAATCGTCACTCAAGCTGACGCGTGTGCTCTCGGAGGGCTAACAAAGCAGAAAACAGTCGTCCCGAATCCGTGGAAGAGAGCAGCACACAACTGTTTCGGCAGAAAGTAGTCGAATATGCCTGTAGACAGAGAACGATAGAGGACGCAGTACAGGAGCATAGATTCCATACACTTCTTAATCAAACTTAGTCAAATGGGCACACCTTCGTCGCCCAGGGATCTAGCCGCGAAACAAATGCGGGACTTATGGCTGTTCCTTTCTCTGACAATGTGATAGCACCAATAGAATGAGCCCTCACTCAGGTGGATACCACAGTTGATAAGAATTTTACCCAATTTAAAGCTTCGTCACTCCGCATGTCACACAAATCAGTCAAAATTCCCCCAAGGTCAACGGCGCTAATCTAGACGTACTCAAGGCTTGCGAATGTTTTGTCGTGCTCGTGGACAAGTGAGACGCCATGACAGCATATCACAATATCATCTGCATCCAGAAGACAACACAATCACCAAGAGATGTGCAGCTCTACGTCCTACGCAAAGTCAGCTCTGTGAAAACTAATGCATGAAATTGGCTCATTGTCGGCGATGGAGACTTAAGGTGCAAGATCGACGATCTATCAGCAAATGGCGGCAGTGTAAGAAGCGTCCAGGAGTCCGCAAAGCGCTCTAGCTGCATGACTGTTTCGGCGTCTTGCGTTTGGGATTGTGTATTCAAATACTACAGCCGACCTATCGCTGTTCTTGGAGGAAAGGACATGTCTACCACGTATCGTAGTCACCGTACCTTTTTATACTATTTGTTTGACTACTTCCATTCACTGAGACATTGCAGTCGAAACCATCCAACCGCTGTTGGGGGATAAATAAAATGAAGTGGAGAATCACTAAATGTGCCAACGTTTTTAAGCTCTTGAATTTCGGTCTTAAAGTATGCCCTTTGTTCGTTGGAACAACCTGCAAGCGCGAAAAAATGCATGCCGATATGGTGACAGATATCAAGATTTACGATCGAGACCGTCTTGCAAAGACTGAATTCGCAGGTGTTCCACTGTCGCAGACCGAAAGTATTGGCCCCCTATGTGGGAGCCAGCTTTATCCTTCTGGCCAGGTGCTGGCAGGGACGATTTTGATGAGAAGATGACAACTAACAGCTGCCTTTCTCCTGTGTCCTCTGTCGATAATTTAAGTTGTCTACAATCCATACTGTCTAGTAAATCAATAAGCACCATGTGAGAACTGAAGTCCAACAGTGACCACCCGATCAACCACAAGCACGCCCCTGCGTGAGGACTCTATCGGCATGTTCGGACGCACTGCTCTATGACAGAAGACTAGGTTGACGAATTTTAATACCCTCGTTCAACCACTTTCAGCCGTCGTGCACAAAATCGAAGCAGAAAACCAGACCATATGGAACCTCCCGCACTTCCGATGCGTGCAACAATAGGAAGACAAGGTCGATACGACCGGAGGTGGATGTGGGCGCAGTGGCTGACAAGGTCAAACAACCCGTTTACGCATTTAACACATGACTTGGTCCATACTCCATACACCAGGCCACACCAAACGACACACTCTTCATCTAGTGAGATGTGCACATTCTCACACGAGAAGTTTCACTCTCCATACCGATGTTGGCAAAGTAGGTCGCACGCGTCTTACGTGAGCGACGTGTTGTTGATAGTAATCGTACATATACTCTAGACCTAGTAGGATCGTGGGTTGTGGGAGTTGAGCGAAGTGTCGCGAGGGGTCTTTTTGTGCCGTTTGACCAGAGCTTTACGTGGATGCACTTATGGTCGAATAGGCTAACGCCCTATCTAAGTACAGTGGGAAAGTGTGGACAGGCGAAGCGGTAGTTTTGGGTGCATTGGGACTTCAGGCACTCATCCACCAGTCACAATTTAATGGCTTCACCAGTGGTCGACTAGGCCTATGCAGAATTCAAAAGTAGGATTGTGCTGTGAACAGGTTGGAAGTGGATCCACATTTCTAGTTTAAAGACGGAATGGCGGGGTGTCTTTGCGGGTGATGACGGTGGTGGCGATTTTTTTTATGAGGAAAAAGGCGCGTCAACTGTGTTAACATTGCATCGAGTCCGGCGACGTCCATAAAGGCCGATCCTTGCCCCAATTAACCATTGTCTATGCGAATAATTTAGTGGGAGTTTGGGTGTTGCCACCGTTGGTCCGCGACATTTGAGCTTTGCGGACACCTCGTTTAGCCTCTGCGTTCAGTATCCTCTTGGCCTCGGAGACGGCAGTCTCGGTTCTCATGGAGGTCTGCTACGCTTGCCGATCTTGTGCAAGGATCTCCTAGGTCTCAGGATTGATTTAAGAGCTCTCGAGACGTCCTCGGGCTGTCCCTCTATCGCGTCTTTTGTCCGCTCTGTCTACTAGCACCCCATAGCGACGTTCTGCAAAGGTCGCTTGGACAGACGCTCGTTATCCGTCCTCACGACATGGCCGTTCCAACGTCGTCTTATCTGCTTCAACAGAGCATGGATGCCGAGGACGCCGATTCTTTCCAGAGTCTCTATCTGGGATTCACTCTCGCCACTTTACCTTCAGTCTTCTACGGAGGCAGTCAGGGCGAAAATGATTGAGCTCCCTCGCTTGGCTTTACTAAACCGTCTACATCTCCGTCCGATACAGGAGCGTTGCCAGGTCAACGCCCTTAGTTTCATGTTAAGGGGGATCCGCGGCGATTCTAGACAGGGTGTTGTACCCCACCGAACGCATGTCTAGCTTTCGGGGCTCGATCGACAGTTTCATCGATCTTGGTGATTCGTCAAATGGTACTTCCCAGGCACATGAATTTGTCCACCGAGGTGGAACGGATTTTGCTGACACTCACCATGAGTCCGTTGTAGTCATCATTTGGCGCTGGTTGGTGCATAATCACTGTCATCTTGGTGCTGATCCCCAGTTCAACGTTTATGCTGCCGGAAGCTGCATGCCTGCTTCCAGCGTATTTGGCGAACGGTCACGCGCGACAAGGGGGTCGTGAGCACTGGCCATGGAACCTCGTAGATGTTGAGTAGTTGTCTGCCATCTTGGTAGTAGATGTTGATTTTTGGCTGCCGCTTACGGCAGGTGTCAGTCATCATAGGGTAGAACATGAGATTGAATAGGGCGGGAGCGAGTACGCAAGCCTGCTTCACCCAGTTTGTCAACGCCAATGCATCCGCGACCTACCCGTTGTCTCGTGTCATTATTCCGTGGTATAGCTGCCTTCCTATCTGCATGCGTTGTTTTGGACACTCGCATCTCAGCATGCTTTCTTAGAATCCATTACGGTCCACTGTATGGAAGGTCTTTCGCAGATTTACGAAGGTGGTGTAGGGACTGTTTCGCACTTTTTTGCATTTGTAGTTGGTGAGTCGCGAAGATACTGTCCGTGGTTCCGCATAGTTTTTTTAAAAGAGTCTCTATCGTGTTCCTGGAAGCGTTACCTACTCCAGGTGCGTGTTCTGGCGAGTAATTAACATGAAGTTAAATATCTCACACCCCGAGGTTTTCGCAGATTTGGCCATTTTTGCACATGTATCGGTGGGAAAAAGTCTCTTTTTAAGGCAATGTAGGATTGGCGTTGATCGTCATATTTCATGGAACTTTGAAGTAGTCTTGTTGTCGATGTGCGTGAGCGATGGCTCAGGCGGCGTCCCGCAGTCTTCTTCACTGCCTCTTAGCATTGAAATCCTTTTCCAGTGCTTGCATTTGCTCCAGTTCAAGCCTCATTTATTAGTTATGGTCCAAACGGCGTCCAGCCATATCCGGTAACGTAGTATCTAACTTACCCGGTGTGTGCTTACCTTGTGACCGGCTGTGGGATTGGGATTACAGTGTCCTCCTTGAGCTGACAAGGTGCTTGTTCTTCCAGCATTCAATAGCACATGCCCCTTGGTCATTAGCGCATTGCGTTGATCATGCTTCATGACCAGGAAATAGTACAACGGTCGCGAGTCAGGATGCATCCTCCTTGTCTTCTTCTGGTTTGAGAGGCGAAAGAGTATGTTAGTGGCCAGAAGACTGGGCTCCGTGCAAGTCTGCGGGAAGAGGGGGCCGCTGCTGTTGCAGCTGTCGACTGCATCGTGATATGACATCCCCTAGCGGGTAGCGCGGTCTGTATCGGCGTAGGCATTGACTTCATCAAACACAAGCAGATTGTACGCCTTCAGCACTGGTGCCTGGATGGCGTGCGTATCTTCGTAGAATTTGTTCCTCGTGTCGTCGAGGCTTGTCATTGAGAACGCCAGGTGTTCGCAGCGGTCAGTCCTCCACAAAGCGGAAACTCAATGATCATGAGACAATTGTTGACACCATGTCCGTGCGTGTGGGGGAGGTATCACAGCCATCTAGCATCGTCATTCGTGAGGAGGAAGGCAACTCCGACGTCACGTCACCCATCCTTTGAACTTTCGCTTTAGTAGACAGTGAGAATTGGGCCTCTTTGAGATTCTCAATGTGCGAAGCTGGAAAACTGGAATATTCCCCCGAATACCGATGACTGGACACATATCAACAGTGGAGAGGAGACCGTCAGCAAATAAGTGCTAGCTGGATATAACTGGGCCTCACGTTCAAGGAAAGCGTGGCCAAAACTCACGCCAGGGCCGACAAGGGCCGCATAAGTGATGTTTCGCCGTCCACGATCAGTCCGTAAATGCAACGAACCACAGCTTATGCGGCATTAAGGTTCCACCTGCGTAGGCTCAGTGACTACTCAAGGGGGGATAGGTGGCAGAATCGTTCTTCACCAGTCAACAGAGATGTGGCTTCGCACCAATCCTGTAGTATAAACGCATTTCTTCCAGCGCTTCCGTACTCGTCTATTCCTTGGCTCTGGCGATGTGTCCGAATACGAGTCCCAAACAAGTGAATAAAGCTCATGTGCCTGCAATCCAGTGCAATCTTTACTTTCTATCACACAGAGTTCCTCTTTTTAAATGTTTCGAATGAAAAGATCTTCGTCTACTCATCCTTAGCAACTGCTTTAATTCAGACATATCAGATTTCTTCATACCGCTAGTCTACGGGCCCGGTTAGAGCCTAGACGTATTAGACGTTCAAACTATACGGATGAACAACAGTCTGCTTCGTCAGTCATGCCATCGCCCGTGGCTTCTCCCTGTGTTGTCAACCTACTTTAAATTTTTCGACGACTTCCCCGCTGAAGACTGTACCAGTGGCTAGTACCAACCGAGAATATTTACGAAACAGAACATTTATAAACATCACATGCAAAAATCCCCTACAGCTGACATCAGGACGCACTGCCGCACAACCTCTTTTCAAAACTGCAGTCCTGGAGGGCAGGTTATCTAAGGTCACAAAGGGAGGGGGGCATCTATCAGGATTTATGATTGCGCCTCGTAAGCTTATCCTAATAACGACCAGTCCTTTAACCCTTCTAGTTCATGGCATACGGTCTGCTGCAGTGTCTGGACCACCTTCTTGTCATCTACACCTTCCTGCCTCTGCGTTGCCTCGTCACTTACCTCACCCTCATCGTCTTCGTCCTGCGCAGTGTTTTTGGCCTGCTAATTCCACGCATCAGGTTAGTAATAACATCCATGCAGCCTCTGAATCTCCTAATACGCAGTGCATTATTGCCTTAAATTGCCTTTTTAACAACTGATTGCTCCTTCAGAACGCCGTCCTTTTGCCAATGCTGAATTGTCTACGTGTCATGGGATCTATTAGGTTTTCCGGCTGTCTTCAGGCCTTTCCGAGAAGTGTCTGCGCGGTTTCTCTAGTTCCGACCAATTTTCGCGCATTTGATGCAAAAATGCCGTCTGTGTGACCTACTGGATGACAATCCAAAAAGGCGATTATGCGCACAGGGGAGGTGCGGGGAAGCAATTTTCTTATGCGGTAGCACAACTACTACCAGCTTTTCGTATGACCTGATGAGGACTACCGGTGCAGTTCTCGTTTTTTCTGTCGTCACGTCGTCCAGATGAACTTTGTCCACTTAGCTGCTACGTGGTTTGATAGACGGGTTCTAACGCGACGCATCTTAGTATGCACGAATGAGATTCACATCACTCCGGCATTTACGTCGCCTGCCTATCAGAACTATTACCTTGGCTCTCAACATAAGATTACTCTGAATGTCAGGACTTCATACCACCTATCACTACTGCATTGGTGTACATGAAGCTCCGGCGGATGCATCGCCGAGTGAGTAAGGCGCTCACGACATACGGAATCCGTATCCTCTTTCTCTACCAACATGGATGACAAAGTTCTGTTCTGTTTCGTTTTAAGCCAACAAAAACTTTTTTTGCAAGTGGTCGGTACTCGCGCACCGACAGAACTGTCTCGACGATTGGACGTGTCCTTGGCGAGTTAGCCACTGGTAATACATGTGACAATGGCTACCGGCTTCCCAGTCTGTTTAGAGAAGCTAGGTTGATTTGGGGCCGACTTCAGCCTCCCAAAGTATACTGAGCTTAGGTACCTGCTGTCTTAATGAACAAGAGACGAGCGGAAGGGGAGGGGTTTAGAATGTGACACAGATTTACAGCACTCTTGCGGTAAAATGCTGAGCAAGTGCGGCCTTTGACTGTCGTTCAGCGCGTGGAAGCGAAACGGGCAGCGGCACATCTCCGAGAACAACTGTGCTTGCGTTGAAAGTCGTTCAAAAGGTGTGTTCTCAAATTTCGGAGTGCCGCCAACAGCCCTTCTTTGCTGAAAGTCAAGTTGGTCATCTGCTTCCTGCAAATGAAGAGTGAGCCTTGTTAGGGAACGCTGTTGCGAAGGCTACGCATACTAATATAGCCCACTGCAGGCACATAGGATTGGATATGGGGCATGACCATACAGTTATCTTATTATGTATGTTGTTCCCACGCGCTGGAAACCTAAACCTGAGAGCACTGCCTAGGCGGCCTGACCATGGCCGTTATTAGCGAAGTGTGATTTCGCAATCGGCCCGAGGCCTTCATAAAAAAACCTTATCTACTTCCTTAGCATTCGTTAAAAGTCAGTTCGACTGTCTGCCGATTAATCGAAATGAAGATTAATGTGTGCGTTAGTGGCCCCTAGAAACAGAAATTCGTTGAGTTGACTTACTAAGTTGCCCAACCCTTTCACACGGATGTGTCGAGCTAGACCCCTACCATGGCTGTACATACAGTGTTCGCGTGCGGTTTCTTAAGTGCTGCCCTCAGGCGCCGAAATCTGGGTAATAGTCCAGCCCCTTCGAAGTGGCAGGTCGGGGATGGGAGCGGACCACCTCATGGACCCAACAAGAACTGCCCTGGCGTTGTTTTTGGGTGACTAGAAAGCCCAGCAAGCCTGTCCCACATTGCGCAATGCCATTTTATTCTATTCCTCAAAGAAGAGAGACAAGGTAGCAAGCTGCCACTGCGGAGACGTCATTTTAGTGGAAATTAACGCGACGGCCCTTTGGTCATTCCTTTAAACTTCTTTCCCCAGGGACGCGCAGACATGAAGACGCTGGGGCAGTTTTCGTTCGTTAGAGGTTGCATCCGATACTCACACTGTGACGGAAAAAAGACCAAGACATCGGTTATAGAGGAAACAGTTGCCCGTTCGCCTGCTCGCTGGAGCTTTTGACTGGGTTAGTAGAAGCGTTATCTGGAAGTTCATAGAGGCTGGCCATATGTTTCCAGAACTCTTATCTTTGATCTGGGCGTATCTTCAGCTGACGTGGACGTTGGTTTTGGAGCACACTGGAAAGACGCAGTACCTTGTTCGTTGAGGTTTTCGTTACACAACACCATTCTCTTTCCATTCCTCTACGTCATACGTGTGTTAACAGCGCTCTCCGACTATGAGCATGCCCAGGTAGTAAAAGGGCTCATCGTTCCAGACCTTCGGTATTTCGACAACGTAGCCCTACCTGCAAGTTCATCTCAGAAAAGTTATTCTGCCCTCGACTGCATGCTTTACATGAAGTCGAACGTTTATGTAACCACAGTATTGCTCGATGAGTTCACACAACAAAAAGTCTCCCACCTTACTGCAAGAGGTTGAGGACAGTGGTCTGCCTCTCCAACCCTCTGTGCTACTAATGCATCAAATTTACGCTCAGATTCTTTTGTCGTATCTGGAAGTGCCTGCGTTCTCTGCGCGGGACTCATCAAAGGGCAAAACTCAGTGCATGCTCTTATAATCCGACTCATTTCGTCTTACCCATGAAAGGATTGGCCTCTGAGTGCCGCATACCCGAGAAAGATCGAGGTGCTCGATAATCAATGCCTCCGAAAAATATTGTGGCTTTGACTGATGGAACATTACCACTGATCGGTCACCATTCGTTGGTGATTCAGGTAATTTTGATAGCTCAGTCACGTCTTCCGTTCGCCCAAACTGGAGCTCATCGACCACGCCCCCCGAAACCCTGCCCGTGTTGCTGCAGCTGCTGTACTGGCCAATTGCAGATGCGAACAGACGGGGTTAAGTTTGGCTGCAGAAGATGCTGTATCCGACAGTCTTGGATGTTAGAGATCTGAGCACCCACTAGACGTCTTCTGTGGACCTCTACCGCAACCGAAAGGCGTAAAGCGCACTTGTTTATGTCATCACCTTGTCTGAACTAGTACTGGTGGTAGCCCATGCAAGTAGTCATCGAATTCATGGGAAGAGCCTTCGTTCCTCAGTCCAAGGCGTTCTGAGGCCACAGGCATAAAGGTGGCCGTTGTCTGTGTTAATTAGGGAAACAGCTCAACTTACGGTGAGCCATTTTCTGCAGAACGGAAGCAACTCGTTTGTATTAACTTCGCCTAAACCTTGTGCCCTATTTTCTAGACCTCTTGGCCGCTACCAGCTCCATGCCGCTGATGCCCGGGATTTGGTCAAATTCTCCTTCGTTTGCCTCTGTACGCTTTTTTTGTACACCTTCGACAGTTCTATCGCCTACCACGAAATACGTACGCAGTCCGTGGTGAAGATTTACATTTTCTTCAACCTTTTGGAGGTAAGCCTACCTTTATATTTGCGAGTCTGCATGCCTGCCATCCGCTCGTCTTCCATGTCATTTATGTTTAAGTTTATAAGTGGATCTGATGTAGGATTGCTGATCTCTGCAATTCTTATCTATTTGACCGTCCCTCGTAAAGTGTGCCCAGTTGATTTTTCGGTTACGCTGTCCTTGTCCTAAGTGTAAGCACAATGTAGGCATTGCAAGTAAAGTAAGCTGAAGGGGGATGCTGAAATCGTTAGTGGGAAAGTAGCCAAAGTTAAAAAGACAAAGGGCAACCTGATGTTTCGGTTAAGAGGCAGGGTTGGTTTTAGGGTTTGGGCTGAGAATTGACTTTAGGGTTAGGATTTGTGGCAATTACACTAAGTGGCTTGTCGTCAGAAAAAGGGACTGCTACGACACGACTCGTTTACACATTGGCGTTCATATTGAGCTCTCCCGGAGACGTCCGGTGGGTCCCTACAGACTTCAACAAGCCTGTTTTTGAACCGGCTAGCTGGTAGGATAACAACGAACTCGGTTTCTAGTTGATAAGAGTACATCATATCTGGACTGCACAGCCGTATTATGTGCTGCAAACAATTCGCGCTGATGCAGACCCATTCCTCTATACGAGCACTGCACTTTGCAAGATTCAATTAATTTTCGTAGTCAGGAAAACGTTTGTTACGGCATACTCCTGAAGACACCCGGACGGCACTCATTCACGGTCCTCTTCCACCTTTTATGTTTGAAAGTGACCACTCATCAAACATGAGCTCAGTGCCGGGAGGGCAGCTAACGACCCATGCCAAGTTTGTGCGATCTAAGATGCTCTGCTAATCGCCAGCGTCTGTTAGGAAGATCAGTATCGCACATTAACTCCACTACCAAGCGTAAGGCTGCCGACCGCGGAAGCCGGATTAGAGCGGTTGGTGCTGACTTGACGGCCCGTCGACAATCCGTGTTCACTTTCCACTGGTTTAAGTTTAGCAGCCTGCTTACGAGACAGGTCCTACTTATTTAGGGACCAGTAATCGGCCAGTACGGCAGTCATCGTGACTAATTCTTATTGATATGCCCGCCGAGTCGTGAATAGAAGGCCTAGAAGCATACATATCTGCTTGTTTCATCTTTATCCATCGTCACTACAATTTACTCAAAGTGCTCAGATTCATAAAGTTAATTCCTACCCGCTTCTCATCTGCCAATTCTTGGTTATTTTTCACTGTCTCTACGCTACCGCACACGCATTAGTTCGAGCCCACACTCCACCATCAACGCAAACTCGCACACACTGGGGTCGGCAACATCAGCAATGTCAACACGACAGTTCGATCGTCGTGACCGACGATGTCCGCCGTGTGCTCCTCAGTAGAATGAGAGCAGAGACGGTGCCTTGCGCGTGACTTATTTTATAAGGACAGTAGACTTGCGCTGCATCTACCGCACTATCCCCGTCTCCCCCACCTAGGCCTGGTGTCATGGCAGGGTGCAGAAAAACGGAGGCAAGAGAGGATGCAGGGGGCTGGCACGGCGAAAAGCCGCACCTAGGCGTACCACCACACTCCCTGGTCCACAACGTACACTGACCAGGATTTTATACGACAAGCCGAAGCTGGTGGCTCGGATTCCAGACTTCAACTGCCTGGGAACAAATGGAACTCTCTTATGAGACGACTGCTTGAGTATAATTTCTTGAAACCCCTGTTGCGAGACACACTCTGCATTCTTTAGCCTGTTTTGTATTCGAAAATGAAGAGTTTGGCGTTAGATCATAACAACTCCGACCCAATCCGGCGGGCGCCCTCGCGATCCGTCCCTTTAACCCAGGTCACAGCCGCCGAAAGTGTAGGTTTTCTGCATCCTTAAGCTTAAACGGGTGGTGCTTTGGTAAGCGGAGGCATCCATTGACTGATTCGTTTCCGCAAGTGCACGTGTGATCTCTCGCCACAGGTCCGGTCTGTTGTCCTAGTAATAACAAAATCGAAAGCAGCCTTTTGTTCTAAGCTGTGTAAGCAGCCAGAAGAGAGATATTTGATCCGCTGTCGAACGGTTTTTTGTTTACGCTTACCTTTGTCTTCAGGTTTCCTCCCGTCTGATCTGTATGTTTGCAGACATCTGGCTATGACGTCTCAGAGGTAGCTACTCCTCACATTTTATGCGGGGACTGCGACTATCAAGGACAACGGAAGTTGTCGAGAGTTAAATGAGTTTTATGGGCAGGATTCCACGCTTGACCAGTTCTTCCTGCCTCTTTCCTCTCACATCTGATGGCAAACCTAAGAAGAAATCCGAAGGTTCAAAGTAGTAGACTGCCCGATTGTCCTCTGTCCTCAGCAGAGGACGTTCCAGATATGTCCGTTCTCGTTTGGATTTGGGGAGCACATCGTGCTTTCGGGTTAATTTGCCTCAAACATACCTTTCTACCCAAGGAAGGCTTTTGGCTTCCACCCTTATTGCCGGTGCCCGTGGTGCGGGAGCGAGGCCCCTCACATCGCTTGAGCGTACCCCTCCCTGTTTTAACCCACAAGCATTGAATTATGGGCTGCATGCATTTCAATTCATCCTTGGTCCCTAGATGAGGCTTAGATGCTTTGCTCTCGGAGTATATTCATGTTATACTTATTTTTTACTCAGCTGTGACAGGTTTTTAATGTCTTTGCACTTGTCACTTGTTGACTCAAGAGCAGGCGTGACTTCGACTTTGACGTGCTGTCTGCATTTCGTCTAGGTTGCTGATAGGCTTCTCTCTGCGGTAAATTTGGATGCCATCGACGACGTCCTCTTCACTGTGAAGGCAAAGGTTATGTCTGGAAGGCCCGACGCGTCTGGCTCAAAGCCTGCACACGCCGGTGACAATCAACAGCCCCCCGTCAGCACATCTGTAACTTGGGGCTCCTTTATACTGCAGTACACTTTTGCGCTTATTTGTGTGGGTACGTAAATTCAGGAGACTTTGTTTCCTTACTTTGCCCCTTGTTCCCGCAATCCTATATTTTTTTGATTGTTACCTGCCAAGGGAGATAGGGGTCCTTATCTGTGCCAAAACCCTTCAACTCCTTTTTTCGCTTCATAGTGAAAATCCTGTTAAGCATGATCTTGTAACGAAGTCATATTTACCTGCACCGTTGTCTAAAGGCGCGTCTTCTTTATGCTACTGCCGGACTGCGTTTACAGTTAGCCGGTTGACGTTTTATGTGTGTCTTGTATTTAAAGCGCCTAGTTGTTCCTACGGCATTGGTCCACTTGCTTTGCGTGCAAGCCACTCATTTTAATTCGTACGTTCACAGTGCGCACATTTTGCCCATCTTCATGACCTATACATCCTGCAGTTCTACCGTCGTTGCCGACGATGTTCACCGTGGGCTCCACTGAGAGGTGAGACATACACGGGGATTTGCGCGTGAATTAGTTTATAGTGATAGTAGACTTGCGCAGCATCTACCGCACCCTCTCTTTCCATTCCCCACCGAGACCTGGTGTCGAGACATAGTCAATAAGACCGGACGCGGTGTAGAGTTGTAGCGGCACAGCAGTGAGAATGTGTGCAGTCTGTGAGCTGAAATTATCGAGTCAAATCCCAGATTGGAAGGAGAAGACGGAAGACACCAGAATGAGGGGTTTATTGTGCACAGAATCCGGAGTTGTCCTCTCGGGCGGCAGTGGCCACTGGCGAAGCCAGGGCTGGGGTTGACTGCGTCCAGTCATGCCTGAGAGTCCCTTGGACAGTAGTGGCAGCCGCTTTTTCAGGCTCGTGGGTCAAGCTCAAGTGGTGCCCAGTCAGTGTGTTGCATTTGCCGAGGGGTGGTGTCCAAGTGGCTTAGGTTGCGGTCGCAGGGGGAAGGTGCGTTCAAGTGGCCGCATGGGCATCTGCGGCTGTGCAGACGCAGGTATGCCCGAGGTATGCCTGATCGCGTGACTTCACGTCAGCCCGTCTGGAACGACTCACTCCAAAAGGGTGGATGACCTTGAGGCAGTGAGGTCTTGAACAATGATGCCAGACCGATCATGATGGCTGGCCGCCATAGGGCGCACAGCCGGATCCTCACCTAGGCAACCTGGACCTATGCATACATTTTTGTCGACAATGTGGTGACAGCTCCCAGTAGTTTCGTCCCCTTTATTATTTTGGCTAGCTGGGAAACGCGGAATGGGCATATTTCCAAGACGCTAGATCTTATAAATTTACTTTAAAGAATGTTTGCTTAGACCAGCGTCAGGTAGGCGTTTTTTAACCTGCAGCAAACAGCAGAATTTTTCACCGCTCTGCACTCCCCGAATTCAATTCGTCCGTTCTCTTTTCCCCAGCAAGGCACTCTGCTCTTTTGGAACATTGTCTGGTCCAGGCGCCTGCAGTCATGCACACACTAGCTGTCCCGTCAGTAGCGGGTGTATCTACCATCACTCGTCATGAAGAGAATTTGAAGTAGTCAGTCGAGTTTCTGATTCATCTTGTGCATATAGTTGGCTGCACACTGATTTATACAAGCTATGTTGTAGCACGGTGTGTAGAAACAGTAAAACTTGGATCAGCATTAAGGATATAAAGCCTTCCGGAACCAGGCGTAAATGTATTGCTTTAGAAGAATACACTGACTACAGGGAGAAAAATGCAGACGATGTACTAGGGCTCACATAATTTCTTTGCTGGCTTCTTGCACCTTTTGGCCGGTGGCTTTTGGAGTCCTTCAAATGGGTGCACTTCACCACCGCGTAAAGTAATTATCGGTAAGAATACCTATGCTTTCTTCCCAGGGAATAGGTTTAATAGGGCTCATATCGAGGCCGTTTGGTGAAGCAAAAACAAGTGCTCAAGTCGTCGCTCTAGGTAACGCAGTCGTAAGATCACGCTTACCTGTGCAATCGTCCTTCAAGTCTTTCAAATGTGCGGGCGAGGCTATCTGCCACTTTATAATAACTCCGCAAACATTTCTTGCCGTACCGCACTTGAAACAACCTGACGGTCTAACCTAACCGTTACTTGCGCCGAGGCCTCTGCCCTAGTCAATTCCTCTCTTGGAACGTATGTTGGTGCCAGGCCATCTTTAAGGCACATCCGTGTCAGTCATATTTTCAAGTCTCTTCTCAGATCTATCTGTCAGGCGTACGTTCGCCACTGGGTGTTTGCTCAGGCGGCTGAGCATCGGGGTTGCGCCAGTTGTCTTCGAGTACACTGTGGTGCCGAGCCCTTCCTGACAAGGGCGGGGGAGGGAGGGGGTGGTCACAGCACCGTCTATTCCTCTGTTGTCGCAGGGAGATTTTGCCAAGCCGTTTGCAGAAGCTTGACAGCCTGTGCATGCTATTACCACGCTGTGCAGTGGATGATGTGAGCACTGAGTCACCCCAGAGACTGAGATTAACAGGGCGTGATCATTTCAGAAGGAGCAGAATCCTCGCTGGGCACCTTACATCAGAAGGGTAGCCAGGATCACGGAGCGCATCTTTGGCTCTTTTTAGATGGGCATCACGCGCGCCAACCGTTTGCCACAATGCGCAGCCCGGTCGTGCACCGCATGAACCAACTAAACGCTGACAATCGGGTAGGTGTTGCGTCCAGCATTGCCTGCGTTGTCCACGTTTATGCAAGTCAGCTAGGACAGATAACTGGAGGCTCGATGGCTTAAAATACGGATATATCGGAAGCACTCCTTATCTCTCTTGGGTGCCTGCCGCCTTTAGCAACATCATACTTTCGAGTTGATTATCACAGGGCTTTTGGGAAAGCCGGTTTGTGCCGGAGGATGATGACTGTCCTCTTCACTGACGACTGCCACCAAGGCCAATACGATCACCCCCTGGCATGTCAGGCAAAGTTTGCTTGAGAGATCTGCACACGTAAAACGCTTGTTCTCTTGCTTTCCGCATCTCAGAGGGCGGCTTCAAGGAGTAAGTTTGACAGTCCAAAACGACAAATCCCTCCTGTTTCCACCTCTTTGCCGCCGCCGCCGTCGCCACCACCACCACCACCACCACCACCATCATCATCATCATCATCATCATCATCCTTCAAAGACCCTCCTGGGATGCCTATTTTCTTTTTGATTCATATTGAAGGAGTACGAAACTGCTGTTTGCTGTAACCTGTCTCTACTTTTTGTGGAAGTGCGCTCCTTTTATACCTTTAATTACATGCTCAAACTGGGTCGTTCATTGTTTGCCCTTTAGCGGCCCATTGCCTTCTTCTTTTGGCGCAAGTCACAACGCTCAACGTGGCTTTCAATTCTCAGAATCGATCGTTGCTCACTGTTATGATTTCCAATAATGTAAGTCTGCCGACCTCTATTTTATAAGATCTGCCCACCTCTGCTTTCGGATTTTATTCGCCGATCCGCACTCAACAGTTGTTGCGTCCCTATTTCTAAACTACTCGCTCAGCCCACCCCAAGAAAGTAGTTGGTCCACGATTTTGTTACAGGATGGCGTCAGACCACCAATTAGAACCTAGGGAAGGTCGAGCAAGATCACCGACGATGACGTTTCTTCTCGCGAAATAATTTTGAATGCATTACGTGCATAGTTCGTCTGGTATCTATCAATAGCCTTTTGAATTGAGACTAAAGGCAAGACCACGTCTAGACCCACAATGTCGTGCCACTTTTGGAGGTTTCGAACATCTTACTTTAAGTCTGTCACCATAGAGAGTTCACTGTTCCACGTCCGAAATCCCACGACTGTGGCAGCCGAGGTAGTAGACGCATCCCAACCACGATCGCAGGTTAAACTGCCGGATAACAGAAGACAAGAGACAGAAAATAGGGGCGTCATCTACACAGAACCCTTAGATGTTCGTTTATTCATCCCTAGTCGGCGTAAGTGGTTGTATCTGACCCCACAAGCGAAACCTTGTTCGAGTGTTAATGCCTGTGACGATGTCCAAACGTATCAGCCTCTGCACTAGCTGGCGACTTGACTCGTGCGTGCAGGCCTGCCATTGGCTGGCCGGAGCGCACAGCTACATCTGTCTGGAGTGTAACTTACAGTAGGTGTGCTAATTCATGACATGTGAGCCGAAATTCTGGAATGCGTTTTCGCTTCGAAAAGATTAAGGTTGCAAAACTAATCATCGTGCAGCATAATTCTATAATAAATCAGTTGCCTCAGGATGCCGGCTTTCGAACGAACTTCTTTCCGGCCGCATGCAAAAGTCACACTGCAAAAATGACTACGAAAGTAGCATGCACTTTTCTCATTGCTTTTCAATGCCCTTGAAAATGCAATTATATTTCATGGAAAACATGCATAAAAATATTCATTCTTTTACTGAGTCGGTAGAAATTTACGTCTTCTTCCAATTTTATACTCGAAGGAAGGGTATAATTCCCTTTTCAATAACTTTTCCAATTCCCGAACAATTTTGAACCCAACCTGTCGTAACACTTGCAATCATGATTTCCAAACTACAAGCTGTATATTTTCCGCGTACGGAAAACGATACAGTTCTCTACGGTATTAAGCAGAGACGATACGGGGTTCATAAAATTAAGCTGTGAATTTAAGCCATATTGTAAACTACAAGCAACATTAACAAATTCAGAGACACGATGTTTTATAAACAGGCATTTCACGGTATTAAAAAATCTCCTAATTAGAAACTTGGAAAAGCAAATTATACCCTTCCTTCGAGTATAAAATTGGAAGAAGGCGTAATTTTCTACTGAGTGAGTAAAAGAATGAATATCTTTGCAGGTTTTTCATGAAACATAATTGAATTTTTAAGGGCATCGACAATCAATGACGAAAATCATGCTAATTAAATAGTCATTTTTTGCAGAGTCTCGTTTGTGCATGCTGCCGGCAAGATGTTTGTTCGAATGCCAGCATCCTGCGGTAACTGAATTATTATGCAATTATACTGCACGATGGCTAATTTCAAAACCCTCCTTAAGTAATCTTTTCGAAAAGAAAACGCATTTCAGAATTTCGGTTAACATTTCATGGGTTAACACACCTACTGTAGGTGGTCGGGGCGCGGCGTGGTCACGTGCCCTCAGGACTGACTGTGCGCACGATCCATACACGCGAAGGGGTGATCATGAGTTCCGCTTTTGGCGCGTTCCCCGGATTCAGAGAGCTTGTGTGTGTGCAAGATGTGCCTACATATCTGACGTGGACAAACCAGACGCACAACACAG
>CACRXP010000625.1:136342-150298 GCA_902702965.1 Spirometra erinaceieuropaei | reverse complement strand
CCACCCCCACCATCATCATCATCATCCTTCTTCAAAGACCCTCCTGGAATGCTTATTTTCTTTTTGATCCATGTTGAAGGAGTACGAAACTGCTGTTTGCTGTAACCTGTCTCTGCTTTTTGTGGAAGTGCGCTCCTTTTATACTTTTAATTACACGCTCAAACTGGGTCGTTCATTGTTTGCCCTTTAGCGGCCCATTGCCTTCTTCTTTTGGCGCAAGTCACAACGCTCAACGTGGCTTTCAATTCTCAGAATCGGTCGTTGCTCACTGTTATGATTTCCAATAATGTAAGTCTGCCGACATGTATTTTATAAGATCTGCCCACCTCTGCTTTCGGATTTTATTCGCCGATCCGCACTCAACAATTGTTGCGTCCCTATTTCTAAACTACTCGCTCAGCCCACCCCAAGAAAGTAGTTGGTCCACAATTTTGTTACAGGATGGCGTCAGACCACCAATTAGAACCTAGGGAAGGTCGAGCAAGATCACCGACGATGACGTTTCTTCTCGCGAAATAATTTTGAATGCATTACGTGCATAGTTCGTCTGGTATCTATCAATAGCCTTTTGAATTAAGACTAAAGGCCAGACCACGTCTAGACCTACAATGTCGTGCCACTTTTGGAGGTTTCGAACATCTTACTTTAAGTCTGTCACCATAGAGAGTTCCCTGTTCCACGTCCAAAATCCCACGACTGTGGCAGCCGAGGTAGTAGACGCATCCCAACCACCACGATCGCAGGTTAAACTGCCGGATAACAGAAGACAAGAGACAGAAAATAGGGGCGTCATCTAAACAGAACCCTTAGATGTTCGTTTATTCATCCGTAGTCGGCGTAAGTGGTTGTATCTGACCCCACAAGCGAAACCCTGTTCGAGTGTTAATGCCTGTGACGATGTTCATACGTATCAGCCTCTGCACAAGCTGGCGACTTGACTCGTGCGTGCAGGCCTGCCATTGGCTGGCCGGAGCGGACAGCTACATCTGTCTGGAGTGTAACTTACAGTAGGTGTGCTAATTCATGACATGTGAGCCGAAATTCTGAAATGCGTTTTCGCTTCGAAAAGATTAAGGTTGCAAAACTAATCATCATGCAGCATAATTCTATAATAAATCAGTTGCCTCAGGATGCCGGCTTTCGAACGAACTTCTTTCCGGCCGCATGCAAAAGTCACACTGCAAAAATGACTACGAAAGTTGCATGCACTTTTCTCATTGCTTTTCGATGCCTTTGAAAATGCAATTATATTTCATGGAAAACATGCATAAAAATATTCATTCTTTTACTCAGTCGGTAGAAAATTACGTCTTCTTCCAATTTTATACTCTAAGGAAGGGTATAATTCCCTTTTCAATAACTTTTCCAATTCCCGAACAATTTTGAACCCGACCTGCCGTAACACTTGCAATCATGATTTCCAAACTACAAGCTGTATATTTTCCGCGCACGGAAAACGATACAGTTCTCTACGGTATTAAGAAGAGACCATACGGGGTTCATAAAATTAAGCTGTGAATTTAAGCCATATTGTAAACTACAAGCAACATTAGTAAATTCAGAGACACGATGGTTTATAAACGGACCTTTCACGGTATTATAAAGTCCCATAATTAGAAACTTGGAAAAGCGAATTATATCCTTCCTTTAAGTATAAAATTGGAAGAAGGCGTAATTTTCTACTGAATGAGTAAAAGAATGAATATCTTTGCATGTTTTTCATGAAACATAATTGAATTTTTAAGGGCATCGAGAATCAATGACAAAAATCATGCTAATTAAATAGTCATTTTTTGCAGAGTCTCGTTTGTGCATGCTGCCGGCAAGATGTTCGTTCGAATGCCAGCATCCTGCGGTAACTGAATTATTATGCAATTATACTGCACGATGGCTAATTTTAAAACCCTCCTTAAGAAATCTTTTCGAAAAGAAAACGCATTTCAGAATTTCAGTTAACATTTCATGGGTTAACACACCTACTGTAGGTGGTCGGGGCGCGGCGTGGTCACGTGCCCTCAGGACTGACTACGCACGATCCATACACGCGAAGGGGTGATCATGAGTTCCGCTTTTGGCGCGTTCCCCGGATTCAGAAAGCTTGTGTGTGTGCAAGATGTGCCTACATATCTGACGTGGACAAACTAGACGCACAACACAGCGCGGGGGGGGGTGCAAAAGACGAGTTTTAATCACTACCTCTTTTCCTGCTGTACAATCTTAACAAGTTACACGGCATCTCTTTGTTTATTTTAGTTCATCGAATTAAAGGGCAACGTGTTCCGCAAAATGGGGAAGTCCAACCTCTTCCAGATCGCCTGTGCTGATGTCCGTGAACGTTTCCACTACTTCGTATGGCTGTTTATAATTGTGTGCAGAAATATGTCGGCGACTGGGTGGCAGTCAGGTAAGGATGAAAGAGTCCTCTCACCAATGTTCGACCTTCTATCGGTCTTAGTTCCGTTTGTGTAATTTTTTTTATTGAAAACTAAATTTCCATAAAGTGTAATTTTAGGTGTCTCAAGTTCTTCTGGAAGCCAAAAGCTGTATTCAGTCAAGTTTTCGTTTTTAGGTCTGTCATACGGATGAAGAGCTAGGGAATCAGTATCTAGCGGACTGTGTGTTGTACTCTCCCCAGGAATTTAACATACCGGTAGTGATGGTGCGGATGTTGTTTGGCGATGTTCATATTCACAGAAGCGTATACGCGCCGTGAGTGGGAGTACACAGTCGACAGCTGGCACTCTGAACGGGCGACATTGGCCTATTGCCCCATATATATCACTGGCTGATGACGGCTACTAAGCCAGAAATGGCCATTCCGGCCTACCTTGTCTTTGTCGGTACCATCTCATATATATATTTGAATATATATGTGCACGGAGGAATACCGACTCGGGTGGCCATTTCTGGCCCATTAGTCGTCATCAGCCACTCATACACAGCCCCCGGTCTAGATAACCTGGGATTCAGGCAAAGAGCGTATCGCGCGAAAAGGCGGGTGGATGGGTGCAGAACTGTTTCGCGCCTATTCCGTCTTTTTTCGATAATCCGACCTCTCCTTCGGAATTTCAATGAACTCTTTCTCTTGTCATCTTTACCTGGTCCTAACATTTTAAATGTAACAGGTGCACTAAACAAATGCAACGCTCCAGTTCTGGGTAATGGTCGCACTCCTTGAGCACTAGGGTTTCTACCTCTTTGATTGTCGTACTTGGCTTGCTGAGCGAAGGGCCCCCACAGGTTGCTGAATCACTTACAGTATTTAGAAACATCCAAAATGTAAGTAGCAACAAAATTTCCGAGTGCTAACGCTTTGGTTGTTGTTCGCGTGCATATTTTTGCATTTGAAGTCTTCTCTTTGCACTCGGGATGTAAGTAGCCACTTTTTCTTGATTTCTGGCCGTAGAGTGTACAAGAAAAAATTTAGCGCCAAGACAACTGCAGGTATCCTGCGATCCTCATCATAAAAAATCGGCAATGTTTAAGTTGAGTTCTTCAAAATTGGTGAGGAGTTCTTTATCAACTAGTTGTTACAATTTTGCTGACGTTCACTTTTTACTGATAACTTTTCCCATACATTTGATCCAACAATCGTGCACACGAACACAACAAAGCGAAAAGAGGAGGATTTTCCGTTCACATTACCACTTTTTAGATGACTTCCTCGGATTTCTACCCGATATTCTCCTCATCTTCGGGGCTGAGGTTGCTGTAGACTGGGTTAAACATGCCTTTATTTCCAAGTTCAACGTCATCCCTTCAGATGTGAGTCACTCTTTACCCTGGATACTTTTAATTCTCTCCGTTGTTCATGCTGAACATTTGTTGACTTTTCTTAACCGTCCTTCCGCCGTCTTCACTCGGAGCACCCCGAGGTTTCCTGACCAACTTTTCGCAGCCGCTTTTGTCTTTAAATAAACACCTTCCTTTATCTGCATGACATTCAATTTCGTTATCTGTGGTACCTCGGAAAAGTAAAAAAGAAATCTCTCCGCGTTGACTGGTGAAAACTGCATGCCAGGTTCGTCACTACTACCACAATTACATGCATCACACACCACCACCACCACCAATGTCAGAACAGTCGAGGACGATCACCTCAACTCACTTTGTTTACACCAACTAAGTTGACCTTGTTCCACATCCAAGTATGCCTGATCGGTATTGCTGCCTGTCTGCTTGCCTCTTGCCAAAACGCTTCTCTTTTATCTCTCCCCCTCTCCCTCCTTGTCACCTCCGGAAACTTTGTAGGTCTACGAGGAGTACACCGTCAGCATCGCATATGATCTTCTGCTTTGTCGGCAAGGTAAGGTACGTCGAATTTTCTCGTCCAGAAATATAGAATTGTCGTTGAATGTACAAATAAAATCTTGAACTTACTGCCGATCAAACACTTAGCACAGTTTAGTGACATTTATCTCAAAGATCACTTCGTCTCTTATTCCTTGACAGACCGCCAGTATCCTCAATATAAGGAGTTCATCATGCTTTATGCCGAATGAGAGCCGTGCGCTTGTACTTCCCCCCCTGTCGGGCTGCGATCTCCGGTCCATGCCTTGACTTATTTTTCACTTACCACCTTCTATACCACATTTGTTTTTTTACTATTTCTTAGAACTCGGCCGACTACTTTGAGCTGCTTGCCCGACGAATGGGTTTGACGCCAATTTCTCTCAGTTGCCTCATCAATGTCATGCTGATCCAGACGGTGCGGTCGTCGTGGCTATTCCTCATTATCCCCCTGGCTGCGCCTTTGTGAGTCTGCCCCTAGCCCCATGAATGCAACCGCACCTGTCTGAGGGCCCTACTCACACTGTCTGGAATAAGTCTATTTACACAGTTGCCATAGTGATTCGTCAGAACGAGGATGATCACACATGATCTTTGTCAAACCAGCCGATCATTTCTCCACGGCGGGACGTTAGGCCAGATGAATTCAACTTCGTTCTTATTGCTTAGCGCTTTCCTTTCACGTTGGCATGTCTCGACCGAGGTGTTCTCGACCGACCGATCACCGAGAGTAATTTTTTTAATGCTGGGGAGAGACAGCCGACGCAAACCGGTGTGCAGATGGAAAACTCAGTAAGGAACCCATATGTCTACGAATACAGCACGAGAGATTGTTTAACAGGTCACGTCGTGGGATGTTCAAGAGTTACTGCTGAAAGGATACCAGACACTGCCAAGTAAGTTTTCGCTTCCACTAACACATTCACAAGTGACACTTGTGAATGTGTTAGTGGGAGCTTACACCGGTTTGCGTCGGCTGTCTCGCCCCAGCATTTCCGTGTGGATTCTGCTATAGCTTTTATTAAAAAACGATCTCATTTCAGTTTCGCCAGAAACTGTTAGCCGAAGGTGCAGTATGGTCATCAGTACGGACATTTTCAGGTAGGGCCCAAATTGCTAAATATACAGTTGGACTAAATGCTGCCAATCGGGGCGGGACGCAACAGTTTTTCCGTCATAATCAACGACGGTCACCATTGCTTAGGTAGGCAGCACTGATTTGTGTGTTAATTGGATTTGGCTAGCAAGATTCGCACAAAATTTACCTTGCTCTCTCCCCAACACCAGTCATGTTCAACTGGCGGATTCACATGACTTGAGCACAACTTTCTCATCCGAAGGAAGATACCCACACCGAGCTCTGCAAAAGTCCTTCCTGCCACCTCGAATGCACTGTCGATTACCGAGAATACCAAAACGTCGGTGGCTCCTCTGGGGACGTATGGACGTCTCGGTTGATAAGTGTTCACGAGCAGCCATTTCTTGCGGACTGACCACGGAGATGTGGGGACCCCTGTTTGTCCTTCCGAAGGGTAGCAGTGCGTTTGGTGTCACTGGGTATTTATTCCCCTTGGCAAGAGGCAGAAGACTCCTGCCGAGGATCAGTCCATGGCCTGTAGGGCCTACCCGCCATGGGCACACATAGAAGTAGTTATCGCAGCATGTCAGCCACTGTGCCCAACCTCACCTTGGGTCAGCTAACCCAGTATAGCCTGGAACCAGTGTCTACTCCCATCAATAAATATAACTTTAGACCACCACGGCACGCTAACAATAGTGACTTCGAAGGTCGCTAGTTGGCGCCTGGTCTACTTGACACCAAGGATCAGACTGCAATGGCTCCTTAATATGGGCTTTACTACAACTCTCGACGAGGGACTGGAGCCCTGTCATGTTGAGGACGACTTCGTGCGCGTTCAGACACCAGTACTTGCGTGGCATGTGTAGACTTGGATTTAGCCTCGTCAGCCACTGATTCAGCGTTAGCCTTGTGGAGGGGGGGGATTCATGTAGATGTTGTGAAAGTCTCCCCTTCTGCAGTCCATTCGCGCGCAAAGCACCCCTGCTCCCTCGTGGCCGTGCGTGGACTCGTCGCTTGCTACGGGCGGGCTAGCAGCGTATTTTTGTGTGCATTAACGATAGTTTCACCTTACAACTACCTGGTAAAACCACCGGTTGTTAATGAAATCTCGGCTATGTTAAGGGCAGCTTATACAGCGCTCCGCCACCTCTGACACCAAAGAGTTCTTCTATCAGTGTCAAAGTGAAAAACTTGCGCAGTTTGCGTTCTAACAGCATTTGGTCCTCTTATGATTGAGGTTATCCAACTATCGCTGTCCCTCACTGTTGTCCCACTGTCGTAGTCGACCCGGACCATCTTTATTAGTTCGTGTTTAGGATTTGTGTAATCACAGGGAGGCCTTGGTGATCCGTGCTACAGCGTATCCGGAGCAGGTCGTCGAAGAGCTGGCTACTACCGATAACTATGTTGGCAACGGGAGGGGTGTTGTGACTGATGTTCTTTGTTGGGACGCCACCTTTGTGGATTTTTGTTCTAACTTTACACACGTCAAGCAGGTAGGGTTGGCTTGGGAATGGTAATATAGGAGTTGTCCCAAACAATAACTTGGTAGACATCATGATACTCCGGGACCTTCTCTGGCAACGGATGCGAACAATCTACGCTGCTAAAATCGTAAAAGTAGAAGAAGTGTCAACAGAGAGACCTAATGCACTCTTTCCTTCCCCTCTGCATTTTCTAAGCATGTTTCTGGTGAAACTGCTGGCCCACCTGCTACTGCTGCGTTTGGCCTACGGGCACGTGCATGCCTACACTGTCGCAATGACAGCAAAACTCACTGCGAGCGCCTCTGCGGGTGGCGGTGTCTCCGAGGTGGCCAGCGGTACTGGCGCTCAAGGTGCACCCGTCGGCAACAGCAGTAGTGATGTGATGCGCTACGCCACTGCAGCCGCCAGTATCCCCACGGACACTGCCAAACCACAAAAACGTGGCGTCTTCTTCCACCCCTATACCGGCTATGATCTTCCTACCCGCGACGAGGGCCAATTCTCAATGCCACGCCCTGTCATCCCTCAGCGCTCGCACAGCGACTCCACCTGTCAGTCCGTACCACAGATTGCTGAGGATGGTAATCTTCGGCTGGGGACTGGCGTTGGCGGACAGCCGAGTGACCATTCCCCCCTCAGGGGTCCGTGTGGATCGGCGGAGGAATTTTCCTCCCTCACTAGTGTGCCCTCTGCTTTCTCAACAGGAGCTGGCAGTGCCGTTTCTAGGCGAGGTATCCTTAAACCGGCGGTTGCTACTGCTTCAACGGATTTGCCACCTACTCCCGCCACCGCCTGCATTTTCGAAGACGACGTCAGCAACACAACCTACAAAACGGCCACCCAGTCGTGGTTGGATTCCAACGAAATGCATGTTCGACGGCGGAAAAATGCCGGTAAGCGCTTTTGCAGATGAGTCTGTAGACATAACCTCATTATCTCTTCTTGCAGTGAAGCATAACCGCACCAAGGCCATGACTTATTGGCAGGAGTGAAAAGGCAGCGTCAACTTTTAGGCGCTCTCAAAATCTTGATTGTTTTACACATTCGCCACGCTTTAAGATGACTTGGGGAACCAGTGTCAAGTCCAGACATTTGACGTGTTAAATGACGCCTGACGTGTCTGCAGGTGGTAGCCGGTCCTTGAGCTGCATGATTAAGCGGCGGATGGTGGCCTCCGGTCGGTGTCCAATGCCCACGCCTAGCGGCCTTAGCATGCGCTCAATGGCTTCGGAGACGTTACTCACGTAGGCCAAGACACGAAGATTTCTGGTCTTTGTTTCTTCTCACCGTCCGTCTTCGTGTGCCTTCGGTACAAGCATTTGTTCACAAAACTACGTGGATATCCTTTGGCAAGGAAGAGACGCCATAGGGTTTTACGCTCCCGCAGCTTCTCGGCTTCTGTGCTGCAGTGTGTGTGGATGCAGCGAAAAGTGTCCAGACACAACTGCGCTTATGCGACAGGGGGTGATTGCTGTTGTAGTGGAGAATTTTCTCCGTGTCTAGAGCCTCTGGAAGCGGTCGCATAGTGAGAAATAATTAGAATGGAGGAGTATTACCGGCAGGAACAAGGAAGACGAAATGGTCATCTCTGGCCTATTAGCCGGTGGTCAATCGGCTACCCGGCTCTCAGACTGAGTCTCCGACCCAGTTTCGATTTCCCCAGATGTTTAACTTTAAAGTTCTCAGTAATCAGGGAGTCTGAGTTTGAGCACCGGGTCCTCCCGCCTGGTAATCGGGTCCGGCTGACCATTAACGTCCGAATAGCCCTCCCTGTCCCACCTTTGCCGATTTATGCAGGGGTAGTCTGTCGCATTGAGGCACCGAGCACCAACGTCGCCCTGTTCTGTCCGTCACCTCACCTGGCAGTGTCCGCAGCTTTTTCTATCGTGGGGCCATGGTTTTGCCGTAGGAATTAGATTTTCGCCTCCACATTGCACAGGCATACTTATTCTGTCATTTATTCCTGTAGTTCCGCTACATTCACTTTCGATGGAATCTTCGGAAACGAACACCCTCGAGTCTCTGTCGCAGAATGATGCTGACTCTGAAGGGCCTTTCGGCATTGTTTCGTTGCCGACAGCAGAAGACCGTGCGGCCTTGACTGGTGAGGAATGGGATAAGGTGCACGCCACTGAACAGGCCCTCATCAACAGGCATTTGCGCGCCTTCGGGGAGTCCACCTCTACACCCGCACGGTGGAAGCGAGACCATATGTCTCTTCGACGATGTTGCAGTCTGGAGTCTGCCACGTTGCAGCAGCCCTGCTGGACGCTATCGCCCCGAACACTCGCATCAGAGGAGGAAGAGGAAAAGGAGGAGGTGGGGGCCAAACAGTTGCAACAACCACAGCAACAGGAGCAAAGGGAGTCTGTGCCTTTCACCCATCCCAGCTGTCGCCGAAGGGTGCACACCGAAAACGAGGTCTCCACTGTTCTCATTCTGGAGCAGTTGAGCTCCCTTCTCAATGACGAGAGTGCTCATTTAGAGGATGCTGCTGAAGATTACACCTCGGACCTGGACGCGGAAGCGGAGCAAGAAGAACGGAGGCCAGAGAGTGCGACCGATGCTGGCTCTTCACTGACTGAGTCCGTGAAACAGCCGCTTTCAAACGTCGACCGTTATTCTATGCTGGGAGGGCAAATTAGCTGAAGTTGTCTGTCAACCTGCATGTTCTTACTGATGTCCCCAGCATCCCCATGCATTGCCTTTTTCGATATAAAGTGTTCTATAGCCTGAGTTTGCTTGTTTTTGTCTTAAGTTATGAGGGCTGCTACGTGTTCGTTCTTGTTATTTTTTCCGTATGTGTGGGTGTCCCAACATTTACTGCTTATTTTCTCGCGTTTTTTGTGCACCAGGTATTGCCACTTAGGTTGTGACCTTGCGATTAATGCTGATGTATTATTTCTGGGAGGGACAGGCAGGCCTAGCAGGGGCGTTTAGGGGATCAGCGCTTTACAACTTGTATAATTTGTTAATTGGCAACAGTCTACAGCTGCAAAAGCACTTGGTTACTTTAAATGCGACGTTCATCGCATCCCTTAGGCAAATCTCCCATTGGAAGGTATGCGTACAGTCTAGAGTTCTACAATCACAGTTGTCGGCAAGATCTCGGAATAGAAACCCTTCCTCGTTATACGGGTGATCTCGCGTTAAATTCCAGAAGGGGTACCTATTTCCATGCCCTAACGCCAACCCTAACCATCAAATTAACCGTAAACATGACCACCCTAGAATTTAGGATAAGGCCACTTGTGCTGTGAGTAGTTCCCATCGCTGCGTCATTGCCGGTTGCTCAGAATGCCTCCCTTGTTCCTGCTTACATTTTTGAATTAAAGTATAACTCCGTTTTCCCACGAAACTATTATAGTTAGGCCTGACAGGTTTACCTCGCCACCCCTTCCCCCTACCTTAAGCTTTTACGACTCCGGAAAGAGCTACGTTTTAGGTCTGTACGGTGGCTTGGGCAAAGTGAGCGTGCTACTAAGAGAAAAGATTGTAAGACTAAAGAACCCGGCCATTATCCACCTTTGTTCTCTTTCTGCTGACAGTTAAAGTCGTAAACTTCCACCAGTCCACGTGGCACACTGGCACATGTCGAAAAAGTAGACTGACTTGTCGAAATTTTATCCTTCTCAGTTAACTTCACTGTCGCCCAGTGTCTGTTCGCAGTTGAGTAATGTCCGTGGTTCGACAGCTGTCGGACTGAATGGCGTCTTATCACTTCTCCCTAAGTGCTGCCCGACTTGTCCCGCCCACGTTTGGACTGACCTTTTTAACATATCCTTCATGGAATCTAGAATGTCTGATAATTGGCCCTTAAATTCTCCCCTGGGCCATCTGTAGTTACAGGAATGTGGACGTTGGGGCCATTTGGTGGGGAGAATGAAACAACTTCGGTCAATAAGGCTAAGGGTCATAAAACCCCAATGCCATGTTTCCACACTCCATTTGTTCGGGTTAATTTATCGAAGACGGAAGAGGGTGATCGCGTCACAGCCATCGGGTGTAATCCGTCCACGCAAGTAATCATTTTTACTCGACCAACCGAGAAGGCAAACCGTCTGAGGTCAAAACCGATATGTGGCTCATATGCAGGTACTGAATACGATAGCTCGGCTGCCGAATTTTCCCAGATATCTACCTGCGTATGTCTTAACCATGTTTCCCTACTCGCGGGCATTTAATTGTGTGTGAAACGGGTATCACTGCTGCACCAGGCGCTTATGAGAGACGGAGCCCGTTTGGGATGGCCGTCACCGTAAGGCAGTGAATTTGCATGTGGAAGCGTGCACACAGACAAAGCAGCAGGCCACCTGCTGTAGGGGGGCGTATGTACAATGCTTCAGCCTTATTCCCACGGTGGAAGTGACGCCTGCAGAAACCATTGGAATGACCAAAGTTGATGAGAGATGTTTGCGGGCACTGAGTACCTGCTGAGAACTGCTACTGCCGTGAGGTGACCTCAGCTGTCTTATACTAAACTTCCGGACGCAACACAGAGGTAGGACGGTATGGTTTTAACTATGGACAAAGGTGTACACGAAGAAAGCTGGAAGTGGGAAATGCTACTAGTGTGGTTCGCTGCGGAATGTGCGACACGGAGCATTTGCATTAAAAGCAACTGAAAGAGTGGTTTCCCATCCACAGAAAAGGCAGACCACGGACGGGGGCGTGTAAAGGTTCTGATTTTGGACAATACAGCACATGGGAGCAAGAAACAGAGCGGAGAACAACCGCTATGGCCGTGAGGGCGCCTGAGCCACGGAAAATCACCGTCAACGGAGTTAACCTGAGGGACTGTTTATACAGTGCGGTCGAGGGGTACTGGAAGCAGTAGCCGGTATTATACCTTACAGTCTAGAAAGGGGGGGTGATTGAATTAGCAAGGTTCACCCAAGGTAACCCCTTACGCGGTTGCACCGCGTCCCCCTGACAAGCCTTTAAATGTTGATACATGACTGACACCTTATACTGCGTGTATGGCCCCAAACATGCTCTTTGTCAAGATACCCGCATATTGACTTATTCAACTGACGGAATGCCAGGACATTTGGTAGCTCATAAATCCTGTGGAAATGATGGCCTACTGTCAGGAAAAAGGGACCCAAGACCGCAGACAGAATTGTACCCGTATGAGGAAAATGAGACCACAAGCCCTACGTTCAAACAGGAATGGTACAGTTTCTCGAAAGTTTCCTCCGCAAGCGGATCAACTCACTGGCAGCCGGATCTGTCTTCAATGTTCGGCTGCCGATTGGGAAAGTGGCGAGCACCTGTTTGACTTCTCTGGCCGGTGTTTCTGTCGACTAAGTGCACCGATTTTTGGATTGAACTGAAGCCTGTGATCTGATGGTATTTGCTCAAATGTCTCTTCGAACGCCATTTAAGGGAAATTTGGCCAACACAGCGGTTTTTACGTTGAAGTGCAGGTCGACGGAACTTGAGTAAGTAGACAGAAACGAAATTAGACAGCCGCAAGCGACAAGACAGGGTTGCATTTCTGCACAGTGCATCTCATAAGCGAGCCCTGTTTGAGATGATTAAGAGCAGGAGATGGACAGAGTTGAGTTCAATCGGTAACGTCATTGTTATCGATGGGCGGACTGCTCCCTATCCCCTGGCTGTACGCAATATACAGTCATTCTCGAAATTTTCTTAGCCCCACTACTTATACGCACATTAATGCTGTGGGGGCTGACTGAAACTGTTATTATGAAAAAGTGTACCAATGCGAGGTAGGAAATTGTGGGTGAACCTGGATGAACCCTAGTGCCGCGCATGGTCCCACCTGAAGCGATCGTGTGCGAGTCCTAGACAACTTTCCTCCGACATATGGCCACATTGTATCCAGCCACGGCAGTGGTCCTCAACATCACTCCTGCTTCTTCAGTCATTGTCTCCTAAAACTGCTTGAACAGACGTTCAACACATTCCGGCATAATCTACCGATCCCGAGTCTTTGTGTACCCCTGACAGATTGCTGTAACCCCATCTGCCAGCGTCAAATTCAGATGTGTCCCGAACTAAGGGCAAATACGTTTATCTGTCCAACCTCGGCTGTTCATGGGTATTTCTTTCTTTACAAGACATTCACGTCCAAATATATACCATCCCACTGCAGGCGGGTATACAACCTTTTATGCAATTGCCTCCACTGGGAAAACGGTTGTGCTATATAATGTACCCACAACGGCACATCAGTGCACAGTGATGAGTAAGTGTGTGAGTGTTTCCGGGACCACTTGTCACCCTTCAACCCCTAAGAGTAGCCTTTAAGAGACGGAACGCTGCCGATATGAATAGGAAAATCACAAAAGCCTTTTAGTAATAATCCACAAAAATACCAGTAAGAAGGCACGATTGAAGCAATTAATATCAGCGATACAGTCTAGATGGAAAAACTATACTGGTTAGTGCATGCCGGATGCTAAACGCATCCGAACTACAAAGAGTTTATAAAACCCTAACAAAGGGAGCCTTCCGTTTGATTTTAGCTAAGTAAGAAGTCACTCCGGAATGACGAATGTGGTGATTTAAGTGGCAGCGTACAGACCCTAATCTGGGAAGCCACTGCTGTGACTATAGGTTGATGAGAACGGCACTCTGAAAGAAAATAAAGTTTAAAATTGGCTGTAAGTGGAACAGTAAAAGAACGCTAAGCCGCCTGCATTGTTATTGGTTAATAAGCAGGGCACAGCGGACGAAAGACGGTGCTGAAACCTCCGGAAGACTACCGGTCCAAAACCGTTTGGCCATTATTTGTCAGACCTTGAAAAACTGCGATGATTACAAGCCAACAAAAAACCATTCCATTTATTGTAAGATAGTAAGAACGGTACACCGACAGAAGGACGGTCTTTAGTTGACTGGTAGCGAAAATGAACAAGGCGGATTAATTATTCTGTATGATTAGCGAATAAAACCATATCAATGCTAAGCCAGTTGATCATTGTGAGACGCACGCTAAAGCGACTGACAGGATTAGCAGTAAGCCATGACCCTGAATATAAGCGCATCAAGCCAAAGCCAGACTGATTAAAGTTATGCTGAACGATAATCACTGGAGTGCTTGTTGTGTGCTGATAACTTCGAAAGATG
>CACRXP010000625.1:86612-119965 GCA_902702965.1 Spirometra erinaceieuropaei | reverse complement strand
GGCTACGTAGACCGCAGCGCCTGACTTCATTGACCTCTTCCAGGTCGGTCGGTCTCGAACGAGATCTTTCCACTTGGCTGGAATGATTACCAGACGCTTCAGGGAGGATTTCAGATTATCCATGTATCGCCGGATTTGGTCTCCTTGGCGGCGGAAACCAGTGGCGACGTCTTCATAGAAGAGTCCTTTGGGTACCCGCTCGCCACCCATTCTCACGAGATGACCGCTCCGCTGCAGTCGCAGTTGTTTTAGCATGGCGTTAATTCATTAATATAATATCTTCTCGTGTGAATCTGAATGAAGTTTAGATCCGTCCAGCCGTCCTCGAGCAAATCCTTAAGGCCTCTCTAAGAAGAAACCATTTCTATTTGACCGTCAGTTCTGAGAACGTCCGAGATATCTCTTTTGCTGACATTCTTCCAAATTATGCTTGTTATATCACCGCAATATATTAAATTGCGTCGTATTTTTTGTAATTAGGAATATACTAGGTCGTTGCGGGAATGTTTTCTCCTGCAGCGGCCTTTCTCTTTTACCATTCATACTCACCAATAGACCATAAATGCCTGTAAACATCCGATGATAAGAATTGGCCGACGGCTGGCAAGACTGATCATTCCGTCTACGTGTTCACAACTGTAATTGTCCGCAATTTTCTGACCAAACTAAACCGAATCAAATGCTTCCTAATAAAAAAACTAGGTAGATGTCTTTACAAGCAACTTTCCGCCGCCAAACCAGAGGTGACAAATTAGTGGATTGCTTGTCGCGTGAATGATATATGGTTTGTTGAGTAGAGAGGTCATGTAGATGCACTAGGTGAGTTTGATTCTTGCATAGTCTGAAAAACTGTGTTAGCAGGTATGGTAAGGCCTTTTAATGTTGTCTGTTCTTCTTTAATTTTTCATAGTATTTTTGCGTGTTTTTGACCTATACATTTACTATGATATTGGTGATCTGCGTGGGAACTGGTGGATTTGGGAGTTCGTCATGACGATGGATCCGACTGACTCTGATACTCTGGGGCTATGGCTGGTGGACAGACGAAATCTTGTCTATTGTTCCGTGGTTCCTTCGGAAATTATATCGCCTTCCATGGAGACGTTTTCGGTTGAGGTGGAGATCCAGTGCAGGACAATGTTTTTGCCGTGCGGTATTGAGAAGGGTGATAGCGTTGTTACTGGTTTATAATTGATAGTTCAATCTTCGAAAGTTACCTGTTCGATCGAACACACAGTTTGCCTCTGTTCGGTTGCAATATTTTTGCCTAGTTATAATAGATAGCTTCAGCAAATTTACATAAATAAATGTGCATACTCGCTTCGCCCATGAGCGCCAGATGGTGGTAAACCTTTATAGCGTTGCACATTCATCGGAGGTAGTTTGTGAACTTTAATATGGGTCGTGGTATTTTTAAGTGGGATGAGGGCCCGAATTATCTACGACCGATTACAGGATCTATGCTGCGGATTCTGCGTGAATCGGTGTTAAAATTCAAATATAAACGACCTCTGGGGCTGGCGCATGGTCATGCTCATCCTATTTGGTTCCAGTTTAACTTACGGAGACGCGGGCTTATCGGGCTTGATGACGTTCGGATTGTAAATTCTCTGGCAGCTCGTGGACCCCTGGGTTCGTGGGGTCTAAAGGGGACTGGTATGCGGCATGCCTTCTCATGCCTCCCCTCCTGCATACGTTTGGGTCACTTAAGGGAATGCCCGCATGCGCTGCACCATGTGCACGACATTATAATAAACACAGAATAGACATTATCTACAGATGGGAGCGGGGTAAGATGGAAAGGCGGCGCCCCGCCGAGCATTTTTTTCGTGCGAGGGGACAATAGGAGGTTGCGGCGTCGAAAACCTAGTCTCGGCCCCACATTCAGCCCACGTAATGCTCCTTATCGGCACCTGAAGCCCTGCGAGCTTTTAGGGGGGCTCGGCGGGACACGTGCTGGCAGGATTCTTTATTGTCATTTGCTATCAGCGCCGTCGTCGTTCTTCCTCCAGTTATATCACTGATAAGCGTGACATTATCTAACTTCGGTATTGAGCGAAAATATTTTCTCTTCCAAAATTTAGTTTTTGCATGTTTGCGGGTTTCGAATGTTTACATATTCTTGACCCAGACTTTGATTTCACTGGGTCTGACCAAAATCTCAAGGTCTACTCGCAGCCGGTTCTTCAGCCGCACTAGAGCATGCTGGGCCACACGTTGTTGATTGGATTTTCCCTGTTATTTTTCTGTTATCCAGCAACACCTACGACATTCAGCATTTACCTTATCGACGTAAAGGAGGAGATTACAACGTCTACTTCGATAAACAACCCTACAATACAATTCTCCTTCGCATCGAAGCCAGTTAACACGACAACACGTAATTAATTTTCAAATAGAAAATGTCTGTTGCCAGGAGTCACATGCAGCCTTTTGGATCCTCAGTGGCCAACACAAGTTTCGGACGGTGTTTTTTCTGTTTACGCTTTGCAGTCTCTCGAAACAAACGGAACCATACAGTTTACGTAATTATTTTAATTTTAATTTTGTGGATTTAGCTGTACGACTCCCGGAAAGGAGCGACAGTTTAATTGTTATTCTCTAGAAGATCAGACAAAATATCAGTCGCCCATCTAGTACTTCATCTTTAATTTGGATTTAACTATTCCCGCAGTACGGTTAAGTGCAACATCGCACCGGTTGTTAATTTGTGTCCGCGAGCAATTGCATTTGCATCGACGGGCGAAACAACGACACAGGTGCTTCCCATTCGTTTCAGGTAACCTGACCGTTTCCTAATTTTCAAGTGAACCTATTGAACTCTCACCAGTAATGGTGGACTGCAGTACTTCAGATATCGTCGGTGGTACTACCTTGTTAATTTCATGCTTCTTATAGCTTGCAGTTTCATTTGCACAAAACCCTCTTTCTGTGCCACCCGGAAGGCAGAATGATCAGGTTCCCCAGTAGTTGTCCTTTTATTGCCGTACATAGACCACGGTTGTCCTGAACTCACTTAGTGGTCCTGCCTCACTCCAATGTCAGGCCGCCTCCATTGTCGGTTCGCAGTATATGTCAAGCTCATCACTCGGCAAGTTTGACTTCTTTTCCGTAGATGCATTTTCTGTTTTACGGAAGTAGCGTTCTGTTCAGCTTTATTCATCAGCTACGCAAGGTTGCAATTTTATGGAGACCAATTGTACCGTACATCGTAATTCATCTCCATTCTACTTTGTTGTGCGCAACACTTTACGAATTGTTACAGATTGAACAATCGCAGAAAAATTATGAAACAGCAAAATGAATATAGACCTAAGATAAAAGTCCAACTTACCATCCAATATATTTTTGCGCATACGTTTTTGAGGTCTTTTGGCTAACTCAGAACACAAAGTATAGTGGTCATGATTTTACTAGGAAATAACGGAACATGTCATAGGCTTAAAGTCGAGGTGCACCTCGCTTTTTGTGAATCCAGATTTTGGGCTATGTTCTGTCATTTAAACTTTTTGAGAAAAAATGATACGTTTTGAACAAATTTGGTTAGTTAAAGCTGAGTAGTGTGGTGGTCTCTGCTATGAAAAACAGAACTAGGTGGACAATTGATTTTATATGGCGTTTAAAATTATTGCTCTCCAAGATGTACCTATGACTTAGCAATTTACGGCCAGAATGCTCTGTATATCACTGCCGTGGCTTACGCTAGCAGTTCCAGTTGAATTTTTGCCAGAACTAGCAGAAGCATCCTATGCTAGCCCAGATCGTATCCTCCAGCGACTTAGAAATATTTTTTGTGAGCATTTATAATACCAAATAAGGAGACCCTTGTTGATAGTCACAATATGCGAGAAACGGAAATCGAACACCAAAGTACATTTAAAAGTGCAAGCACCCTTAGCAGTTCTCGACTCAGCAGCCAGTAACTGCTCCGTTGCCGTTCACACTGACAGTAAAGACAACAATATCGGCAAAACCCAAAAAATAAAGGATAAGCGGTAACTATGAGGGGCATTTCAAGGAGATATGAATGCTGAAACGTTTTTTAAGTTAGAACACGCGCTCGCATGGATTGTAATGCTTTGGTTTGTAATGCGTACGTCAGAGAAGACGGAGGATAAGTAGAAAACCTTTTGGAATTTTTATGTATACAGAGGTACGAATTTTGCATATGGGATCCTTTCTGACAGTTTATGCAGCTGACAATCATTGATAACATCACATTAGACGGGTTTCGGGCAGTGCGGACCACCGTTGTTATGAAGCAGTAAAAAGACGGCATAAGCACTCTGGGACACACATGGCACGGCGTGACTAATAGATTTTGTGTCTCAGAAAGCGACATTAACATATTTTCTTTTATATACCTTTGAATTCAAACACTGAATCGGATAGCCTGTGCGCACTAAGAGAGATAGAGTGTACCCTTATTGCCTACAGTCACCTATCAATTTCTTGAGATGTTAACCGAAATTCTGAAATGCGTTTTCAGTTAGTGAGGATCACCTAAGTAAGACTCTTGCATTGAAATTCATATAGCGTCATCCGAAAGTATTTCTGACATCAGGCTGTTAGCTTTTTCACGCACTTCTTCTTGTCCGTCTGCAGTTATCACACTTGTAAAAAGTGACCAGTTAAGTAGAATGATTCTTTCAAGTTGAATTTTAATGCGCTGGGAAATTCAAATATATTTTATACAAAACATGCGCAAATTATTTCACTTGTGCACAAGTGGCATTTGGATTTATAGGAAGACCGAGAACTAATTCGAAAATTGAATCCTGTTATAACAGTCATTTTTTGTCGAATACAGTTTTTTCGGGCCACCGAAATAGCAAAGATTTAAGACCCAAAATCCTGACGAATCTGAAGCTACTTAGGATAATGCAGTTACCCCACTCAAGTAATCTTTTTAAACGGAAAGCGCTTTCTAGTATTTTTGGTTAACATTTTGTGAGGTCGCTCACTGACTGTATTTGCAAGTTGACATCTACGCAGAAAACAAGAGAAACGATGATTTAAGGCGTCCCTTCAAGTCAACTGGCCATTTATTACCGTTTATTTATTCACGCGAACAGTAATCACAGCTGAATTATTTCATACATAAAACGTTTGCACGATCTTTCAATCATAACCCATGTTCCACCTCAACTCTGTTTAATTTCTGGCATGAACCTTTATTCTGAATTTCTTCAGCGATCTCACGAAGAGTGTAACTATGCAGACGAATATTGCTGCCATCGCCTAAAGCCCTAACCCTTACATTGTTTCGCAAAACGTCCATGTATTGGAAGGAAGTTGCACCAAATTCAGTTTTGTTTAGAAGCGGCAATGTTTTGAAAAAATCTCAATCTCTCTTGTATAGGAACTGCTAAGTTTGTCTATCCTTTTGTAATTAGTTCGTTTTTATATGGTACGAGGCTTACAGAGCCCAAACGCCACTCCCTGACATATTTAAGTTGAATAAAAGTGACTACTCCAGGATTTTGAGCGTCGCCCCGGCAGTTATCTTGAATAGCTCGCACCACTTGAATAGTTAACCTCATTCAGGTTTGTTAAGTTTTCCGTGTTCTTCATGTAAAAATATGCCATATTTACTGAGTCGTGTTCTAAGCTAACATTTAATTCTATATGCGTAACCATGTATCAAACTTTGCGTAAAGTGTCAGATATATTTTAGGGATTATGCGATTTAAGGCATATCTTTCTAGTCTACTTGGTCGTTGCACTGATAAATCCTCAGAAAAGAACCTCAGAGAATGTAGTTCTGCCATAGCAACAGAATTATACCATGTCTTCTACAGATTTGATGAAGCCCAAAAATGAATTTTTTTGACGGCCCGTTTGATAGATTAATGCGAAAATGTCATGGACAAATCTAGGTATATTACAATGGCCGTTTTTGTTCCATCAGTTGTCACTAGTTAATGAATCTCTAATGTCAGACTTTGGCATACTAAAGACTGCTTGAACCCAAATTTTCAAGATCATTGGGTCGATTTAAGTCTACAACTCTTGCCATTTGAATTATTGCGCAAGTACTTTGTTGGCTAAGATCAGCACGGTTATTTTTATAGTTTTTCTGTGAAGTGTTTGGTGAAGTCATCTGTTTAATTGCAAACAGTTATAACTAAAACAACCCGTAGAATCTGAGTGCCGTTGGACTAATGAAAATTGCAGTTTTTAATCTGCTTATGTGTACTATCTAACCACCGGTCATTTTGCTAAATTCCATAAAAACCTTTTATAATGCACATTTATTTAACTGCACACCCCTTTGTGCTCTTTTTATGCTTTCTAGGAACCAAGACAGAGATATCTGCCAGAAATCTATCTTTGCAAATTTTCCCGAATGGTGGCGTCGTGGCTTCCGATTCATTTAGCGTATGTTAACATGTCACGTTTTGATGTTTTTGAAATTTTTTACATTTAAAAATCCTGTAATACCTCATCTTCGTTGACATCTTATAAATCTTTCATTATACTTCGTCCCACAATCTTTTTCTCATGTTCTCTTTATTGTGGATGAATATTAGCAGATTTAGCTGAGGCCTGCAGCCAACTCCCTGCTTTTAAAATCTCAGTGAAGTTTCTAAATCATTACAGTCCGATATCTGCTTATGCCATCGTTATAAAATAAGATGCGATTATTTCGATTTAACATTTGCAACTCGACATAGCCTCCAATGCCTCTGGTAAGCCTGCTAACTGTTAACTAACCTTTTAACACATTTAATCTTTCCCAAGTTATTAAAGTTGGACTACAGTCACGTTGGCAATTTGAAGATTGACACTTACCACAGGACATTAGGGAAATCAGTAGTGATTCTTTTGACGACTGTTATTTTGGCCTGACCAACCCTGTCGCGAAAATGTCTTGTTACTCCATGACCAATGTTTGATTGCTCGTTTTAACTTCTCTCCCAATTTTTTTTCTAAATGGACTAAACTATGCGGACCGTTGTCTTACGTGGAAACCCAAAACCTTAAGAGCCTATAGTACTTTGTAGAGCCACGGTTAAATGACGTCTTTGTCTGCTTAAATCAATGAAAAAATCTGAATTAGCCAAGTGAATTTCATAACACAATACATGCACCCATAGTTCATCCTTAGCAGCTTTTAATTTCAAGGTTGAATTCACAATTTACAACCTTTTTAACACACACTGGGCTTCTTTCTGAACGTTCTGCACATAGATCGTATTATATCCTTTCTCAATTTCCGGCCTGTGCATGCATTTCTGATACCAAGTACTTTTGACAAAGATATAGGCTAAAGACGCATCTTACTGTTTCTAAAGAAGCAGAGTTTCAGTTGATTACCAGTGTAACATACCTCTAGAGGAAGCAAACTTTTCTGGTGATAACGGCGATGTGAGTTTCTGGTATTTCATAATAAAAGAAGAAGACGTATGTGAGAAGGGACATGTATGTCGTCTTACCTTTTATATAGCAAGTCTAACTACCCAGCTTTTGGGATAAGAGCTTTATAGGTAAATAAATTATGCAGCCCAAGTAGTATGTTGATTAATATTTTACTCTGTAAAAACATGCTTGCCTGTTGCGCTCCAATTTGCATAAATTGTCTCAATGAGTAAGGACAAATTCTACTTACTATGTTATAAAAGAATTATAGAATAGCGCACTGAATTCCTAATTCACCCTTTTCGTTGCAGATAACACTACATGCCAATTTCAAATTTGCGGGCCTTTTCCTGAAGTGCGGAGCCACCTTGTCGCAGTCCACTTCGAATTTATCTGCGAGTGCAGGAACTTCTTGTATGAGCAATCTTACACAGTCGACAACGGGTAAGTCATAGCAGAATGATTTGCAGACCCTTTTTTGCCGGAATTTAGACTCTCCACTTAGTCTGGGAAGTAATAATGAACGAAATCGCTTGTCATAATAGCAGACAGAAATATAAAACTTATCCTGCCACGCGGTGATGTCATGGAGCGAAGGCGAATCGTCGGCTACCCGACTCTGTGTTGGGTGTTTATCTTCTGGCTGTCAGGGCTGATCGGTCAACCACTTGAATAATCAATATTCCCTGTGTATGACTCGATAGGCCAGCTTTATATGACATTTCCGAAGCCTGTTTTTTTAAGTGCGTAAGTTTCATATATTAATTCTCGCTGAAAATACGTGACACTTCTACCTATCGGGCTAGTTTAATTATTTCATTTACTCGACAAATTTCCTACCGCAAATAACTGAATAATACAAAAGTAGTCATCGTTAGATGTAGTACGCACACTTAATGCGTTAAAATTTTGTTTATTAATTGCTGCATCAACAGAAGCATAGCTAGACTTTGAAGAGGACACTTGCCAAACGGATGCGTGACATTCCGTTCCGGTGATTAGGCAAAAGGTAAACATTCTTCTCCACGGAATAACCCTTTTTTGGGGTCGGCCTTTATTTTAGCTGTGTAGAAAGAACCCGTGTCTCAACCCAGACTTGAAGAACGCGCGGACTTGTCTGCCGCCTCGCTCAATAACCAATTGGTAATATATGTAACAGGGGAGGACTGTCGTTGTCCTCGCCAATCACTCTTGCCTGTAGTATCAGCGCGACATGTGTCTGGTGATGGGGCCGAGTTTCCACTTCAGAAGGAGATGTGATCATTAGAACAAGAGGTTTATTGGCCTGACGTTTCGGAGCCTCACTCAAGCCCATCATCAGAGACGGTTGCAGATAAAGGTAGTGGAGGCACTAAGACTGCGGTATTTATAGTACGTAGCTGCCGTGGGATCACATGCGTACTATAATTAAAAGTTCTCGTAATCACCGCTGGGGATCGTAATTAAGGCGACCTTGGTTCGCCAGCCCGCGTCCGAGTCGTTGTTTGCCTCAATTTCATCATCCGCGTTGGATGTTGACATAGTGATGACTCGGCAGTTTGGCCCTCTGTCACCAGGATAGTTGAGCGTCCGCGCCTCGCGCCCGCCCCCACGCCTTCCCCTCGTGACCGATTTCCTTGCTCAGGGAGTGTGGTACCGGGAGGTCATTGCGCTTGTTGATGGATTGCGGGCCCGAGAACCATGATTCGACCAGCTCGCGGCTCACGCGGTTGTCAGCTCTAGCGAGGATTTCGGCCCTTTGAAACTTGAAAATATGGCCGGGTCCCGCTGAATGAGCCGCCACCTGAGAACTAACGTCTTTCCTTCTCACCGTCGCTGCGTGCTCGGCCGTGCGCGTCCGGAGTAATTTCCCAGTTTCTCTGACATATTTGTTCTGTCCGCAACTGGACCAGATCTGGTAAACGACTACAGACGTTTTCTGCAGTGAAAGGGGGGTCTTTCGGCCTCATAACGTGGCGCTTGATGGTTGCATCTGGCCTGCGTGCAACCCTAACTCCAAGTGCAGTGAGAAGGCGGCTGACTGCTTCCGAGACGTTCCTCACCTACGAAAGCGTTCGCCAAAATCTAGGACCGATTGGGTTTGGTTGGTTTTGGTTGGGCATTGGCTTAAAAAGTTGCGTGGGTAGCCATTGGCTCTCAGTACCCGTCGAAGATATTGCAATTCAGCAACCCCGTCTTCCGTTTCACTGCAATGCGTCTCAACGCGCCGGTATACCGCCCCTACGCAACCGCGTTTTTGACCGATCGGGTGTTACTGTTGCGGCAATTAACGACTCGGACGCGAACTGATGAGCCATCATCGCCTTGATTATGACTTCAAGCAGTGATAACGCGAACTATTATTTATAGTACGCATGTGACCCCCACGGCAGCTACGTACTACAAATACTACAGTCTTAGTGCCTCCACTATCTTTATCTGCAGTCGTCTCTGATGATGGGTTCGAGTGAGACTTTGAGACTTCAGGCCAATAAACTTTTTGTTCCAGAGATCACTTCTTCTTCTTATTCTTCTTCTTCTTCTTCTTCTTCTTCTTCTTCTTCTCCATCTGAACTACTTCCTGGAATTTGCCTGTTGGCTTCTGTCGGCAGAATTTCCATTGTTTGCTCTCGATCAGCACTGCCATACAGATTGTCGGTCAGATTTGTATACCTTCAAAATTTGTGAGTACCCATTAAACAGGCGCCTTTGACCCCCATTGCTTACCGCACTGCGCATCGCACCTCAGTTAATCACTGTGAAGACGAGCAGCATTCTCTCAGCTTAAACATCCGAGAAAATCTTAGGCGTGCATTTAAACAGGAGTGCCAACCTTGGCTCTCTGAAAAAATTGACGACTTTTTGCACTTATGAGAAGAAGGCCATCCTAACAAGCCGTATTTGTTTAAAAATGTTAAAGGAGAAAGCAGTACACGCGTTTTGGATATATTCTTGCATTGCTTGCTTATTAGGGCACGTTTTGCACTCGCCAACACCACATTATGACATATAGTTGTCAACATCGAACATGTTTTTTGTTTTCAGATGTATACTGGCTTGTTACTCCCAGTCTTATCCAACTTACGGTAAGTTTCGACACTGGATTTTCACCTTAGACTTGCGTCAATAAAAGGGTAAAAACCTTCCCTACTTTAAACAAAGAAGTAACAACGCCATTCTTCAATTAATTTTTGCCGTCATGACAACTTCCCATGTGCGCCTTTGCCAACAAACCATAACCTGTCGTTATGCCCAGTCGGGATTGTTTTTTTACACCTTCAAATGGAAGTTCACGTCAAACATACGTATGCCTCTCATCTAAAGACAGCAACTTGTTTTAAATATTAGTGTGAAGACAGACAGACCGTCCGGACAGAACAACACCGATTGTTTGCTAGGGTATATAAAAGGAAATAATTAATTTTCGCACACAACAAGCAAATAAACAGTCCAAAGATCTGCTCATTCTCTTCGCGACTGCGATGAATTGCGTACGAACCGATTACTTTCGATAACTAATGCCCGCATAGGCACGGTACAAGCTACTTGGAAGGGAGTACTAGTTTGTCACTTAGCCGGCCTCCTGCTGCAGACGTGTACAGAACAGAACTCCCTCCTCATTGATACCCCTTTTGCGTCCAAGACTGGGAAGAGACAACATGGATGCACTCATCAATAGCAACTGCTGGACTACGTTCTGGTCACGAAGCAAAACTACCGTGATGTGCTCGTGCGAAAGATGAATCGGTGTGCTGGATGTTGAACCGATCGTCGTCCCATCGTCTCGGATATGACGCTGCAAATCAAATCCCGCAATCGGTGTCCTCAAAGTAAGGAAACACAAATAAAAGCAGAGGCAGAAATATTGGGCTGGGCTTCAGCCTGGAGGAGGAGGAAGAGGAGGACGCGACAGTATGCATCCTACTAATTTGAAAGTCCATGGATCCTTGTGTAGACAGCACCCGGACTTCTTTGTGGACAATACAAAAAAGTTATTGTCTCTTCTCATCACAATCAAACTACAAAGGCATACGCAATTCTTCGCGTAGCTTGCCCTTCACGTTGTCCTGGTCTGTCAGTTGAAGTGGAGGGGAACGCAAACTATGATGACCATAGGAGATTCCTTCCCACGGAGTTGAGACTCATGGCCATTAGACGACAACCGGTTCCCTGCAGGAGGCAGGACAATCGTCTCACCATGTTGTTCTTTATGGCGAAGGTGACAAAACCATATTGCCGGGCTTACTCTACTCCGGAAAAATGTGTATTCCACCCTCATTTCACTGAGTTCTTCCTCGGAGAAGCGAACACACCGAGAGCCGCGATGCCCGCCTTCTGTCAAACCAGTTCATGGGCGACTAGAGCTGTTCTCCCTTCTCATCGACTAGCCACTGTAGAAGGAGTGTCCCAGGATGCCAGACTGAATGAAGTCATTCTGGCGGGAGAATCTGAAAGATAGAACGAAAGGTTTTACCTTGTTACATAGCGCTTCAGTCGTGTATTTAACGTTCACAAGCCGCCGTCAGCTTGCCAGCAGCATATTTTTGGGGGTTTTGTCTAGGGCATCTTTCTCAGCATCTAGTGTCACTTGAACAGCCAGCAGACTACTTGCCAAGGAGACACTAAAAGTTGACCCTCGCCACTTGTCCTAATTATAGGAGATGACTGGGACAGTGCAGCAGATATACCCGGCACTGATTTTACTCTCACAGAAGTATACAAACTCATTTAGCCTCAATTTATTAACAGGAGGATATTCTGTTTCAGGGGTGTGGTCAGGAGGATAAGTAACATTGAACTTCGAGAATTCCACTGTTGTCTACCTGCTTACTCAAAGTTGTCTTCAGTCTTGGGGGCAAACAAAATCGCAAAAACACGTCCTTGAAAACATAAAATGACGACAGTCCTACCTTAGCCTTAAGAGCAAACCTGGTTCACACCTTAAACTCTATGCTTGGTGCTAACCACACTCCCAAGCATAAATAAACCCTTACTATGCCGCCTAATTAAGACAGATATAAACTTGACCACCCGCTGTCTTCCGAGCATGATAATAATGTTTTCGACATAACGCTCCGAAACTTTGGTCACTTCGGTGATTTTTAAGAAATATTTGCACAAAATATCCTATGAGTATTTTCGCCGTGAGACAGTAAGGGAGGAGACGATTTCTGTGCTGCCATGAGTGCAGCCCAGAGCGTACTGGGCAAAGAGGGACTGATGGGCAGTCTCGTAATTGCTTCATCTGTTTTGACTTGCCTCTTAAGCTTCTTAATTGGTCTTAAGTTCTTTAATAAGCCCTTGATCCCTTCCGACGGCTTTACTTATCCTTTCTGTACTCCGTGGTTACGCATTCACGTGTAGTAGCGCGGTTTTAGACAAAAATCTCAATTTGGTTCTGCAACCTTATTTCGTTGCTTAACAGGGCGTCTGACAATCTAATTAATTGGCTTGGAACAGGTTTTCCCGAGCCAGCTGAAGTGTTGCCCCTTTGCGGCTTCACTACACCCTTACACAAGACTTTCCAGTGAGTTTGCATATTGTTCTGTTTAAGCCATAGGGCCGGTTTTTCTGATTGAAATGGGAAAGGTTTGCTTTAAAATCAAAGGAAAGAGGCTGTAAGAAGGAGTACGGTGGTGAAGGTCAGTAATTGCTCTGTCCCAATGACAGGGTTCAAATTTCTGATAATCATTATTGACGAATTCATCGGTGTTACTATGAAATTTTCCTTTATTGCTAAGTCGGGACTCGTGTTTCGTCGCACCTGGCAATTGCGCGTTATTAAGTCCAACCCGAGCGGCGAACGCAATCCCAAAATCAGTTGAGTTCAGTTTATTTGAGACGCCAGACTTAATACCGGTCGATGACCAAAGAACTCGTCACTGAGACTCAGGTGTCCCAAAACCTGGGTTTGGGTAAGGCTGACTGCTGGCGGCTAGTAAGCCGGAAATGGCCATCCTGATTTTCCTTGTCTTTGCCAGGACTCCTTTCAGCACATATTCGCGATCACCATGCGACTGACCATGAGGCCCAAAGGGACAAGCACGTCCCGCAGCACGGCCGGTGAACGCATTTCCAACATAAGGACGTCCATTTGCGTTTAAGCTTTCCAGTATGATTTACCTAGAACTATTAGAGTTTTACCCAAGTGCATTATTGCATTAACAAGAACGGGATGGATGAGGTTGTTTTTAAGTTGGTACATCTTTCTGCGATAGGTTTTACGCCAGGACACAATTACACCTTTCTTCTCCTAATTTCCGCATTCGTTTTGTAGAGCTCCTTCTTTCAACTGAACGTTTCTCGGTCAGCTTATCCCTCATGGAATGACATTGGACAAAGTGAGGACGTCACAGTTGTCTGTTGTAATCAGGAGACAACTGGCGTTGCACCCGGCCTCAGCGCAACGGCCACTTTTACTGTTCGACTGCGGAACATGTGGTTGAATTCGTCCACTGCAGCTACTGACAGTATGAATAATACGCTTTTGACTTTAAATATTCTAGGAAATCCCTCATTGTTGTCGGCCTCCCCATGGCCTAGGGCTGGTTAAACACATTTGCAGAAAACCGTTAGCCTTTACTTCCCTTGACCGTTAGACATGCACTTTCTTTCTGAATGCCATTTGCAGTTTCGTGTATACCTCTAAGACAGGTAGCAAACGCACGAACATTCCAACAATCACTTTTGATCCATCAAGCAAAGTCTCAAACTAGAAAAACACATCAACCTTACGTGGAGTACGCCGAGGGGCAGTGAAAATAGAATTACATTACAAAGAAGGGACGTACTTAGGACAAATATAAACCCCGAAGATGTGCGCAACGCAGTCCCCTATTTGGAGTAACTTTTTTATGATGGAGAATAGCGGCGAATGAGAAGAGTGAATTTGTAAAATAGCTCTTTGAGACATCATGGGGCTGATTTAATGCATTAATGTGTCTGTTGTCTGATGTGGAAAGATCTTTTTGTAAGTGAGATGCTGAGTTATTGCAGTAAATGCTCTTCTTCGCATCGCCAGAGATATGGATGACGAGAACATAGATTGGTTTTGGATCTCCCGGTTGAGAGGAGTTTGTGGGCATCAGACTTGCTGGAAGCCCTCATATGGAGACGCTGGTCACCGAGGAAAAAATCGACATATAAATGGGAAACGCACCATTATTTTTCCCCGAGCAGAACGTTTGTTATGCGAAATGGGTACTTTATTGCCGGCAGTGATGTAAGCCATTGACACTGAGGACATCGGTGAGCACTTCACAATCTTCTATGCTCCCGGTCGACCCTTTGTTCGTATGTTGTGGCTTTTGAAGCAGACATAGCAAGACTACTATGAAAATCCATCGCCCTTGCAGCTTAGTCCCGTGCAAAATATATGCTACATTTGGTGGTTTTGGCCCGTATATTACGTTGACCTGGAAATGAGTCCTCTTTGTCAAAGTAGTCTGACTTAGTTAAAAGGGACCCGCGCCAAGTGCGCCAGCAATTGAACACTGCCGTCTGCTACAGCCAAGGATCGGCGTCATTCACCGTTTTGCAAGCACATCAGTAGTTTTGCACGCATGCGTCCACGTGTGGCAGCAAATATTTTTCCTGCATCACACGAGAAACGCCGCTGTCCTGTTTATTTAGAGGCCATTTTCGTCGTCTTTCTTTAATCCATGGTCTTGTTCTTTTATCCAACCATGTGGCCGAGCGGCTCTGTGAATAGGAAAACACGACACAAACGACTCACTCTACCCGCATTCCTTTTCCAAATGTCGAATAAGCTGAAAATAATGTAATCAGACCTTCAACAGCCTGTGAGTATATTGCCCAAATTCCTGTCACATCTGACATTAATTCATACGGCGGTGTTTGGAACCCAAAAACCCGCGCTGCGTGTGACCTTGGCTTCACTCGCTATTCTGTTCACTTTCACTTTTCAGATACGGAGGCCACGCTTCCAAACCCTGCTTTTACCAATGTCGCTCCCTGTCCATGCGATCTGACCGATAACTTATGTGACGCTGGTTGTTGCTGTGATCAGGTTAGTTTCTGCCTAAGTGTCCCTGTTACTGAGCATTGAGAGTCATTCTGTCGGATGTAATTACGGCTACTCTTCAGTCGCGAAGGTGTCAGGTTTGTCTTTATCGGTTGATATGCATACTAACGTTTTTCGTCATTTTCTCTGTTTCCTAGTTAGAGCCCTATCTAGACTACATCCTCACCTAAGATCACATGTCTCAAACATCAGGGGCCTCAAGAACCCGTTAATATTTTCAGAAAAAGCGATTTTCCTTAAACCAGAACCTCGGATGGTAGGCGACTCTGCTTAAAGTGGAGATGCGTTTTAAACCCAGCCCGTAGTTCTTGAGAGTTTGATAAACAGACATGAAAAACCCGTTTTTAGATTGTTTTTTTTTTCGAGACAATCTCAACAGCTGGTGGAGTCTGTCCCTTATATGCTTCTTCGAATCATTTATCGCATCTTTGCGGCTGCCAGTCAAGCAGACTCCGGAGGATTTCAAAATGTGCAACTTTGCAAAATCAGGATAAGTAGGCGTGAGCTTTTAGTTATCGATTTTAACTCTTAGACAGAAGGAAGTAAAGATACTTAGAATACATCCGCTGATTTTCTGCAATCTTGATAATTATAGGACAAATATGATGTGTGTGCCCTCAGAGTAGTAGTTTTAAGAACTAACTCAAAATTACACACATTCTCTATTACGAATCAGAAGCATTTCTCTCTTCCTATTTATGGACTTCTTCTGAAGAAACAGCAATTACCTTAGAGTTTTGAATGAACATTTAGACGCAGAGGCCCGTTGTAACATCCCGTTTTGCAGTTGTCACCTGAAGTAGAGCATCAGTGCCCACTACACCTTAATCGCCGCTTTAATATACTGATCCTCCTTCCCTCATCACAGGACTGTTCGGAGTATCAGCCCATGCCCTGCATTTCAGGACCTCAGGGGGGCGAACCAACGACAATGGATCCCTCTTCGTGTTGGATTAAGACAGTTGCCGCTCTCAGTACTCTCAATTACTACCCGGCTCTCTGCATTTTCTTCAACAACACCGCCGCTCTAGGCCTCTATTATGACCAAGTTCCGTTGGTTAGCACCTTGCAGGACTTCTCCAGTAAAACCAGCTCAACAGCCAGTAATTTACAGGTACAACCATCTACCACCGACCAGGGGAGCAGAGGCTACAGCCAGGTCTCTGGGACTGAACTCGCTCTAGGCAGTCCCATTCGACTCTGCCTGATACAGTACGATATGCTGTCGGGAGATCTGGGCACCGATCCGTTGTGTCAGCTGACAGCCCAGCCGTTACAACTACCTGCGGCCTCGTTTTCGTCTCGGTTGGATCCCGTAAAGTATCTGGAAGACTTCAATACCTACGGTGAACCATCACCTATTCGGGTGACTAGCGAGATCTGCTCGAATGCAGGCAACTTAAATTTAATCCCAGGTAGTTTCCCTGATAGTTCCATAGTAACGATTATGTAGTCTTGTTGACTTGTGGGGCGGTTTGGTGTACTTTGCTCAAATCGTTGGGTACAGGATACAACCAATCTTAAGTTGTGGCTTCAGTCTTCAAAAGTTTTTTTATATTGATTCTCATAAAATGCTGAAGTAGGCAAGAAGGGCAGAATTTATTGGTACCAAAAAATTTGGCGACAGCTCGTCAGCTGTGTCCTGTCGCTTCATAAGAGAGATAACGAGTGAGAAGAATACAACAGACTTGAATTTGTGCTCTCGGTTGAATTGTCTCTCTCACTTTTATGTCATCCTACGTTTGTAAAAGCTGCACAGACCATTTTGGGCATCTCGTATATATTTACTGGCATGAACCACTGGATTAGATTGTATCTTGCTCCTCGGGATAAAATATAATAGCAGAATCCGAGGAAAGTCATGCACTTCTGAAGGCTATCCAACCAAACGAAGCTATTTAAGTTAAACAAGAGCGCGCAGCGCAATTGATAAGTCTTTCAATGAGTTCGCCTGACCTGAGAACCGACTTCTTGTCCAGTATGTTCTGTCATGTCGTCCCATCGGTGTTCGCGGTCGTTTTCTTAGTCGTTTAGGGGACTCGGCCCTTTTCTTTCATCAGCAGTATTTTAATGGCAGGGTTTTATGAAATGCTAACAATATTTTACGATGGCTGTCTTCCAAACAAAATGACTGTCATCTGAGCGCTTTAATTGCCTATAACTTTCACGTACATGTTCTTCAAACCTGTACTTTCGTCAAGACTGCGCTGACCCAACTTTCTTTATTACCTCCAGGTCAAGGACCAACAGCAACCCCGACGGATGGATCCAGACTGAACGCTATTTCATATCTTCTTAGCAACCCAGCGACTGATCGCATCTGTCCTCCTTTCTTCCGAGTTGTTGCGAATCAAACCTCAACAGTCACAACTCTTCCAGTCATTGCAAATTATTTTTGCCTATCACAGTCTGAAATTATCGCTGCTGGATATCTTCAGGAGCCCAATGGAGTAATTACTTTTCGTTTGGACCTAACTTTGCCCGTGTGAATATTTTTTTAATATTTAGGCTTACCGTCTGGCCAAAGGAAATACAATTATTGACAAATATTTAGCGTATGTAAAACTGATGAAATGTGTATTCCGAGGTAACAATGAAGAACAAGGAAGCTATTCGGAAAACGAGTTGTACTCGTGAACCTGCAACCCGATGATACTAATCTGACGTCAGAGGAGATGAACAGTAAGAACAGAAATTAACGGGCAGCACAGAGGCTTCGGGGGCTAAATGTTTTCGATTAGGGAGGATTACTGAGGTATATTTGTAATACTAATTATCTTGCAGCATAATCCTATAATATTTCGAACTCGACAGGATCTTGACTTTTGAATGCACTTCTTTTCGGCCTCTCGTAGAAACTGTACTCGGTAAAGGATAACTTCTTAATTAGCATGCATTTTTCACATTGATTTTCAATCCTCTTATAAATTTACATCTATTTTGCAGAAAACACGAACAAAAATGTGCTTTCTTTTACTCATTCCATAGAGAATCACGTCATCTGTATATTGGGCACTTTAAGAAGGAGTATTATTAGGTTTTAAAAAAGTTTTCAATTATGAGATTTTTTAAGACTGTGCAATGTCCATTCACACAGCATCGTACCCGTCCGTTTACCACTGCTCCTCATGAAATGCATAAAAGTTTCCACTTCTATAGCAAAATTTTATGGACTCTATATGATATCGTTTTAGATGCATAGAGGAATATATGGTTTTCCATACACGGAACGCATGCACGTTGTAGGCTGAAATCACTAAGTGCTAATGCAACGGCTGATTAGCCCCAAAATTAATCTGGAATCAGAAAACATTTTTAAAACCTAGTAATACTCCTTCTTAAGGTGTACGCTATACAGATGACGCGCTTCTCTATCGAATGAGTAAAAGAAAGCACATTTTATTCGTGTTTTCTGCAAAATAGATGTAAATTTATAAGGGGATCGAAAATCAACGTGAAAAATGCATGCTACTTAAGTAGTCATTCTTTACTGAGTAAGGTTTCTACGAGAGGTCGAAAAGAAGTGCATTCAAAAGTCAAGATCCTGTCAAATTCGAAATATTATAGAATTATGCTGCAAGGTAATCAGTATTACAAATCTACCTCAGTAATCCTTCCTAATCGAAAACACTTTTCAGTATTTCGGCCAACATTTCATGAGGTCGGTCACGCACTGTACGCATAGTTCTCCAGAGGTGCATAAATCAGATGTGTCACTAATTAAACCGCCTACTTACGATCTTGTCAAGCGGTTGCTCAGGCGTCTTGAGCGCCTAACCGATTGGTCCCAATATGGCATGAAAAATTGCCCTGCACTTCTTCAAAATCTCAACATCGCGATGAATGCATTCTATCGTTCAACGTTGTTAGCCACTTTCTCCCAGTACCACACTATGTGGAAAAGGAAAGTGTAACTCGACACCACTTACAAGATGATCCAATTGCATTCCAGCTCAACATGCTTGAGAAATGCCTAGTCTCTGCGGTTAACGGGATGGAAAGTAAAACCTGAAGGTGGAGGGCAGCACAATAGACTCGCCAGTATTGGTGCTACCGGATTAAGTGGTGTTATTTGGATTTTCATGTCAAAATGTGACACCATGAGTGCCACAGACATCCACGGGATTAAACAAGTATATCAGAATTTGGACAGGATCATTCCGGCTATAAAATTCCCTCAACAAAATACTTCCATACTTAGATTTGAGTGTGCAAAGACTGAGTGTTGGCGGCCTCACAACAGTGTCCATGGAAAAGGCTTAAGTACAGCAGTTATCTTCACCTACGAAAGCAACTACCTCGCAGCCCACGAGGTCTTTCGTTACTACAGGAGCAATCTGCTTAAGAGCCAACTCAATTTTATCTGTTATTATGGTCCAACAGCCGCCCCATCGGCCTTTGTAAAACACATTTTTCAGACATCGGAAATAACCGAGGAATCCTCGTTTAAATGGCGAAATGAGGCTCCTGTGTTTACGCTAGCTGTACGGGACGACGACTTGGGTCCAACACTAACGAATAAAAACGAACTATCCGCCGACGTGATTCCCTATCTGTTCTTTCCCCATTGCTCCTATTGGGATGGCAGTAAAACGTTCGCAATGGCCAACACAGAACAAACTTGAGGATTCCTCGTGGCTTCGTAGGCTAAAACAGGCGACATCAATCGTCATGTCTATCAATGCAAGGGTATGGGTACACGGTTCACCGGCCCTCTGCATCCACTCTTTAAGAACGACTAATACTCCATATCTGGCTAACCGGAATCTCATTAATCCGCAATCTCCCCCCCTGACTTGTCGGGCCATAGCCGTGACTCCAGTACCGCCCGATACCTATCGTAAATCTATGCCCGTCCCTTCCCACATGCTACTGCCTGCTGATGTTAGTGCAGTAATCCCGCCACCTCCACCATTCATCTTGTACGAAGACGGATTAATGTTACCAGTTTGAAAAGTCACGTGTAAATGTCTGTTATTCCCAAGAGTTTCCTCTTTATCACACACACATATATGACAGTCCGTCTTTTGTCATCAATGGCTGCTCTTTAGTTGCAGTCGCATATTTTTTCCAAGACTGAGGCTTTTGAATATCTGCTGGCTTTTTGACTATCCCGCCGTTGCCTCCTTCCAAGACATGCTAAAGCAGCATGAGTAAGACTTTATTATTTCTTATTTCTAATCGTGCGTACGTTTAGTACTCAAAAATTAGCCTCCATTCACTGCCAAGTGTTTCGGGACATTCTTTGTACTGGAAAACCTGGTTACATTTAACAAGCGGTTATCTAGTGAGCTACGAGCTGTAATTCTGAAAGCTGACAAAGGGCTATTGTTACGGGCTGTCAGTTTCACACTCACTGTTCCTTTGTCTTCGCACAGACTAAAAAAAATTCTGGTGGTGACTCGCGGACCGGTTTTCTTCAGCAGTCCTGTTCGTACAATGCCACTTCGGGTCAAGCTTCATGTTCACCGGATACTTCGGTGAACTCGACAGCATTTCCTCTAAGTCTCTGCTCATGGGACAACGGTGAGGTCGTACCGCCTAAGCCAAACTTAACTGGAAACCTCTGCGAAAATGTCGTTCTCAGTGTCTCTTACCGGTGAGTTTTTACAGCAACAGAATCCTTTCCCCAGGAAACTCTCGTCAGACCAACAAGATACTACATTGTTTGACATAAATGTAACTCATGCCAGACTTTGGTGAGTAGGGCTTTCGTATGTCTGCATATGTGTAAAATGCAAGGTAACATAAAAATTTTTAGTTGTTGGACACTTTCCGTCGGACAAACTAGCTCGTAAGCTGTTTGGTAGGTTTGCGCCTTTCAAACTGGACGTTTTCCGCTATTGTATCCTCAGCCCAACCAGAAAACATAGTAGAGCCGTGCTCTGCCAATTTTCGGTGGTTACGGTGACAAATGCGGAAAATTTTACTTATCCAGTAAATTTTGCGAGAGTATTATGGCGAGAAAATCGCAACAAATAAACCCTATGGTAGGTTTTGCTCAAAAAATCTTGAAATCCCAGCCTGCGCCGGTGAGAAGACCTTATGCAAAGGAACGAAGGACTGCTGGTAGCAAGATGTAAAACCGCAGAGATCCGAGAGTATCAAGCCTTTGTTCGATGATATTTCGTGAGAAGTGTCCTCCGTTTATCACGACCGAAATACAGAAGTAGCCTAACAAATCGAATACTGAACAAAAACGAATAAAGCTCTAAAAGAGCGAGAGTATTTCATAAAAAAATCTTACACATGATGCGATAACCTATCTTTATCAACAGAAATCGGGGAGAATGACCGTTCACCTCCTTTAATTTCAAAAGTGAACTTTTCACACTTAAATCACAAAACCTGGCCCTCTGGCTCATATGCAACAGCTTGTAAATTCAAAAAAAAGATTTCATACAAAGATGTCGCGAAATTGTGAGGGAAAACCACTTAGTAGGCTCTGGCTAACCTGCACAAACTGGACAGTTCGTCAGACCCCCAGTTAAACAACAGGAGAAACGTCCAGAGCAAAATCGACGAATTAGCCAAAAATAACGCTTTTGCACGCGAATGCACAGATGTGGAGTGCACAAAAGTTAAATAAGGGAGGGAAGACGAATCAACAAAAGTGGCAATTAAGAAAGTTGACGTTGGTGAAACATCTTAAAAGGGAAATCAAAACACGTAGAGCGAATGCGAGACTGCTCATCAGTTCCTATTGGCCAGTTCATTCCAGACCGGGGTGTGAAGCGGTCTTATGCACATTACAGGAACGTATGAATGACATTTTAAGACGCATGGAGACCAGCCCTACACGAGAGTGGTCCCATCCTTATAGAAGAATGCGAGAATGTTTAAAGTCCACCTATTGTTGCGTCGCCCATATGTAAGCTGCGAATGCAGAGGATACAGCTATTTCAGTCAGCTTCTCTTTATCCTAGCACAATCTCCGACAGTCAATTTTGCCAGTTGACATGTGTCAAGTGATTGCTTAAAATAGATATTCCAACTCCTCGAAAAGATGTCCCTTCTGATATTCTCCCTTAAGATTTATGGCATTTTTTAGTCTTTCAGATTTTTAATTTCCTCCGAAATTAATCGCCCAGTTAGAGTAACCCAGTTATTTTGAGACTTAGAGGATACGTATCGAGGGTCCTGTGTGTTTGTGTGTTTCTCCTAAAGCGGGCCAGGCGGTTGATGCGCTGAGCCAACACAGAGGCTAGATCGGACTCCGCCAGACGTTATTGGGAATGTGCGGCTACAACAAATGCTAACATTTGGGTGTGGTGGCACGCCCGTTTGCAGGCGCATGCCATGCCAATTGGGTTCCGTGTCGCACCCCCGTTTTGGTGTATAAAGTCCGGGTCAGTGTACGTTGTGGACCAGGGGATGTAGCGGTACGCATTGGCGCGAGTTTCGTCATGCCAGCCACCTGCATCCTCTCCTGTCTCCAGTCTTTTTGATCCTATCTTGGCACCGGGCCCAGGTGGGGAGGAGAGGGTGCGGTAGATGCGGCTTAAGTTTGCTATCACTATAAACGAATTCCCACGAAAGTCACCGTACCTGCTCTCATCATGCTGTGGAGCACACGGTGGATATCGTCGGTTTAAATGTCATAGTGTGAGAGACAAGATATTTAAATGGGGGTATACAGGGTATCTTAGACGGAACTCCGCTTTGAGATCGTACGGAAACTTCCGGTTTATCTATATTTCTGGCTGGCTGCTATACAGTAAAGCATTGGTGGTACACACCAAGCCCACCGATGAGCAAGGTGGATGCGTCGACGTCGCAGCCGCATACCCCACAGCTCTCATCTGTGGCTCCACGACGTTGCGCTAAACACATCGAACGGTTCGCGTGGCTGCAAGACTGACGATCACATCATTAATCAGAGAGACATTATTCCTAAAAGTGCTCTACAGACGGGGCATTCTAAAAGCCAATAGATAACGCGGGCGGTTTCAGATCTTCTTATCGAACCAAAATAAAGAACAAAAAAAGTGTTTAGCATCCAACTGTAGTGAATTAACAGCATACACTGCCTAAAAATCACGAAGGAAAACGTCGGAAAATGAGCATTATGCAAAGTTGGAAATCTCGATGTACATAAGCAGACAGTGCCGAACAGGCGCAGAAAAACCGGTCGAAAGAATAACAGGAAAAGTAGATATTATTATCATGCACCAAAAACTTTTGAATCTATCGCCCGAGTGAACTTGCTGAGTCCGGACACACTGGAATCTTCGTTCACCTTCGAGCGATTCAATGGCTAGCCCGTTAGAAAGAGGGAGAGCCGCCGTCACCCACTCACCCAACTGGCTTGACTCAAAGAGAACATTGCCAGGAAACATGATACTTGAAGAAGGAGACACGATCGCCGGGACAAGAGCTTTATTAGCCTGACGTTTCGGATTCCTACTCGAATCCATCATCAGAGACAAAAGAGCAGAAACGGGTGGTTGTTGCACAAGGGCTGCGATATTTATAAGATGCAGTTGCCATGCTACCGCATACCTATGAACGTTCACGGCTCCCTCCTTCATCCGAGATTGTCGCACTTGATATGATCATTGCTTGATGGCCGACATTCGAGTCGATAATTGCTGCAATTTCATCACGTGCGTTGGATGTTGGCGTGATGATTGCTCGACCATCTGACGCATCGACCCCGATGTTGGGAAGAGTGTTCACCAGTGCGCTCCCCGCATGGCTTGTTACCCCGCCCAGGCGAAGTTTCAGTACGGAGTATGGAATGGGAAGATCGTTGCACTTGTTGATGGACTGGGGGCCAGTAAACCATGATTCCAGTAGCTCCCCGCTCACTCGGTTGTCACCTCTTGCGAGAATTTCGGCCTCATCAAATTTAAATGCGTGGCCAGATCTCGTCGAATGAGCTGCAACTTGAGAGCTGGCGTCATTTCTGCGCACCACTGCTGCGTGTTCGGCCATTCTCGTTCGGAGCTGTCTTGCGGTTTCTCCGACGCAGTTGCTTTGTCCGCAACTGCACCAGATCCGATAAACGATGCGTCAGATGGTCAAGCAATCATCACGCCAACATCCAACGCACGTGATGAAATTGCAGCAATTATCGACTCGAATGTCGGCCATCAAGCAATGATCATATCAAGTGCGACAATCTCGGATGAAGGAGGGAGCCGTGAACGTTCATAGGTATGCGGTAGCATGGCAACTGCATCTTATAAATACCGCAGCCCTTGTGCAACAACCACCCGTTTCTGCTCTTTTGTCTCTGATGATGGATTCGAGTAGGAATCCGAAACGTCAGGCTAATAAAGCTCTTGTCCCGGCGATCGTGTCTCCTTTTTTCAAGACTACTTCCTGGGACTCGGCTCTTTGCTTCTATTGGCAAACATGATACTCTTGCCTTGTTTAATTTCCGAGTCATACTGAAGCCGAGTATACTGGATGTTATAAACGAGGACCTTCGATGCAGTGGCACGGCATTCTCCTGGCTTTTCCGATTTCTATCTTTTCTCTTATGAGCGCTTTTGTGCTTTAACTATGATTATAGTATAGCCTGACTGATTTGCATTGGTTCAACGGGAGGCAAAATTTCAAATCAAATTCTGGATTTCAATTTTTAAGCAGTATTTCAAAAGCAATGGTAAACTAATCAGACTTTATAATCAGAAAACTCCGTCTGAGCACTGATCCTCCCCTATTTCACCTGCGAAATCTTCAACCTTTAACTTGCCCAAATGGTGCATAGCAGAAACCTCTTCTCGAAACTTGCTCTTTCCCGGACCCGGTGGTAGTTCGTCCGTCGCGCATCACTGGAACTAACATGGATTTTAGGATGCGGTGACAACTCGAGCGTGCAGTGGTTGCTGATGAGGCAGCACCCACCTTGCTCTATTTGGCAACACTTACCATGTCCCAGTAGCACGACAATTTCAAGACGACGGGATGTGTGTTCGCGGAAGTTGATTCCGTATCTACATGTACCGCACAAGTGTTGATGCGTGCGGCATACCAATCGGACTTCGGCAGGGAATTTGGATCTCCCGTTCAAAGGAGCTGCGGCGACGGTACAGTGAAGGACCCCGCTTAACTGTCAGTAGACTGTGGATCGTGCCATGTGGGGTTTTATCTTGGCATACATTTGCAGGCTGTCGCAGAAACTACACTGTCGACAACGATTACTTCCCACGACCCCACACCTTCACTCAAAATCCGTTATTTTGTGAAATTTACTTTTTGTTTCTTGTCTCATTACTACTCTCATTTCCGTTGTCGTACAATAGCGTGGGATAAGACTTTCGGTATAACTTCAGGCAATTTTTGTGTTTTCTTCCATTTTGTTAGCTTACTGTCTAGCGTGCTCTCCCACCCATAAATCGCGTATTGCACGATCCCACAGTCTACTGACAGTTAATTGCCGGAGCTGCCATCGATGCCACGTTGAGAATGACCCATTGCAACCTAGTTGGCCCAGCTGTCCTCTCAGCTGGCAACCTTCCAAGTCGTAACCTTCACTGCATTGGGATTGTTTACTCATTATATCTATCGTAATAGGGGGAGTAGACTCTGCATCGGCTTCTCTCTCTTCTGTTTATCATCTTATATCAACGGCAAGTCCGAGCCAGTGTACCTAGAGCTGGTGTCAGGCGCAACGGTCGACGAAGCACAGAGCCTCCGTTTAACGCATGCCGCACGCCTCTGCGTTCCTTGTTTAGGGCCAACGCAAGAACGCAGCCAGTGAAAAGTCTACCGGGAGCCTGTGTGGCTGCCATTTTTTTGACTGTTAGTAACACCCATTTGCAAATAGGTGCTCGAAAGTGGTTTTCTCCAGAAGTTTTCGTGCCTTCCATCTCAATCATAAAATTTCAGGTGTTTATGTTGATGGAAAAATCGCTTCCAACTATGTTACTTTTGTCCATTTCAAATTTCGGACTGGCCTGCTATTTACGTCACAGATACTTAAAATCGGGCTCAGATATGTAGTAAATATTTGGCTGCATCAGCCGTTTTCATCGTGTTCATGGAGGCGCAGCAGTTGCATGATTCCGGATGACGAGACACTGGAAAAAATTGACACTATTCCTTCCCAGGTGTTAAATGTTCGCTTTAGAGTGCAGCAGATAATTATGCTAAACGCAGACGTCAACATGCTTTTTATTTTAGTGAAACTATTTAAAGTCGACAAAATGTTAGTTTTATGCTCCAAAAAAAACAAGAAGCCCTAAGTATAATTCTCTGTATTGGGGAGTCACGTACCCTATGAGCCACGGCTCCTTCGTACCCATTATGTTTGAAGATACAATCAACTATAAGTCGACCGTTATTATTCAGCGGCCTCCAGAACCTAGATACGAAGAATTCCGATTTGTTGAACCGCACTTCTCCATTCAAAGTTCACTGAAGAGCTAACACACACGTAGAACCATTCAGAAAAGAGTCGTCTATTGAAAAACAGCAAGATGTTTGGCGCCGCGACAAGCGCCCTCCGTTGTACACTCCAGCCCCTGTTTTGTCGGCCCCACAGGCTACAGAGCAGGGGGTGTCTTGAGCTCGCAAGCCCTCATATTTAACCTACTGGCCCTATCTGGAGGCAGATGTGGCCTAACTAACCTTCCTGACTGAACTTGCGAGAAATAGAATGTACTCATATTTCTACAAAAGACAGGCTATCCTCTCAGCCTCTTTTTCTTACTGAATTCTGAATAGGGACATTTACCGACTCAGTGAAACACACTTTTGGCCCCAGTAGGCAAAGGAAATTTGCGGACTGCGTACGGCCTGTTTCTGATCTTCTGGCCGAATAAATGACCGGTCCAGTAGGCAGTTGACCCAACTGACTGGAAGCTTCTGGCTTTGTCCTACAATATGGTTTCATTAAAGATATTTCTGTAGGAAGTGGGGAAATGTAAATTAGATACAAATTTACTATGAGTTCTTAGAGTCAGTCCATTGAAAGTACGGGCTCGGTTCAGTGTATATGCCATCCTATTGAGGTGAATGCCAACAAGACCGGCACTTGAATGGCCCTAACTTTGTCACCGGAATCCTCACCTGTGTTAAACAAGCCAAGACAAAGAACTCGTTTTTAAGCAGCATAAAATACTGCTATGCTAGTATATGTCCCCAACTATATCTTTCGCCGCATTCTTCAATTCCTTCGGTATAAAGGAGAAAATGGAAAGCCTAACCTCCTTCAGAATACAAAAAACAGTTTTCGTCGGAATCACATCACCAGGTGTTGTTTCTCTGATGGTTTTGTTGGTCAGCAAAACAACCTTCCCAAATAAAATGGTCTAAAAGACACAACAAGTAGGTTACAAAGCTTGTAAAATATCTGAAATCTGCGAGAACTTCAAAACCCACTTCCATAGCGTCAAACAAAGTATTGGACCAAAAACCGTCAAACCTACATTGGAATACACCGAGACAGCGAAGACCAAATTATATTCCTAAAAATTGGTATACTTGGGACAGCCATAGGCCCCGGAAGATGCGCATAACACAGTCTACTATTTAAATTAACCTTTTTATGATGGACAATTGCGGCGAATGCAAAGAGTAAATTAGCAAAATAGCTCTTTGACACAGCATGGGCAGATTTAATTAATTAATTAATGTGTCAGCTGTTTGATGTTGAAAGACCTTTTTGATAGTGAGATGCTGCGTTATTGCAACAAGTGCTCCTTTTCGCATTGTCAGAGATTTGAATGACGAGAACAGAAATTGGTTTTGGATCTCTCAGTTGGGAGGAGTTTGTAGACATCAGAGTTGCTGAAAGGTCCCATCTAAGTACGTTGGTCACAGAGTAGGCATTTGTTATGCAAAATGTGTACTTTCTTGCCGGTATTGATGAAGACGGTAGAGTCTAAGGGTGTCGGTGGGCACTTCCATATCTTCCATTTCCAATGCAGTCTTGTTTTGTTGAAAACATAACGTTATTTATGCTGATCCTTAAATGAGTCCCCTTCGTCAAAGCATCTTGCCGGCAATTATACAAAAACTTTTCTCCCACAAATCTTATTTTTTGTGACTGCGCGTTATAGCTAAAGGCCGATGTAACTAATCATTCGCAGAGTTATACATGCTTTTCGTAAGCATATTTCCTTGAGTGGTGATGGATGTTCTGCATCACATGGAAGACGCTGTTGCTCTGTTTATGAAGAGACGGTCTTTAGCGTGTTTTCCAACCATGGCCTTTACTTTTGCTCTAACCATGGGATACAGTGACTTTATGAGCAAGAAAATAACGGCTCACTCGGTCCGTGTCCCTTTGTCAGATTTCGAACTAGCTGAAAGTATTTAGGCTATCACCATTTTACTGCTCCTTCTGGAGTAATCGCTGATGACTGCAAAGGGGCTGAAGCGCCAGCTGTCTGTTGCGTTCTCTTTCCTCTGTTGGTTGTGCATAGAGAGTTCAGACGTCCACTGGTCTTCGAAGAAGTAACGCCATTTGGATGGCATACCGTCTCCTCTCCTGAGCCTGATGTCTTTTCTATGCAGTCAATCCCCCTTCCACCGTTTGCGTTTTCAAGTTGTCTTCACGGGTTAACTTACTGGCACATCGGCTTTTGACGTAGGTACTGTTCGACTTAATTGCTTTATTTCGCTTGTGTGCGCACCAGTCATGTTGACGTCAGCCGCAATGATCTGCGCTGGACCATATTTCGTCTGATTGTTAATGTTCGGTCCATCAGGGTGATGGCTGTCCCATCAAATTGTCGAAGGTGTGGTCATATTCTTGCCAATTTGCTGAAAGGAGCATAGAATCTAACAGAAACTTTGCTTTTCATGCTGAACAATACGGAACCGTTCACGTTATTCAGGTCGGCCGAAAAAAGAAACAATGTTCACAATTTTACCTTTATTAAATTGTTACCTTGGACTCGTTGCTATGAGGGAGCGCATGACTTATGACGATGGCCATCCTCGATCCTTTTCATCGTCTTCCCTTTCCAATCATGAGGCATTTTTATGATCTTGTCCGGTAACGGTGTGGTTTAGGACCCCAAGTGTATGGCGACCCCAAAAATACACCTTAGAATTCAGTGCGACTGTAAACATCACGTATTATTTACCATTCCCATTGTTTGAAATTTCCTTTCCTTTCTGACTAACTGTAGACTTACCAGCAGCGTTTTATTCAAAGTCCGCTATTTTTTGAAAATTCCTTTTCATTTTTTTATAATCGCGCTCATCTCCTTTGCCGAATGGCGGCGTACGATAAGACTATCGGCAGAAATTTATCTATTGTAGGCGTCTTCTTGCTCTCCGTCCTGTGTGTTGCCCCACCCGTGAAAACCCCCGCCCCTACCATCAGACAACATATGACACGGTTCACAGGCTAGCTCAAGTTGGTTGGGTGTCCTACACCCTATCGTTGCCTCTAGTCCTGACGGATGAGTGTGAGGCCGGGCTTATTGGCCTACCCAACGTTAAGACCCGTTTCTTGCGCGCCACATCGACTTGTGATCCTCGTTTGAATCCGGCAAACTATCACAAGACCTCCTGTTTTGTGACCAGCGTGTGCGTCGTGCGTGGATGTCCTAACCCGCCTCCCCCACTGCGCCGACGCCCATATCCAATCATTTTAACTTTGTGTTTACAGCGGAGCCGGATGGCTGTCAGGAGCGAGGGTGAGCCCTGAGCCACCGAGTCTTCCTCACACAATGCACGCATGATTTGCGCTGCTTTCGGGGGGAGGGGTTATAATTCTCTTCGAGGATGATGGACTACTTATCAGGTTGGCATACACAGGCCAAGGTAGTAGCCTGGATTTTCTATGCTGATGTACTCAGTAGCTTTATATAAACGCTGCCACTTCGATCGCCTACTTTTTACGAGTTTTTCTCCTCTTTTCTGTCTTCCTTTAGGTTTATCTTGACTGCCGGTTCACTTTCACAACTGGTAGTAGACATGCACTTGGGAGCCGTTGATGTGAACTCGTCAAATATTCTATTCCAGAGATTTCGCACCTCATTTGTTTCATCTTCTCAGGCGGGAGCTGACACAGGAAACACTCTGGGCTACAGATCCGGTATCAATGGTCAGCTTCTCTCATGTCGCAATAATTTTCATTTTAAAATTTCTACTGCCTTTGAAATTTTCTACCGTTTGCACTTCACCTAGAATTCCTTAAACCCAAAAAGGTAGCGGTATGGAGAAGGACCCCACGTAACTGGGGACAGACTGTGGATCACGTCATAAGGGCTTTTAACTTGGCATCCATTCGCAGGTCTTTGCAGACATTGCACTGCGAATAACAGTCACTCCCCACGACTTCGAACGACCATTCAAACTCCTTTATTTTTTTGAAATTCACCTTTTGTTTATTTTTAAATACAGTGCTCATTTTCGTTGTCGTACGAAAGCGTACGACGAAACTTTCAGGAGAAATTGAAACAATTCCTGTGTTTTCTTACATTTCATCGGCTTACTGTCTAGTGCGCTGTCCCACCCGTAAAACTCCCCTTACTGCCAATCACGTATGACACGATCTAAAGCCTATCGACAGTAAAGTAGGTTCTTCTCCATATCGTTGCCCCAAAAAATTAATAAACCGACAAGGTTTTGGAATCTTATCACGCCTGTGAATTGTGGATGATATGAATAGTCCAGTGGGGCCAGTTTCGAATGCCAGTTCGCCCAAGACTGTAAAAAATATTTACATTGATTGTAGGTACTAAAAAGATTTACCTTCTTTGTCATTTATGTAAGCACTGTCTCGTCCTTTTTACGGCTAGGTTGGGGAGACTTATGGTATCACCATTGGCAGGGAATCCGAGGGTTCTCTAGTGTCCGTCAACGTAGGCATTATTTCTCTCAAGTAACCGCATTTGTACTTTTACTTCCGTTGCGTTGCTAGCACCTCAAGTGTCACCATTACAGTGAACCCTTCAGTAAGGTGCTCTGTCAGCTACATAGAAAGAACAGTTTGTCTTATAAATTACGCGTATACTTATTTTTTATTATAGTCTAAACGGTTACTGCTCGGCTTTTATATACTTTCAAGGTTTACTGCGATAAACATATGCGGACTGTTTCATATCAAAACTGTAAAATCAATCATCTTGTTTGAGCACGCCTTTAATTGCCAACATCGAATAGGTTATCAAAGGGGTTTGCCATTGGTCCTGGGACGCTATTCAAACCCATTTGACTCCGATGGATTCTTCGTCAAGATAAAGGCCTCCAGAGGCATGTCCTCTTCAATTGGCATTCCAATCCCAGGTTTGTTGACGTCCTTTTTTACCGTAAAGTGTAAAGGACTTGTTTAATTACCGTTTTTATACATATGTTGCAAAGGTCTCGTTGGAAGCAGGTTTAATTGGTATCGGGGCAAATAGCCAACATTATCTCGCTTTCTACTGGTCAATAGTATTCATTTAAGGATTGAATCCAGATAGTTGCTAGGTGGCATTTCTTCCTGCCTCTGATAGATGAGGTTCTACTTATTTTTGAGGATTAAAACGTGCACTTTTTTGCTCATTTATTGACTAACGAGAGAGGCTACCTTGTAAGCCATTCGGATTTTGTTGCGGGTCAGGTCGCTAAAAATGAAACTGCGGCATCTGCGTTAACTTTTGAAAATGGAATAAGTACTGAGCGTCCGAAGATTAGGGAAGTCCATTTTTCAATGAGTTATTAAGAGGGATCTCTGAGAACTGTGTGTATCCGATAGATTACGACTGTGCGCAATAGGAGAGCAAGCCTTAACGGTTTAGGTCTTCCATAAGGGACTGTAACGTTACGGCTGAAATTGGAAAATCGGCGTCTGTTGTGGTGAAAACCACTGGTGACGACAGGGTCAACTATGGTTAAAGAAGGCATTCCTGTATCTTAAGATCTGTCTCAATTATTTAAGAGCACAGAAAGCTGTTCAGAGGAGAGCCTCCATAGTTCCTGACAGGTGCTTGTAATTTCAGGATCGTTTTTTCAAAGCTGATGAGTAGTTTGATCAAGAATTCCCAAAAGGTTTACATTTATTCATGTATATCAGAGTAATGGTGCTTTTCCTGTTATAATCAACTTGAAAATTCAAGTTAATAAACATATGTTTTAAGTTATCCGCCATCAAACCAATACAGCTTCATGAAGAGAATTGTTTTTTGTACCCAAATGTCAAAAACTCGAAGATCTCTGTGGGGTTCGAACCCACGACAGCCAGGGAAAGGTTTGAGTACAGCAAATGCTCTAGGCCACCTGGGCTGAGTCAGGTTACCCGCTCAGCCTAGTGCAACCTATGGTATCCAGCAAATCAGATACAGTGAGCTGGCTGCCCAAGCACGATTTCCTAAGTAATCAATCTAGAATCCACCAGATGACTACCAGGCTCACTTAATTAATAGGAGTTTTGGCGGATTTTTAATAATTTCAATGAATAATTTGAATAGAAAATATTGTTATGGACAGGGTTTCTAAACGTCACAGGATGTAAATTGTACTCCGCGTAACCACGCCGCCTCGTGACGAGGTCGGCGCGTTGTGGATATTGTGGTTGGGAGAGAGGGGGTGAAGGTACCCTGTGATCATGCGAGGTTAAACAAGCGGAGTGCGCATGGGTGTCATTAGGGGAACTGGTTTTTTAGCTCCATACTTGCAGTGGCCGACGTCTTTCATTGTGTTTGTTTACATTTTCATTTTGAATGACCCAGACAAGCTGTTTCGAACACGTATAAAGAACCACGATTTCCTTTCTCATGAGGCATCCTCCTTTCTTAATATTTGCTCTTTAAAAGGTGTCGACAACCTGTGTTCGCCTACCGCCACGAGACCGATTATCTTTGGAGGAGATGTACATGCAAGCTGCTTGCTGAAGCTCGGCATTACCGACTTTGGCAACTGCCAACAGTTGAGGTAATCCACAAGATATTTTGGGGCTCCCTCCACGTTTTCTCTGATCGTAATATTCCGAAACCTGACTAATAGTGTAGTGAGTGGTGCAGGCTGTGCAAATACGAGATGCTTGCTACCAAAAAACAAGATAGTCCACAATTAAATC